>CAHIKZ030001360.1:325000-382500 GCA_903632075.3 Acanthosepion pharaonis | reverse complement strand
CACTCTGCCTACCCACGTTGTGAATTGATCTAGGCAGACGAAATCAATCAGTCGTCGGGGCCGTAATGCAAGTCGAGTTCGAATAAGGGTGGTATCGCACAAATAGATGTAAAAGAAAATAAAATAACAACTCGAAAAGTTCAAAGGTATCAAAAAAAAGATAAAAATATATTATATCTGGTTGCTGGATACATAGGACTACGTCTTTCTCCCAACCCGCTGTATGGATACGTGACACGCTGTTTTTGTTAGGCGAGTCTTAACATCTTAAGTTGTCTGTTTTTAAGAAACTGGTTCTTGGTGTGTCTTCAGGCGAAATTCGTAAAACTTGTTTTGGTGGTATGAGTCTAAGTCGCCCTTCAAAAATAAATTGTTCTTGGATTGAAGACGAGTTCGGAATTCGTGAATCTTTCAAGTCAGCTATCTGCGAGACGGGACCCACTTCAACTGCGAACTGGAAACTCTGGAAAACTGGAAACTGAACTGATTTTCGCTCGCTGCGACTTTGCTTATATTGACGCCGACCAAAACCGGGGTGGGCTTTGTCGGGGTTTGAGGTTCCTTGATAATTCCAAATCCACAATCCCCTTCTTTTGTTTTCGGTAAGGAAAAATTTATTATTTCCATTATTGGAAGTCTTCTCTTACCATACACTCAGAGGGCGTCAACGATTTTCCTACTTCTTCGCAGTAACATCTCATACCTATCCTCTTAATGGGTGGTAGCGGGCTTCCCCCCTGCATCACATGATCACCTCCGCCTGGCTCTCGTTAACATTCAGCCAATGGGCGGCCAGCAGTGTTTTATTCACACTATGTACATTGTTCGAACTGTTCTCCTCATCTTTATTGTCATATTCACAACGTTTCGAGCGTTGTACACTCCGACCTTCTTCAGGATCTGTCCATATTTCTTAGATGAGGTATTGCAACTATTTACACTATTTACATTTTTCGGACTGTTATCCTCATCTTTTTTGTCATATTCATAACGTTTCATCCGTTGTACGCTCCGACCTTATTCAGCATCTCTTCTTATTTCTTAGATGAGTTATTGTAACTATTTACACTATTTACATTCTTCGGACTGTTGTCCTCATCTTTATTGCCATATTCACGACGTTTCGGCTGTTTTACGATCCGGCTTTCTTCAGGTGATATACGTTGGAATTTCGAACCGAACTCTGTGGACTAGATTATTCCAGTTCCACCGGCCATATCTTTCCTGCATATATCAGTTTCAGTTATTTCCATTTAGTAACTCAACTTAATTCAACTGCTGTGATTAGGTATTGGACTCACAACTATTTGAACCAAGCAATTAAATTACTTCAACCAACTCTTGTATTCACGGTGCCATGTGAATGAATGAGTTGTCTCTGTAACAATTTGTTGTGATCAATGTTTTTTAGCTCTCGGTGTTATTGATTCGCGTATTGTATTCATGTCTCTGCTTGGTTGGCTTAGGAGATTTTTTTTTTTGCCTCGCATACGCCTTGATTCCTTAAGTTTTCGTATTTTCCAGTGATATCTTCTGTCTATTATTTCAACCTCATCTCACAGGAGGCGGTGATCTCCCTTTCCTCTTCATATCTGGTGAGCCATACCTGATTTTTCTATTCCCCCTCGTGCTACGGCTTTACGCTGTTCTTGCAGTCTTATCTTACGGTGGCGACTTATTTCTCCTTTATATTTCTTGCCACAGCTGCATGGGATGGCGCAAACAGACTTGAAGTCTTCCGATGTTCATTTTTATCATGTTCTCATCTATGGGTGGTCTTACTCGGAAGAGGTGTCTGTGATGTTTTGAACGACTTTTGAAGATCGTCTTGATTTTATATGCACCACGGATCTTTTGTAATTTTTCCAGATAATCTCTTCGCCTAGGGAAGCAGACCGAAGCTGTTTTGTGAATGTTGTTATCCACTTGTACTCTTCTATCCCAGTGTGTGGGAGCTGTTGACATAGAAATTTTTATGCGGCAGAGTACTGCTTATACTGATCATTTCTTGTTCATATATCACTTGGTCGCCACTTATGACTTTTGCTCGATGTCATGGGCGGTGGGCGATCCCTTTCTTTACACTTTATGGTTAGTGGGAGTTGAGGCATTGCATAGTGAATATTGGCTTGAGGTATACGGATGTCTTGAATCCATGCTCTGTTCAAGATATTAATTCATCCATGAATGCTAGTTTTTTGTTGTTTTCTCTCTCCATTGTGAATAGCAATGATCTTTTTGAGGACACATGGTCCAGTAGGAAATCTTCCTGGTGTTTTCTTCCAATTTTTATGTTGCTGTTATCACTTTCTATTTTTTAATAAATAACTTATGAAAATTAATGTAAATAAAATCTAATAAAATGGGTAATAGGCGTGCAGAAAGAATATTATCCTGCTACAAAACACTCATATGTATAGTGTGTAAACGTGTTAATAACACGCAATTTTTGGCAGTAGTGGGAGAGATTGAAGCGGCGACTGAGCAAGCCAAATTTGATAGAAACGCTACTGCAATAGAGGAGCAATAAAACATTACATTTACGATACAAATTTCTAGCCTTAGGACTGTCCCAAATTACAAACAATTTAATAAAACCACCATGACGCAAGAAGTTACTAGGTGTTAGAGAGAATGAAAAAAACAAAACACTATTAAAGAGAGAGAAAACAAGAATTACGACAGAACAAGAATTAAGAAAGCAAAGTGTAACTAATATAAGTTATTAACTATTAATATTATAATATTAAGATGTTACAACTAATATATCTATATAATACTAAATGTCTGTGATTACTTACGTGCTTGCGTGCTTGTGGGGTCAGTCCGGCGCATAATGATTTACGAGTTCTTTATACAATAAATATTTCGATTTTAACTTTCCTCACACAGACGATTTTTTTAATTGAAATATTTTTCAGTTAAAGACACTCACTTTTTGTCCAGTTATTTGTAGAGTTATTATTTATATTTCATCTTTCTTTAAACAAAGAATATTTTAAACATTTAAAAAAAATATTCTTTTGATTATTTAAAAACTATTTTCAAGTGAATATGATTTTTCAATATTTTTTGGCATATTAAATAATATTTTTAATTAATTTGATTTAAAGTTCTATTCCTATTAAATGCTGTAAACAATCAGTAAAATGTTAATTACGAACTTGTAAACGAGACCAATGATGACACGAACGAAATGAAATATTTAAATGAATCATAATAAAATTTACTTTCATTTCAATGGAATGTTGAAAATCAACATCAACTTGAACCCTCAGTGAATGAACGGGTTACGAGTAGTCTAGTATTATATAAAACTAAGATAATAAAGACGTTGATTCGTGAATAGATTGAAATAGCAATTGTTGGGCCAAGTAGTGCAGTGGAAGTAGGACAAAAGAACAAGACAATGGGACGTGAAGAATCTACACCCGTAGATTAAATAAAGTGTTAACTTTGGAATTCCCTGGTGGTCACCGGAGAGATAAACACTTGGATGACGCAACGGATAAAAGAATGTGGTAATGAAACAGAGAAAAAGCAATTAGTCCAAAGTCTTGCAATGAGACGAGTTTTATATTACAAGAAGAATTGTATTTCTCGGAAATCTTCATTTCTTCGATGATGTCTTTTTGAAAGCAAAGAAAAAGTCGAAATATACAATAACACAGAAAAGTCGCGGTCGCTAAAATCAGGCAAGTGCAGAAATTGAAATATCTGTTTTCGACAGACGGCAGTAGGAGTGACGCTGAGGTCCGAAGACGTATTGAGATGGCCAAAGACGCAGTCCAAAAGCTAAGCAGAGTATTACGAGACAGGAGGTTTTCTTTGGTAACAAAGAAAGGAATGCTGAGCTTCTACAAGGCATCTGTTCTCCTTTGCGCCAGCGAATGTTGGACAGTCTCCTCAAAGATGATGCTGAGACTCTAGGCAACGGAGGCATGGTTCTACAGAAGGATGCTAAGGATATCATGGACTGGGCGGGTGAACAATTTTTGGAGAGGATGCAAACAAGGAGGAAGCTTATACTTAACATCAGGAGGAGACAGATGAAATTTCTAGGACACGTTATGAGAAAGGAGGGCTTGGAGGTCGAATTGAGGAAGAAAATGCCACGCATGACATACCTAGCGAGCTTGAGGGAGAGACAACAAAAACAACGCATGGCATATCTAGCGGGTTTAAGAAAGTGGATGATAGGACATGGTCTGGGGGAAGTAGCAAAGGGACAAAACTTATTGAGAGCTACAAGGGATAGGATGAAGTGGGGTGCTACGATCGCTTACGTCCTGAAAGGACACAGCACATAAAAAGGAAAAAATAACTGACTCCCATAACAACGAAAATCAGCATATGGACAGTTAGAAACACTAACGAATGGGAAAAGATAGATCTCAAGCAAAATTTCCATAGCAAATGTTAAGTATTGAACATGGTCTAGGGGAATTTGCAAAGGGATAAAACTTATTGAGAGCTACAAGGGATAGGGAGAAGTGGAGAGCCATGATCACGGCACATAAAGAAGAAAAAGAAGAAAGCTAATTTCAAAGTTTTTGACAAGATTCGATAAAATTCATTGCTTGAATGTTCATTAAGCATTAATCTTATAGAAAATACGTATAAAGCTATATATCATCTGCCGTTGTGTATTAATTGAATTTGATTCGCCTTTACTACACCACAGGCGACAATAGTCGTCATAGAATTCTCTCCCTTGCTACTATCAGTGACTTCTGTTACCTGAATCGGTTGCTATAAATAAACATTTGTCAACTACTATCTTCGGTATTTTAAGCTATATATCGCCTACGACTGCTCTGGAACAAGGCTAAACTTCCGTTTTCCAATGCCATTTTGAATTCTTCTAGACTATACACGTGGTGTAACATCGATTAAACCCACGTTAATTTTTTCGTCAACAAAAATGGCCACGTCAATATTCAACAAAACCTTCATTCAGGGTTTTTTCTTTGATTAACACTGAAATGATGATTTTGAATGCCATACTCGAGTTGATATGGACGTAATTTCAACGAAGAAATAAATTGAATAACATATATATATTTTCTTTTCTCAATAATTGTGTAGTTTTTAAACATAATAGTGATTAAATTTGAATTTTAAAATTGGCAGTTTTTAATTTTAATATTAAATTTCATCATATAATTTTATAATTATTGGTTAGTATAAATTATTTTTAATATTACCCGTATTTTAAAAATCTGAATAGCTATTATAACATGATTTCGTTGTCAAGCTTTTGAATCTTTCTATACTTGTTTTTTGATTATTATAGCTTTTGTAACAATCTTTCCCCCTAGTGTAGGATCGTTAATTAATTTGAAACTTTTAAAACCATTTATTTTATCTTCAACATCATCACTTGATAAGACACCGGGTGTGTTGAAACAAAATGGCTATTTTTGTAGTGATTTTATAACATACTTATGTTATAATTTTTTTAAATAAATAATCATTATATATATATATATATATATATATATATATATATATATATACACCCGAGCAGACACACCCATACATTCTAACATTAGTAAAACTGACAAAATGAATGAAAAAATGAAGAGGAAAACTATACTTAGTTTCGTCGACTTGTTTCGTCATTCGTCGGCTTTAACAAGACAAATACCTTTATTTTGCCTAAACAAAGGTTACTTTTCCTCTGTTCATTTCAGTCAAATATATATATATATATATATATATATATATATATATATATATATATATATATATATTTGGAGCGGGTAGAATGGAGATCAACGAGTTTTAGTGGACTCAGCAAATTTCAATCTGCTTGTCTGAATCATCTTCAAGAAGCGAGAGCAGGATCTACTTTTTATCGTATAATTGTATATAATGAGGCCAACGTTAATTGAAACACGGCGTAACATTTCCGATTATTGCACCATCAATACAACCAAGCATAAAGCAACGAGTATTCCGCAGTGGTCTTCTAACTAGGTACTTACCAGGATCGTCGTTGCTTAACTTCGGTGATCTTAGGGGAAGTGGTGGTGCGACGAGACGTGTCCAAAGCACAATGGAATTTTGAATTTAATCTCCATCCTGTTTATATCTTTCTTCCATGTTGAGCATTTCTCTCATATATATAAACATACATTAATCTCTTCCCCCTGTCTGAATATATATATATATATATATATATATATATATATATATATATATATATGTATGTGTGTGTGTATATATATATATATATATATATATATATATATATATATATATATATATATATATATATATATATATATTAGATATAATAATACATACATATAAATAAGAATTTTGTTCAGGTTTTTTATATATATATATATATATATATATATATATATATATATATCAGAATAAATATTCTCTGAAGGCGTGCGATATTTATTGGATAAATTACTCAGTATCAGATATAGACCGTGTGTAAATATAAAAGTGAACATTGAAATCAACACTTACAGTCTGTTTTATGTTAGACGTGGCCTGACGATTGAGTCTAGCATGAAACAGACTGTTCGACTCTAAATGTTGACTTCAATGTTCATTCTTTATATATATATATATATATATATATATATATATATATATATATATATAAATATATATATATATATATATATATATATATATATATATATATATATATATAAATATATATATATTTATATATATAAACATGCACCAAATGCTCACTTATGTGTATGTTTCTTTATCTATCTATCTATCTCTCTCTCTCTCTCTCTATATATATATATATATATATATATATATATATATATATATATATATATATATATTTACTCATTTACTCTATTCATGTTTCGACATTAATTTCCCTTTTCCAATGTAATCAATTCTACGGCTTCTTAAGAAAGTCATTCTTTTTCTTCCCATTTTGTTCTCTTAGCACCAATTCCTAATGTAATCCAGTTATAATTATTTTCAGGCTTGAAGACTTAAAATGTCCATTTTTGTCATCAATACTTTTGCGGTTTGTTGCCTTTTTTATTTCTTTACAATTCGGCCATCTTTCAACTTTCAAAAACGGTTTTCCAGATAAAGAACGAAATGGCCGAACCGATTTCAGACTTCAGCGAAAGCTGGACACCTCGTCCAATTTCTCCCTGTTAGCTTGCCACATTGAATGACGGCAAAGAGTAAATATATTTTAGATTTATTGTTGATTGTCATAACAAGAGTATAACCTCTCCTGGTATTTGAGAATGAGTTAGAGACAGCCGAATATGCCACTGGACGTTACAGGTACGTGAAGCACGTAGACTTAAAACATTTTAAAAGTGTATCGATGTCGTGCTCTCCCCTGACAAGGATGTTAAATAACAGTGTAGATTGGTGCACTCAGCCTTGGATAGCAACCAATCTGAGAGAAGGAAAAATCTCAATACTAAAACCGTGGGGAAGGTTTGGTTTAGTTTATTTTGTTTTACGGCATATCACCCTTAATGGGTTATTTAATGCGGACAACATTTTTAGTATAGTTTCATATGAATAGAATATGTATTCTTTGGTTTAGATTGGTTTAGTTTATTTTGTTTTACGGCATATCAACCTCAATGGGATATTTAATACCGACAACATTTTTTATTGCTTTTAATATTTTATTTTGCCAAAAATCAGCGTCTGGTAATATTTTTCCTTTAAAATTGTATTGCTGTTAATAATTTTTTTTCATAAAGTATTGCTGGTAATAGTTAACTATTTGTCCATAGCTGGGACCCTAACAAGTGCTGCCATACCGGGTCAGGGTGAACCCTCGGAATACCAGCAATTAAGAGGTGGTTCAACGCTCCTCAAAATCTCCTGATCCGAGGCCTTGCTGCTGGAAGTAGTTTATCGTCTTACCGAGGACACCGGCAACGAGGACCCGCTTTAGTCTCTTTCCAAATAATTCATGGAAATTCTCGAAGAATAAAAATGCGAATATGTGGAGATTCATGATATCCGGAAGGAACAGACTAATAAAAAACATTAAACAATCCAAATACCATTCACATATTTTTCTATTCATTTTCTAATCTTTCTAGGTCTGCTGTTAGGAAAAGTAGTTCACCAGCAGAAGGTTTTCCCGCAACAATCTATCTTGCACAGATATAAACCTACAATTCGTTCGTGTATCGAATATTGTTGCTATATCTGGTCTGGAGCTCCTGTAATATATTTTGCTTTTCTGGGTAAAGTCAAAACAAGGGTATGTAATGTTATATGTCCTGACCTGGCACCTCGTTTTCAGTCAATTTCCAAATACCGTGGCGTGGATTCCCTTTGTCGTTTCTATGACTATTTTCATGGCAATTGCGCAAATGATCTCTCCTCCTTGGCTTGTTGATCACATGAATTTTCGCGTACTACAAAATTGGCAACAATATTACTACTGAAATAATAATATACGGGATTCCCAAAGTGGGGCACATGCCCAAGGGGTGGAAAACTGAATTTTAAGGAGAGCAATTCTAGAATGAGTTATTAACAGAGAATCTTTTTTCTAATTAGTCCATGTGAGTTTGAGTGTCTGTGGGACTTAATACATACGGTTAACATACAATATCCATACATAAAAATATTTGTGTGTAGTACAGGTTGCAATTACACACACACACACACACACACATACACACACACACACACATATATATATATATATATATATATATATATATATATATATATATATATATTTAAAGAATGGCCGATTGGTTTTTAACGTTCGCATTCTGACAAATCGAATTTCACCAATGTCAATTTGGCAGGATGGAGACTTCTTCATGTTATCTTGATGATCACGCTAGATAAGACGTTCTTTCCAAGGAACTGTAACTAACGTTTGTTCAGTTCAGCATAGTTGCAGCATAAACCACAGGTTGGCTCTCTGGGTGTTGAATAAACACAAATGCGCCTGAACAATCGTCTGCAATAAGGATTGCCTAGCCGCCCTAGTAGACAGGTATCCTCGAATACATGCCACCAACTATACTACTATTTACTATATATATATATATATATATATATATATATATATATATATATATATATATATATATATATATATATATAAATGTAAATGCAGCAAAAATCACTATAGAGGAGTTCGAACTCGCTGTTGAAAACCAAGCAAACTGGAGAAACACCTGCCACCGAGGCTTTAACTAACTTTAAAAAGAATCATCTTAACCACCTGAGAGAATGAAGAACCAACATTAAATCTCCGGCCAATACATCTGCCCATATGACGGTCAACCCTCCAGCCTGTCCCTCGTGTGGACTTGTTTGCTAATCCTGTGTAGCATTGTTGTCTCATACGAGACATAAACATGGTTATTTTGCAAGCATAGCTTACACGCGGCACAAGCCCGAAATTATGGGGCACCTAGTGAGGATCGACCTCACTACTCAGTCGTAACTGTTCTAACGAGACAAACTTGCTAACCATTACATCACCTCGAGGTACGAGACATAAACATAACCACTGAACTGAAAGACACTCATACGTCGAAAACGAGAGAAGACTTCATTATTATTATTATTATTATTATTATTATTGTTATTTTTATTATTATTATTATTCGTGGTGGTAGTAGTAACAATATTATTATATATATTGTAAAATTCTAAAATTAATTGATAATAAAATAGCATATATGCAAGTCTTCAGTTCTTAAGGAAAGTTAACGTAATGTCCTTTAATGTTCGAAATTCCAGCGTATAACTCCTGAAGAAGTCCGCCTCGTACAACGATGAGGGCAATAATCCGAATGATGTAAATAATGTAAATAATATTTTAATTTGTTTGTTATAGAAATACTGAGTTTAATTACTCGAGGTGTAGTAGCACCTGTTAGGGTCCCAGCTATGAGCAAATAGTTAATCCCCAAACTGAGGTCGTCAAAACAGTATGAGAGTATAAAAATAGATGTTTATAGTAAAAATACAAGCAATGCAGCTTTGAAAAATATTACCAGCAATACATTTGACTCTCGATAAAAAAAATCTCTTTGCAAAAATATGTCAATGAAACCTGATCTTACAAAGAAGACATATTCTATTCATACGAACCTATCCTAAAAATTATCGACATTAAATAAGACATTGAGGTTGATATGCCGTAAAACAAAAAGAATCAAATAAATCCACCAAATGAAATACTTGATGAAATGTAAAAAAAAAAAAAAAAAAAAACTAATTAATGTCAGCGTAATAATTTTGATTTGATTGTCGGAAACAAGTCAAACTACCTATAGTAACTAATGAATTATTGAGCGAAAACGAAAGCTTAGAAAAGAATCCGGAGCAAGAAAACCAAGAAGCAGCAAAGCCAACACCACGGAGTTAGTACAATTTACGAAGATATTGAAAAAGTTTATTTATGAAAAATTACTGTCAGATCTCATCTCTAATAAATTAAAAAAAAGAATGTAAAAACTAAACACTTACAGAGAGGCGCTTTCTCCAACTCACTCGACAGGGGAGAAATTTAAAATCAGAGGAGCGCTTAATAAACAGGGTGTGTGGAAGACATGAAATAAAGAAATGAATGCTTAATAAAATAACCCGGAGCGTCAGCTTCTATTATTCGATATTGTTCTTTTGTATTTGATGATTTTTTTTTATTTAACTGCATGTCACTCCTCTTTCTGCGCATGCATATTCTAGTCGGTTTCTTTAGGTCAGTCACCACAGATGGCTTTACATAGGTGTGTATGAATTAACCAACAGGGAATATGAAGGCTTTCTATGTCGATGTAGGCGTATAAGACGCTGCATCATAATGTAAATAGTCGGTAACCATGCAACCGATATTCAGCGCTATCTGAATATTTGCATCATGTGTCTATGCACGAGACTGAGTAGGTAATACGCTCTCTATCCGTGCATGAGTCTGGGCTACAAATCTCAACAGAGTAACTTTATAATCACTGGCCCCGGGAGGAGATCCTAACGTGCGGAACTTTTGCAATGCCTATAAAACATACCACAGTTTCTCCCAAGCTTTTTTGAGTGATGTCGTACAAACGGGACTATTCGTCGATGATTGTCCTAGCACAAATTCACACGTCTTCGTGACCGAGGATATGAGCGTACGGCGTTAGTCCAAAGGTTTATTATGCCAGATGATGCGTTCTATCCCAGAGACTGTAACTAAGTCCTTTTCAGCATTGTTGCAGTATAAAAATCAGGTAGGCTGTGGATGTTGAATAACCATAAATGTGCCTGGACAGGCGTCTGCAACAGGGATCGCTAGCAAGCAACCATCAGTTATACATATATATATATATATATATATATATATATATAT
Source organism: Acanthosepion pharaonis (assembly GCA_903632075.3). Taxonomy (NCBI): domain Eukaryota; kingdom Metazoa; phylum Mollusca; class Cephalopoda; order Sepiida; family Sepiidae; genus Acanthosepion; species Acanthosepion pharaonis. The sequence goes on along the minus strand of CAHIKZ030001360.1, from coordinate 371,159 downwards.
ATATATGAACGTTATTTTTATTGGCTATTCATATTTGAGTAGACGTTCCGTTCTACCACTCGTCCCTTCAGCCCCTCAACCTCCGGCGTCTTCCTCTTTGGGTTGAGGCGCCCACTCGGTCTGAATCGAACTCAGGGGTAGTGGGCCGCATGCTCCCTGAGTTCCCGTAGATTGTTCGATCGGTCACTGGCCAAGTTCCGCCTGCTGCCCACGTTGTGTTAGTTTTTACATCCAGTAAGCGAGGTGTTGTCCATACGTTCACGGTCGATTGGGGATGTAGGCACGGCTGTGAGGGTGGGAGGCAGGAAAATTAGAATGTGGCAAACAAGGAAATAATATCTGCAGAAGCCGCACAACAATGGGTAAAATATTGATGTCTTTTATATAAGAAAACAACAATAGTAGAAAGAGTTTACAGAAAGGATCGAAAAGCAATTAACATAAGAACAGAGGACCACTCCTCTACCAATTATACCAACAGAGAGGTGTGTGTGTGTGTGTGTGTGTGTGTGTGTGATTAACTCGTTCCAAATCAACTTGGGAGGATATGTGACTCGTAATTCCAGCCCTACGTGGAAGTGTAGCTTTTCAGTTGGTTGTCGTAAGTGACAAACGTTAAGTTTCAGCGACTTTTCAATGCGACTGCTACAACGACGATGATATTTCTTGAAGTCCTTATCTCCGACTTGCCACTGGACCGACTCATTGTAACGACAGTCTCTCTCTCTCTCTCTCTCTCTCTCTCTCTCTCTCTCTGTCAACGTCACTCTCGTCTAACGCGCAGGTCTCCACAAATCAGCAAAACTCGGGTTTATATAGCAAACCGAAGGTTATAATCCAGGTTGTTCACGCGCTTAACACGAGTGTCGCCATAAGCAAAGTTTAAATTCAGATCTATTTTAAATATCTTAGTGGATAAAATTAATTAGTTCAATGTTCATTTCAATTGTCTTTTCGATGACCAAATTCAGCGGATACAACTTATGTTTAGATCAGATTTCGCTAGCTGTAAACATACACTGATCTTACCTCCCCGGTCCAATTTACTTCAATATGTTTTTATCAAAAATATTATTTTTTATTTTTTTTTGTATTTATCAAAAAGTCTATTTTTCTTTAATGACCCAAATTAAACATCGCCTCCTGCCCTTTTGCATTTGTTTATAAACAAATCCTCGCCAAACCGATTTGAAATTTATTCTTTATCCATCAGTCGTCTCAGGTTTCATATATCATTGTTCTAGATTCTTTCCTATTAATAGCGCTGACACAGTTTGTAACTTTCACGGAAGATCGTGTTTTCCATCTTCAATCGATAAACGTTATATTTGCGTGTTCGCATTCATGTGAATCAACCTCTCTCTGTTACACCGTTGGTCTATTAAACATTATGAAACGTGGTCGAGTCGGATTTAATGACGGCTTCTCGAGCAAAGAATGTTCGCAGGTTCGAATCCTGCCGGTGGGCGCTTTTTTCTTTAATATGTTTCGTCGAACATTCAGTCCGGTAGACGAAAATTAATTTACTGTTTAAAAAATAGATGCAACGTCTACTCAAATATGTGTAGTCAGTAAAAATAACGTTTGACGTGATAAAATATATCGAATTAATTCCATCCTATATATATATATATATATATATATATATATATATATATATAACCAACCTAGGAGACCGTTGAAGTTCAAATTCCACATCGTAACGAAATTCTATGGCAAGATTTTATCTCCTCTTAGCGCTTATCACCTCAGCTTCTTTCTTTCTTTTCCCTTCACCTTTTTTATCGTTTTCCCTTCCTTTTCGTTCGCCCACGACTACTTAATGCCTTAGATTCCATGCCATCTCTACATGTAAATTCTAGAAGACATTTTATGAAAATTTCCAAAGAACGGAAGTGGGGGATATTTGCTTCGATAATTGTAATTTTGAATAACATTTTTTAGTAACACCGTAATTCCGCACCTCATGAGACGACTATAAACGGTTTTCCCCTCTTTTGACGTTGAAACAAAAATGTACAATTTTGTAGTGGACATGTGCATGTTCTAATGTTACACTGCGTAGGATAAAAAAATATTTACGGCTCTACTTTGTGTATTGAGCACTATTTTTAAATTAATGCTTTGAACGCTGCAATCCTACTATATATATATATATATATATATATATATATATGTGTGTGTGTGTGTGTGTGTGTGTGTCAAAGTGTTTCAGAACGAACAGTAGGATAGACATTGTTTTAAAATTGTTTTGTTCAACAATCAAATCAAGATGTGTCACTCTGATTCTTATTTAAGCTTTTCCAAGTTACTTTTATTTTTATACAAATGGTAAAAGTTCATTTTTTTAATCTGAGTATGTTCAACTCTTACACGTCAACAATACTAAGTCACCTGCAAGATCAAAATTACAAAGAACGAATATTATTTCTGAATTCACATGTGAGTTAAAGAACTGTGTCTATGATCTATGCAAATTCATAAGTAATCATATTGGATATACTACAACATGCCTAACAAGAAGACTCACGTTACATCTTTCTGACCATTGTTCAATTACGTCTCATTTAAATATAAATGGAGGCCTACAAAAAGATCTACAACATACTAGTTGATAATACAAATATAATAATCTCATCGACATGTAAAAAAAAGGATAAAAATAATGGAAGCATTATTACTAAAAAAAGAAAAAAAAGCGAACATTCAATGATATCAACTATGAACACGGCCACAATGTGCTGTCCGTGTTTGGAAAATAAAACATTCCCATAACTCTAGATACATACATAAAACGATCCATACATTCTGTAAAATGTGAAAAATAAAATCCTCCTTGATATTGGTTAAAGTAGAACCGAAACCGGTTGGAGATACAAAATATTTAGAGAATTGCTTCATAATTTAGGTCCAGAAAAGAAAAATAACACAAGAAATATGAAATAACTAACTTAACCACGGTACCTTTTAATGAAACTTTTATAGAAGAGGGATTCCTATTCAAATACACAATTACATATTATATATATATATATATATATATATATATATATATATATATATATATATATATATATAGTATAAGTTTGTAAGAGTTTTAGGCTGCCAAAATATCTGGGGTTTTTTTTGTAATTTACTGGTGGGAAAGCGTTTTAGGCAGACAGTTTTTGGTTATAAAGTGCTCGATATCAAAAGGTAAAGGCAAAACGTTAAAAAAAATTAATGTGAAAAAACGTATCACTTAAATGAGTGGTGTTAGTTCAGTTATGCCGATTTTGTCGTTTCGTGAGCGCATTGCTGTAATGCTTTCTCTCTTCAGGGATGTTGGCCAGATTCTTTCTGATTTATTATCAGATAATATCTTGTCTTCATTTATATTACGATTAATCCGTATAATACAATTTTTTAACCAATTCGCCCAAGTAATCCTGTAATGCTACTAAGAGGCAAGGATCTTCTAGTAATGTAAGAGAATTAAAAGACTTTAGAAGGAATATGAAACCCAATTCTAAACAGGAAACAATTATTTGCTATGTGTATGAAACTTTCATTTAAAATAAGGAAATTAAAAGAAAATTATGGTTTATTTTTCTTGTAAATGCCTGAAATAGTGGAACTTAAGGATGGGGGTGCGTTTGACCATTTGCCATGGAAATAGCGATAGACTAGTAGTTGGTTAGCGACGGCACGTCTGCGAGCAAGAAGACGCATAGTGAAAAATAATATTTCCCCCAAAAAAGTACTCAGGACAATCTCTGTCGTCAAATACTACAGCGAATTTCCCGCCATTTAAGAAGGTCCATGGAAAGACTTGGAACTCATTACATCATTACGGATTCTGGAAATTAAGTAAATATTCTAGACACTTAACTGCAAAAATACATTTTTTGGAACGAAAATATGACATCGGCAGTTGTCAATTAAGTCAAGTTTTAAAAAAAAATTAATATCCCAGCTTCTTTCGGATTTATTATAAGTGTTTTCATTTATACTGCAATTAATTGGGGAAGAAAGTGAATGAAAACACTTTAAAAGGAACCAGAAAACTTATACTAAACAGGAAAAAATAGGATAAACAGGTTACTCCTGTTCAAAAGACAAGGGAGAAGTGTGAACCGGAGGGTAAACAAAATTATCTACTCCCATTTACTGCGAGTCGTACGGAAATATCTATCTATCTATCTATCTATCTATCTATCTATCTATCTATCTATCTAAATTTCTTCATTATCTATCTATCTATCTATCTATCTATCTATCTATCTATCTATCTATCTATCAAGTCAGGCTATCCGAGGCTAAACCGGGGTTCCACCAGACTTTTCTGATGAGTGGAATTAAATAGCAAGAAGACCTGTCAAAGGGTGGATGAATCAAATGGCCATTTGAAAAGGGAGGGGTGAGGAATTGCATGAATTATTGTCCAGGCACGCATTAATGTCACTGGGGGCGTTGAACACTTTAGCCTTCGTAAAGATATATATAACGAAAGATAAAAATATGAAAAGGTATATATATATATATATATATATATATATATATGCGTGTGTGTTTGTATGTTTATGTTTGTGTGTGTTAGTGTGTACACAACAAACTTACAAACGCCGTTTAAGATTGCCAGCTTAAGATGTAAAGACCAAAGAAAAAATATTCTCTCAAAATGGAAGTAGACAAATTTTAAAAAGTACAATTTCAAGCGAGGTTAAAACGATATACCATATTTTTTTTCTGCATTAAATTTTATTTCTATAAATTGTCCTATATATTTTCAAAGCCCGATGAGAAGACTGACACTCCTGGTAACAGCTGTAAGTGAAATATTTAACGTCAAAAAGGTTTACCCTGGCGTTTGCTCACCACATTCATTTTTTGTCCTGACATATCTGCGACGAGAGATCTTTGTCTCTCAATATCTCTAGAGACAATGTAAAGATAAGAGAACTAAGGCAAGACAAGAAACCACGGCTAAAGTATGAACATATTTCGTGCTTTTGTACGCAATATTTTGATAAATAGAGCTATCAGCATTTGTTCTATCTATCTATCTATCTATCTATCTATCTATCTATCTATCTATCTATCTATCTGTCTGTCTGTCTGATAGACAGATTGACGAGATTCTTGGTAGACCATGCTTTAAAGAACTACAAACAAATGTACTTATAAGCACAGCTTACATATGATGAAGTAATTTATCTATGTAAAATATGCACGATCTTGCGTTTTTATGTATTTAATTTTTTAATGTAAAAAAGATCAGTAGTAAATGACATGAAGCTATTTCTGACTTTAGGTCACCGATTCTTCCTGGAAGGAAATTTGTATACAACCGATATAAAAGATAATCGTAATAATGATTATTATTTGTTGTAACCTAGGGAAGGTTACTGAATAGAATAATCAAATGAAGCTTGGTAATGAACGATAATACTTAGAACATAACAGATAAAAATTCGCCAGCGGCGCATAGAAGTAGTTGGCAACTGCTAGAAGTGAGTCAAGAGAATTCCACAATAGACCTCCATCTGCAGGATATCTAGCAACAGCCCCACGCGGTCAGATGTGTCACAAGACCAAATTTAATGTGGGATATCTAAGCCCGTAGGCACGACCAAAATTCGCCGTAGACTCCGTATAAAACGGGGTTGAACAGCTGTTTCCCGAGACGAGACGATGCCTTTCGACATAACGTAGTCTGGGAATCCTCTCTGCCCTTCGGCAGAAAGCTTGGCCAGCACATCTAGAGACGAATCTCCGACTCTAGAATATCTACCAACTGCCCCACGCGTCAGATGTGGCACAAGGCCGAATTTAATGTTGGGTACTCGAGCCCGTAGGCTCGGCCAAAAATTCCCCGTATGCCTCGTATAAAACGGGTTCGGGTAGCTGTTTCTCGAGACGAGACTCTGCCCTTCTGCATAGCATCGGAGGCAGAGAGATTGACCAGCATAGCTGGAGACGAATCTCTAACTCTCGGCCACGTATATTGTTCACTACTGTACTTATGGGAATTGGGGCATACCCACTATTGTTCGTATGTGTGCTACAACATTATTATTATTTGTAGTAGTAATATTAGTAGCAGTAGTACTATTGATATTTGTATTATTATTGAAGATGTAAAAGAATTCGAAGAAATAAAACCTTTAATGTATAGAAGAATAATGTGAAAATGATAAATGAATAAGAAAGTGATAAAAGAAGACACTGAAGAAGAAGAAGAAGAAGAAGAAGAAGAAGAAGAAGAAGAAGAAGAAATAGATTTGGCCTTTCTAGTTAACCACAATGGTAATAGTGAAAGAGAGTGGGAAAATGAAAGAAGATGTCAGGATTTCCCGCGAGATTTGCAGATGGTTGAAAAGCGAGAAATAAATGTATACTTAATCAATAATACGGCTGAAAATGTTCAACGTATTTTTGGAGCGAATTTAAGTGAATTGGAGATTGTACTGACTAAAAACCGTACAACCGTACAGAATACAAAGGAGAATCTGTGAGAACAGTATCACTTTTTTCAATTCACCCAGCGGTGCTGGCCACCAGATCGCGCCTGTTTGAAAATTGAGTGGAAACAACAACAACAACAATAATAATAATAATAATAATAATTCTATTCAGGAGAACTGTAGAATGTAAAGGTTATGTCAATATCATTAATGAGAAGCGCCCTTCGATCACTGACCTTGGGCGCAAACTAGCGGCTATCAACACGAAATGTGATATTACAGTGGCAAGTTCTAATTCCAGCCGTAGTCATTGCATTCGATTTCACACAAAACAACACTTGGAAATATATGAATCCGTCTCTTACTGCCCCGCCAACTAGAGTTTAATACCAGAGCAAACTGGGCCCTTAAAATTTGGTTGCAAACCAGTCTATAAGAAAGCTATCCATTCAAAACTGTGTGGGTGGGAAGCTAGCAACTCCACTCTGAAAATCTTTAGCTACTGAAATCACAGTAGCAATACCTAGTTTTGCCAGCTTGTGGCCGTATATTCCATAGGTCAGTTTATAGGGTTAACACAGTGCTGCTGTGTGTGGAGTGTTTTTCGATTTCCAATAACCACGGTGATGTTAGAATGTACATATTTTCTGTTGATGAATTAATATAATTACTATCCCGCTCTCGATCACCGATTATAGTTGAGAATGTTCCGTATGTGTTCACGCACTGGTATACTTCTGTTCAGGAATGGGAGTAGGGGGGAGGGCATCATAGTCAAGTCTCGAGTGTGTTGAGTTTTTATGTTCGAAGGATGAGTTAGCCTATGTCATGTGGGAGTTACATATGTATATATACTGGAGAACATCCTAATTTCAAACCGTCTAGGAAGAATATGTTGTCTAACCTGAACGTATTTCTAACCAGATACTAACTTCAAACTTATACGTTGCTTTTATTAAAAACAGTTATCATATCAACTACGTTTGGCTGTGGTGCATGATTGATTCTTTGACGGATTGATTTTGCAGGTCAATAAGCCTCAAAAGTCTCATCGATCTTTTGCGTATATGTAACCCCCCTATTTTTTGGGATTGTATTTTTTTGGAGATAATAACGTTTCACTCATACGATTCCTACTATTTAACCAATAGCTGGGGGGGAAGGTGGATCTATATGTTTCCCAAAGATATTTGCACGTAAGTGAATAAAAAGAAATCGACTGGATTTGAAACTCGGCTTTCAGCTGACTAGTTAATAAAAGGAATGAATGGAAGACTTCCATAAGATTTATACACCCTTGGGCAAATTATTGAAACAAAACGAATAATTCCGTTATTATTTACTTTTTTCATATTTTTCCAATAAATCATGACCCAGTGTACATGTTAGTACTTCGTATATCCATTCCACAAAGTCTTTCCTTGCAGATTGACAACAGATTCTCGACTGGATTTAAATCAGGAGAGTTTCCGAGCCAGTTGATAGTACTTGGATTTGCTCATTGGTAAGGCTTGCCAGTTTATTCGTGCACCGTTACAGTTTCCGTACGCTTCCGTGGAGCAACGTCCATCGCAGACAATGGCCGTAGGATAAGTAATCCACAGACAAGACAATATGTGAGTGGGCGTGATACAATCACGGATGATGCAATATTTTTCAAGGCCAAATAAATTTCATCTTAAATCCCGAAATTAGATTCACACCACAAGAAAATAGATTCACACCACAACAAATGACTTAATCTGAGGGAAAAATAGAACTCAATTACACCGTGTCACACCAGTGGGTCTAAAACTGACCGTATGGTGAAAGAAAGGAAACTAAAATCGCTTTCTCAAATAATCTGCACAAGGGTGTACTAAGCTGTTTGATTAATTCCTCTTAGTAATTAATCAACAAACGGAAAATTCCAAAATGAGTAAGATAAGCATCATTAAGTACGTTTCAGTTTGCCTTCACGTTGCCGGTGTTGCATTCGTTTTGACGCGTTCATTACAATTACACGCACTTTTTCATTACATGACAAGCAACGTTTGTACAAAGATTTATCATTTTTTATAGATTTATATATTTTTATATTTTAAATTTAAAATGAAATATATAACTTGAAGAAGACAGACATCCTCTCGAAATATTTTTTTACATTGTCAAACGCTGTCATTTATTTTCTGGTTCTTTTCTTAAATTGCGCTCTTATCTTAACTGTAATAATAATAATAATAATATTTTACGTAAACTAATATCCGTCGACAATACGGTGGAGTAATTGATATCGGCTTGGATTAAGGAATCGGAAAGCCGAGTTCGAATTCCAGTTGAATCCAATGCATTCACTTAGGTGCTAATAATAATGATGACAACTCTTTCTACCGCAGAAAGAAATGGCAGCTTACTGCAGAAAAAAAAACTGCCTCGTCAGTCATGTATCGAAAGATACATGATCGCCTAAGCATATATCACTTATGGCTTATAAGTGACTGACTATGGGTTCACAACAATATTTGGACATTCATTAGAACATAGTACGTCAAATTATATTAGAAACGTATAAGAGAGAATGCACGGTCATCAGTAAAAGGTTGAGCCGGAAATGCGATTGTCGCAGGACACTAAAATCAAGCAAGTGCGGAAACTTAAATATCTGGGAAGGGTTTTGACAGAGGACGGCAATTGCGTTGCTGAGATCCGAAGACGTATTGGGATGGCCAAAGACGCATTCCAACAGCCGGGCAGAGTATTACAAGACAGTTGCTACGTGACATCTCTCCTACTTTACGGCAGCGAATGTTGGACGACCTCCTCAAAGATGAAGAAGCGACTCGAGGAGGCGGAGGTATGGTTCTACAGAAAGATGCTAAGGGTATCATGGACTGAGCGTCTGAGCAACGATGAGGCTTTGGTGAGGATGCAAACAATGAAGAAACTTATGCTTAGCATCAGAAAGAGGCAGCTGAAGTTTCTGGGACACGTAATGAGAAAGGAAAGCTTGGGGAATTTGATACTCACAGGTCGAGTAGAGGGAAAGAGAGACAAAGGAAAGCATGCTTAAGGATGTGGATGACTGAACATGGCCCGGGTGAAGTAGCAAAGGGACAAAACTTATTGAGAGCTATGAAGGATAGGGGTAAATGGAGAGCCATGATCGCCTACGCCCTGAAGGGACACGGCACATAAAAAGAAAAAAAAGACTGACTCACATAACAATGAAAGTCAACGTATGGACAGTTAGAAACATTAAAGAAAGGAAAAAGATAGCTTTCAAGCAAAATCGTCGATAGCAAATGTAAAGTATTGAATTAAAATAGTCAAATCGATCACAGATAAAATATCGATAACTGCAGCCCTATATGAGCCATTGAAAATTACATTTTAAATCTATTTCTCATATATTGGATTTATCGAATTTTTCTTTCGATATTGCACGATATGCATTCGCAAACAGGGACAGACAATGATAATATAGGCACACACACAAAAAGAAGATTATGTCTTATAGTTGATATGAATTCTCAGAGGAAATTAAAAAGAAAGGTTATGCATTTTCAACATAATTTTGCTTAAAATACTCTCCTAATTTAAATATTGAACTATTTTTACATATTAATAATAGAAAAGTTGACACCATTACTTACTAACACTTAGTGCCTCAATCCTTCAAATATTACTAATCTTAATCTCCTCCTACTGCTGCTGCTTCTTTAATGTTCTTTCCGGGTATGGACGGTCATGGCTCTCTACAACTTCCTGTTCTTTGTAACTCTTAGCAAGTTTTGTCTTTTGTCTATCCCTCCTACCCACTGTTCCACCAAGCATTCACATTAACCCCAGTCTCTCTTTCTTTCAATATGTCTTTTGAGTTTCTGATTTTCCAGGCCTACTTTTCTCATTCTGATTTATGAAAAATCCCCTTGCGAGTTCCACGACTATCAAATACACGTGGAGACATCCTCCTCACCCAATTACATCGATAAATATTTTAAAAACAACTTTATTCCGAAAACAATCATATGCATGAATGCAGGTGAGTATTCCAAGGAGACTGAAATGAAAATATTCAGAATTGATAATGTCTTGATTTCACTGAAGCAGACCATAAACGAATGAAAGTGTCAACACAGACGATTTCTTTCTTTCTTTATTCATATATATGCTTTCTTTTCTTTCTTTCTTTTTTTTACTAAAATCAAACAATGTCTCTAATATATTTTAGTCTGTTTTTCCTGGTTACAAAAACGGGATGATACCTTATTTATCTCAGGTAATTGTGGGATATAACTAATTTACTAACAGAGGAAGAGGAAATATATAAGAAGAAAAAAAAGGAGGAAGATGAGGTGGAGGGAGAGAAGGGGAAGATGAAGAAGGACAAGAAGAACAAGAAGAAACGTGTAAAAGTACAGAACGTTTAAGAATTTAAGTGACATATGAATTTATCTAAATAAATAAAAGAAGATGAAACAATCTGTAAAAATATACAAAAAATATTAAGAAGTTAAAAAGTAGATGAATTTATCTAAATAAATAAAGAAAGAAAAAAAGAAAGAAATAAAGAAAGAAAGAAGAAGAAGAAGAAGAAGAAGAAGATGAAGAAGAAGAAGAAGAGTAAATTAGCGAAATACAAGGACTTTTCGTATCAGCCGAGGCAGATATGCGATATGATATTTTGATTAATCTCTAAACATAGTTTTTTCTCTTTTAAAAACATAATTCGCTGTCCCTTCAGGACATAGTCCATTTTGTCTCTCCACAGATACTTTTTTTTCTGTATTATCTGTTGTTCGCAATGCATTTTGGGGAAAAAAATAATGGCTGGTTTCTTTTGGACTTATCAAATTCAGAGATTTTCTTTTCTTAGGTTGGTAGTTAGTCAAGAGTACGGCCTTTTTGGACATAAAATTGCGCTCTGTACATGGCTCGGGGGCCACTCGAGTTAGAAGTTTACATTTCTCATTTAGTCCACAGAAACTAACACTGCGTATTCCATGTGAATATAAAATGACTTGCATAACAACATCCACAGTAGCCAAAAGAAAACTCATCATCACCATTACTACTCACACAACGTTAAAACCCATCCTTACTCTCGATATCTTTTATAATAATAATCAAGCCATATAATAATTATCAATGTGTACTTATTTATATATTTCCTGTCCCCTTTATAGCGGTAAGGGACGTATATCAAGTTAATAAATATATGAATGATTATGTTGGTTCCAATCTCCACTAAAAAATCTGAGACCCCCACCGCAATTTAAAAATTAGAAAGACAGAAATACATGCTAAATTTTCTTCCTAGCTAATAAAACAGACCCGGTTTTATATAACTCAATCCAAATAAAGTTTTGAAAGAACGCTATGAATCAATTCAATCCTAACTTGTTCTTGTACGTTAACTCCAATTCTTAGTTTGCTAAATTTTGCCATATTACCGTTGCTTTGCCTTATTACTGTTAATTTGCCTTGGATATATTTTTTACTTGCTTTATAATATATTTTTTCCCGTTCTTTCTTTCCTTTTTCTTGCTAATGCTGATTAATAAATTTGTTAACTCTGTTTGTTGGGCAATGTTCTCATTCATTTAGATTTAAACATGGCTACTCAATTCAATTATTATTCACTTAGTTGTTTATATCTATACAGAAAAAAATATTTATTTGCATTTGATTTCTGGCGTTTTTCCCAGCAAAATGAACAATTTAATTAATCAGTTTGTTTAATCCATACACTTTCTGAGATTGCAAAAAAAAAAAAAAAAAAATATAGATAAAACCCTTCGTAAAATGTGGGCTGTACTTGTCAGAAAAATTTTTTGTATCTCCTTGAGGCATGGACATGGACTTCCAGGAATCCCTTCAATTAGTCTACTGCAATCTTTTTCCAACCAGTCCTAGGGCTCCAACTACAACAGGGATTGTTGATGTTCCCATATGCCACATTTTTCGAGATTTCTATTTTAAGGTCCTTGTATTTTGACAGCTTTTTGAATATCTTCAAAGATACATTGCAGTCAGCAGGGACTGCCATATCAATAATGAGGCACTTTTTTTGTTTGTGGTCTTTAATAACAATATCTGGCCGATTGGCCTTGATTGTTCTGTCAGTGTGTATTGTGTAGTCTCATAGAATTGTAACAGGTCCTATCTCCGTAACCGGGTCTGGGTAGTGTTCATACCAGTTTCTTTCATTTTCCTTCCCGTAGAAGTTGCAGATTTTCCAGTGCAGATATTGGCCCACTCTGTCATGCCGGGTTTTATATTCAGTGGGTGCCAACATCGTGCAACCTGATACAAGATGACCAATCGTTTCTGGATATTTATCACAGAATCTGCATTTCGGGATGACACAATATTTTAGTATATGTGCTTGATAATTCCTAGTTAGCAAGCATTGTCCCTGCGCAGCAAGGATAAAACCTTCATCATGGTTGGTCGTAGTTCAGGTTCAAATTAGTGATTATGGAATGTAACAAGCTGTGTGTGTGTGTGTGTGTGTGTGTGTGTGCGTGCGTGCGCGCGTGCGCGCGTGTGTATTTAAAACATCCTTGAAACGAAAATAAATAATAGTGATTTATTTCAATTGCCTGCTTTTCTCTTAGTCGGTCATATCGGCAACGCAATTCAAAGAATGGTGTTCCAACGTTCTATTTATTAGCACGTGACGGGAAAATCATTTACCCTTTCGTAGAAATGTTTTTTTTTTTTCTTCTCCCGTTATGTAAAGACGTTACATGATATCGATCAGGAATAATAATCATAATCACTGATTTCTCCGGCCTTTCTGGTCTGCACAAATTGACAGGGTATGTCCGGCACAGGTGCACAACGACGAAGGTCATCAGAAAATAGTGCATTCATAAGAAGTGAATATTACAACGAACATCTGTTGAAAAAAAATATTGATTTCAAACTTGTATTCGTCATTACTAAAAGAGTAAATGAATGAAGGCACCAATCAATAATATTTCATTAAAAAAATGATCTAGCGGAGATGACGACATGAAATTCCAAGAACAATTGAAGAATGCAGACAGTTTCATTGAAATCATATTTCAACAGATATATGCATTTCATATCTGGCACAAACTACGTTCATAATGATTCTGATATATATATATATATATATATATATATATATATATATATATATATATATATATGTGTGTGTGTGTGTGTGTGTGTGTGTGTGTGTGTGTGTGTGTGTGTGTGTGTGTGTGTGTGCGTGTGTGTGTGTAAAAAAATATATAGAAAATAGGAAAGAACTCGTTAGGTAAATCCAAATTCCTTTAGTATTTTGTTTATTATTTTCAAAATATAGTGCTCGATACAAAAGTAGAGCATAAATATAATTATATTTTTTAAATAAATAATTATATATATATATATATATATATATATATATATATATATATATATATATAATAATATCAATTGATGATTAGTAGGGATAATTCAAAGGACGAAATAAATCCACAGAGAGCTCAATATAAGAACATGACAATACAATAATTAATACAGAATCCTTAGAAATCAATTCGGAGATGTAATATTTAATATATGTAAGCCAAAAGCTAAGACTGGATTTAAACATGCATCAGTATTGTGATTTCCTTTCGTCCTTCAATGATAATGTTATTAAGCTTATCAGACAATATGAAAGGAACATCTTAAAATAAAACAGACAGAACTTGTCTATATTATTTAATGAAACATGTATCAATGAATAATTGCGACCTAAATATACAACAATATATATATATATATATATATATATATATATATATATATATATATATATATATATATATATATATTGTCTTTTAAAATAATTTCGAACGCCTCAATTATTACCAAGAACTGTGTTTTGTCAGTGGGATATACTTCAATACACTCTGTATTGACGTAGTAAATACTACGTTAATACTCTCACTAGTTTCCCAATCTCCTTTACACACGACGCTACGTTAAACCATTTTAAACTTTCAGCTTCCCAAATAATAAAGGGATGGGGAAAGAGGATTTAATATGACACAACAGGAACCACGTTGTTTCTTGACAATGACTGCGATAGTCGAATGTACCAAATATGAATTTTGGACAGTTTATACACAACTTCGTGCACAAAAATTAACCTTTTCCATAAATTAGGAAACTATAATAAAAAGAATTGAAGAGACATATCTTTTTGGTTCTTTTTAATTAAACATATTTGTGTAGGGATATTAAAAACTATTATCTCCCTTTGGGTTGGGATGAAGTCATGTTGGTCACGTGACAGCTGCTTAGTGACATGAAAGAGTGACGAATATGACGAGTTCGTCAGTCAGCTTCCAGGAGTCAAACCCAATAGTTGCATTGTAACACTGGCCCGGGCCTGTCTTTATTTAAGCACTAATTCTACATAAAACTATATTCGTATACGGTTAACATTGTTTGTGTACATATTTTTGCACAAACTTATAAGTCCTTAAATCCAGCTATTGTTGAGAAATGGGAATTCCATTGTTAACTTTTCTATTAAAGATGAAGAAAGACTGCTAATTTTGTCTTGTTACTATTTTTTTTACCTGTAACTTTATTTCGTGATTTTGTACCTGTAACATAGTTCACCTGTGATTTTAATCTGCTTTCATTACCTTTGTACAGTTGGTGATCTGAAATTGTTTTCTCCAAGAGAATATTTTTGACCTAATTGAACATGTAAAAAGACTGAATAGAGAAACCAATTGCGATCTTTCCTCCAAATATTATTTGCAATTTTATCACATTTTCGACAACTCCTGTACGCAAGTTTTTCCCAACTTATGCAGGTTTCAGCTGTTTAAATGTGACGCTGCTCTGAGAAACCGAAAGTAAATATACAGTGCTGCTCGATAAAAGTGACTCACCTGATTTTTTTACGAAATGTTCTCCTCTTCGATGAAACGAAAGTTGAGCTAAATTCAAAGGATAAGCGATCTAAAATCCGAAGAAGAAGCTTTGAAACCTCTTTGAATTTAGCAGTAAGTACTCTCAAGCATCCGTTAAGTATAATGTTCTGGGGATGCTTTTCTTTTCATGAAACTGGTTTCTTAAAACCTATTGAAAAGACCCTCATGAGCGAGCAGTACAAGAGAATTTTACAGTCTTTTCTTCTCCCTTCTGCTGAAAGGGTGAAAATCGACAACACCAAGCTCATTTTTATGCAGGATAATGCTCCTTGTCACAAATCAAAATTGATGAAGGAATACTTTGATGAGAAGCATGTGAGTGTTATGACGTAGACGCCCCAATCTCCTGACCTCAACCCCATAGAAAACTTATGGAGCATTATAAAGTACAGGCTCTCGAGAAAGCAGTTGAGTAACATGAATCCACAGAAAACCATCCAAACTTTGATAGAGAAATCAGGGGGAAAATATCAAGCATTCTCTAGACATTTACGTCGGAGTGAATTATTTTCTCCATTGATCAGAGTAGCATTTTTTATGTCAAAATTGTGGTCGGTCTCGTTATGGTGAGCATCCAACTCAACTGATATATTGTTTTAATTTCATTTTTTTATAATTTTCATTTTCATATACATATTTATTTAGATTCCTTCAGGTTTCACTTATGCAATTTTGGGGACAATTATTACAGGCAATTGGTCAAATTTCTGTTTCAAGTCTTAGCTTATTGTTTTGTTTATTATTGACTAAGTCTCTTATTTTTGTTTATGTAAAAGTAACAAATTTTACGTTGAGTTTAGAAAGAATTGTAAAGAATCTATGTAAACTAAATATCTATCTAAACTCAACATAAAATGTGTTACTATTACATCTAAAACAATATATATATATATATATATATATATATATATATATATATATATATATATATATATATATATATATATGTAACTCATAGATAACGAACACTACGAGTTCAAATGCCCCTTAAATAACTGTGTTCTTGATCAAATCGAATTCATAAACAATGACATCAGTCACGCGACTACATGCCTATCCAAACGCCTTACGTCACACCTATCTGACCATAGCTCTCTTAGAATCCATTGAAACACAGATAAGTCTTACCAGACTCCATCCGAAACATTCTAGCAGAAAATACGAATATAATAATCTCATCAATATGTAAAAAATGATTAAAAATAATGGAAGCCTTAATAATAAATAAAGAAAAAGCCAACAATTAATAATATTAACTACGAACACGGCCATAAAACATCTCTATAACTCTAAAAACATACACACAAGCCATACACCCAATTAAAAAGCAAAAACAAAATCATCCTTGAAAATGGCTAAATGTATAGCCGAAAATTCACACAGTTTCTACACACTCTTTGTCCCAAAAAAGAAAACACTTGTTCAGACACAATAAAAATTAAATAAAAATCCTAGTATCATGTCTGTCGTGTTAAACGAAACACACACACACACACATATATATATATACACACACATATATATATGTGTGTGTATGTGTGTGTGTTTGTGTGTGTTTCATTTAATATATATATATATATATGTATGTGTGTGTGTGTGTGTGTGTGTGTGTGTGTGTGTGTGTGCGTGTTGATACCAAAATGAATTGCAACTCATTGAATATGTGCTTTTTATTTAAACATGATAATTTTTTTTTTACTTTTTGGGAAATGAAATGTCTGCGATATGAAGATAAAAATCAAAATACTTATTATTAGATGGCTGTTTTAGGAAAAACAGCAAAACGTATGTTTAAAATATTAAAATTATTCATGACCAAGTCGATTAATGAAAATCTTTCCATTACTGAGACATGTTTTTGTGATTCTCTCGCGTGTTCTTTAATGATATTCTTTAGATTCTGTCGTAAATTGTGTGTCCCCTTTCGTTATTACATGATTGATGTACACAGTAATTGACTAACAATAGAAACGTGTACATACTTAAGGCTGCTGCAAATGTGTTGCCTGCACTCAGAAGCAGAACCCGAGCCAAAATTGGGACTATTCCACATATTCATTTCGAAGTTCATCACACTTCGCCCCTCTTTTCTCAACTTTTTAAACCCTTCTGAAATAAATTCCATCGTTTATTCATTCAAACCCTTCTCTGTTGCATAGGAATCGTTCAGAAATTTTCTTCCTTTTAAACTCTTTTACAGTTTAAAAACAGAAAACTGTCTCATGGAGCATGATCTTTTGACTAGGGTAGATGCTATATATGAACTGTTTCTCAACCGGGGTCCTTATAGACATTGGCGGGGGTGGTGTCCATGTATCAGTACTGACTGTCCACACAAAAAATAGCAAATTATGGTCCACGGTGATACTTTAGTGGTCTGTAGAGTAATTTCCCTTCGGAACGGTCGTTACAGCTGAGAATTAGACTTTTTACAGTATTCTACGCCATATTAAAATACTAAAATTAGAAATTGCATTGTAGTGGGATTGGTTAAGCTAATACTAAATAACATAACCACGCCACTATATATTAGACAGAATGTTAGAGCAGTTAGTTGACGACTACTACAATTGTGTGTTTACGAACTTCGTGACATGCAGAAAACGAGATCAAGCCATGTAAATTAGCGTCCCTTTCACTCTACCAATTGTTTTGATTTTAAAATTTAAATAAAAATTGAAAAGTATATATAAAGGAAGAGATGTATATATAAAAGAAAAATTATATAAAGATTCCTAAACTTATCTATGAATAAAAAATAAAATAAGCTTTTATCTTCATCGGACACTTATAGGGGTAAACAGACAAAATGAATAGTAAAAATGGTCCATGTTTAACAAAATATTGAGAACATCTGCTTTATACAATAAAATGGCAGAATATTTTAAACCATCATCGTTTTGTTCGTCTTGTGAGGTGATGCCTTGTCCCGAAAAAAAAAAAAAAGATAGGACAGATTTTCACAGTTTCCTTAGACTTCTTTTTTTCTTGCAGTGCTTCATTTAACTAGCTCTTCAATTTCAGTAGGATACTCTGTTAATTTAAGAAAATTAAGAAAATAATTAAACATTCATTTATTCACTATAATTCTTCTGATTTTGGAGTTTTCAATATACTTCCGACGTTGCAGAAGTCGATTGTTGCCATTCGATGGAAAGTTGTGTGTTCTTTGAATTTATTTGAACGTCTTGTCACAGTTGAAACGTGTAACCATATGTCAACACTAAAAATTTATCTCCCCCAGAGAATTATAACTACATCACTTAAAATGCTCCAAACGTTCAATCGATATCTTTCCGAGTCGACGTTCCAGCAAAATTTGTTGAGACCTCCACCATATCTAATTGCTCATCAGAAGCAAAGGCTTACCTGGATATCATTTCTTCTTCTTCTTCTTCTTCTTCTTCTTCTTCTTCTTCTTCTTCTTCTTCTTCTTTGTGCCATGTCCCTCCAGGACGTGGGCAATCATTGTTCTCCACAATTTACTCTCCTTTGTAGTCCTTAGTAAATTTGTCTTTACACTATCTCTCTTAACCCCGGTTGTGTTAACCATTTTCACAACTTCGTTACGTAGCTTATACGCTGTTTTCTCTGTCCTTCTTGCCTTCAATATATCCTATGAGTTTCACATTCTCCAAGCCGTGTTTCTTCTTTATGTGTCCTCGAAATTTCAATTGTCTCTTTCTGATATCAAGTATAAATATTCTTGTTGTTTATATTTTTTCTAAAACTCCGTCATTTGTGACATGTTCAGTCCATGGTATTCTCAGTAACCTTCTGGAAAAGCACCTTTTTGTTGCTTCCAGTTTTTTATTAATCTCTCGTGAGACTGTTCTCTATTCCCTGCCATATAATAGAAGCGAAATTACATAACAGTTAAGTATGCTTTTTTTTTTGGTTCTAACAAGATTTTCCTGTTTCTTAATACTTTGCTTAGCATATGGAAGGTATATTTTACAATCCCAATACACCTTCGGTTTCAATGTTGCACTTTCCGCCCTCTATTGAAATAATCCTACAGATGTAAATGTTTATACAGTGCAATATCGGTTCTCAAACGTCTCACATGTCGAACAAATCGCTTTTCGAACAGAAAAATCTAGATGAAAATGAAATCGGTTTTCGAAGAAAATTTCGGTTATCCAACAACATTGCCAATCCGAGTTAACCTGAAAAGAATCATTTCTGAGTCGACCGCTATTCGTGTATTGTTCCGTGCTTTTCTTTTCCAATTTTATTGTACTCTGATTTTTTTTTCTCTACATTGATTCCTTTTGAAAAAATAGTTTCGGTTTACAAATATTTCGGTTTACGAACGGCCAACAGGAACGAATTAAATTCGTAAACCGAGGTTCCACTAGACTTGTTTGATTTTGGTATTTCTCCAATTTGTAATTCGCGTGATGAGATTTTTATTTTTCTAACAACTATACGTTCAGTCTTCTTACTATTAATGTTTAGTCCTTTCTTCTCAATTTGATTCACTACCTTCAGTAGGGGTTGCTCTAGTTTCCCTTCTGTGTCTGCTATAAATATTGTCAGAATTATGGCCGCCAGTAATGAATCCGAGTAGGGTTTCTAATTCTCTCAGGATCGACTCAGTTTTTAAATGTGAATAAGTGATGAGAAGACGTTTCTATTTTGCTATATATACTGATTTCATTTTCTCAGTATAAGTTTTGGTTTATTCTAATATCCTTCCGAAATATATCAATTTACCTAACATCAATTTTTTTTTCTTTTATCCGAGCTTCCATAGCTAAATTTAAAACACTAATATGATCAATTTCAAGAATTTACACTGTTGAGTACTTGCCAGAAGGTTCTACAATTTTGTGTACAGACACTCCATCCTTGAAATTGGTCAATCACTTCTTCATACTTGAACGAATGTCACTGAATCTTTGCTTAATACCCTAATGGTGCCTTTCACACTAATTCTTCTGCATGAAAAGAAATACCTGACGGTTTGGAGTTCAAGTTTTAAAGACATAAAATGTGAAATAGTTTCGGAACTCATCTTGAATTTAAATAAGTATGGTGCAAAATTCTGTCCAACTACATTTGAAGATCATATTTCGTTTATTTGGAAATTAATTGGGACGAGAACTTTTCAGTACGCTCGTATTACTCAACAAAGAGTTCGACATTAACGTCGTTTCATCATCCTGGAGACAACAGAACATTAGTTTGGGATGGTTGGTTATTTTTAAAGGACAGGGACGGGGCGACGAGACAAAAATGCTAAATTCAAATTATATTTTATTTATTCTAAAAGCAATGAATTTCTTATCCTTTCAGCCCTGACCGCC
This sequence comes from Acanthosepion pharaonis, assembly GCA_903632075.3. Classification (NCBI taxonomy): domain Eukaryota; kingdom Metazoa; phylum Mollusca; class Cephalopoda; order Sepiida; family Sepiidae; genus Acanthosepion; species Acanthosepion pharaonis. Next base: position 350,471 of record CAHIKZ030001360.1, on the reverse strand, counting down.
ACTTTACCGGTGGTAGAAATAAATGTCCAGTTACCGGTTGAACGGTGGGTAAACACTTGTAACTCTTTTTATATCTACGGTGAAACATTACATAACAATTATTTGCGAATTTTGACTCAGGATCGCACGCAGAACTGTCAAAATTATTCAGGAACGCAGGGCTCAAAAGGCTAAAATAATAATAAAAAAAGCATTCCTTTTAATAATAGTGACAAGTATTTTTAGAAAACAGAGAAAACAAACAAACTTTATGTGCTTCTTTTTGAATTGATAAATTAAACTCGAATGATAAGAACTTAAATTTAATTTGTATCTTTTGTCATTCGATGTGAATAAAAAACAAAATAAAATCAAATTTTACGAAAAAAATATTTCTTTAATAATCATAGACAACAATATTTTATTCTGTTAATTTTGAGTTCGAAAATTTGAATTAACATATAACAAACAACATGGTGTACCTCGAGGCGGTGTAAAGGTTAGCAAGATTGTCTCGCTAGAGCAATTACCACTGGGTAGGGGGATCAATCGTCACGGGGTGCCCACTACTTTCGGCCTTGTGACACATCTAAGCAACGCTTGGAAAATCACTATAGCAAGTAACATTTATCTGTTACTTTAAGTACCAGTGAAATTTTCACCGTTTTCCTATTTGAATTCCTGATGAATGTTAATTCTTAAGATAATGACTGAATAAGCTCATGACGGCTTCTATGACAATAACCTATCCCTAGAAATTACCCTAACCCTTCATGAAATATTTAGGCTTCACAACGTTAACAAAATATTGATATAAGTATCATAGATATCAATGCTAGTAGTTATTTTAAGAAGGGGGTACAAAAGAGATGATTTGAAATTGACAACATTTTCTATTTCACTCAGGCATACGTTAAACACTTCTTTCCTTCTTTCATTTTATCACAAAGTAGCGTCTCTATGTACTTGTTTTTCCACGCGATCAAAACGGAATAGTTCATTATCTATGCGGTATTGGCAGTGTGTAACGGTCGTGCTAAGGGACGAACAAGCAGAATTATAATTACTGTTTTCTGCTTATCATAAACCTAACTGAAATGCTCAAATACCCCCCTACAAGGCTCTGTTCATGGATATCCTGCTCAGCAATACCTCCCCAGGGAAAGGAGTCAAGGAGTAGTGACTGCATGACATAAGCAACACACTTTATAGATTAACTAGATTAAAATTTCATAAACAATTTAATGGTGTTTTTTTCTTATATTTTTACTATGTTTCTAACTCCTCTAAATGACAACGCATTTAAAAAAAACTAATGTTTGATTTTGACATAGTTCAAATTTTGGAGGGATGATGAAAAAAGTTTTTCGGAACTCTTACATAACAACGATGAATAATAAAACTGAAATACTAGATATGCTTAACACGAAACTGTGATAATAAAATTATTTTATTTCAAATCTGATCTCTAATCAGATCTTTGACTGATCTAACCTGGTTTCAGAAGCTCTAATTAAATCTTCACCTTCCTATAAATCATCCGTCTTATGAATATTTACGATGGACGGATACAATTACAATAATGAAAAGGTATAAGAATCATTCTCTAAACTAAATGTTAACACATATGCGATATTTGATATAAACTTACGGACATCAAACCGATTTAAGCAACGTCAAGCCTGGTTAGTACCTAGATGGGTGACCGCTTGGATATACCATCCCCAGCTACGCGTTAATTTGTAAAACTTGTATCACTAAATCATTATTATCGAAAAAAAGGAATCTTTACAATGTAAAATCATGTAAATCTGGCTGTAAATAACCCTGAAAAGGTTGATAAGTCGTAGAATATCAATAAATTAAAATATATTTGGTATATCGAAAGATTAGATGAAGAAGTTGTTTTCAAACGGTGAGGTTAGCTTGGTTCTACAGAAGGTCGATGAGAATACGATGAAATAAAGAGGGCTTGGAAATTTTGATATTCACAGGACGGATTGAAAGTAAGAAGGACAAAAAAAGGCACAGTTCACCTAGTGAACTCGACTAAATGGATAACAGAACAGAGTTTATGAGGGGTAACAAAAAGCCAACATTTATTGAGAGCTACAAAGGACAGGAGATTGTGGAGAGCCATTGTCGCCAACGTCGAGTAGGGTCACGGCACATAAGAAGAAGATATTTTAAATTTTTTTTGAATCTCAGTGAATTCTTTTGATAACTTTTACAGAATTGGTTAAACTTCATAGATATTATAATATTATAATGATGCAGACGCGAATGGCAATATATTTGGATATCATGGCATATTTACTGTATATACTCAAATAAAGTGCGAGTTTTTCATGATCTCACATTTACGCAAAAATAGGGGCTCACAGTATTCACGGGAACACTCTTGGAAGAGGATAAATATCAATATGTACAAAAACTAATGTACGGTATCGAAATTTTCGTATTAAATATTTTAATGGGAGTGTTTTTTCTCACCATCTTGATAGAGCTTTTACAAAAAAGAATAATAATTTATCTGCTATGTCCAGGATTATATCCTATATTGTAATAATTTACTGCGGCAGGCCTACTAATCTGCAACGTGATATCTGTCCTCTTTTACGGCAGCGAATGTTTGACAGTCTCATTCAACCTATACAGCGAGGAAATTCTGAGAGAACTGAAAAGCCTACCAGGATTCATCATTGGCGGACACAATCTTACCAAAATAAGATACGTAGATGACACAGTACTGATAGAAGACACTGAAAGGAAACTACAAAGCCTGCTATAGAAGGTAGCAAAGAAGTGTGAGTAGGAGGGTCTAAGCATAAATTCCAAGAAGACAGAATGGATGGTCAAGAGTAAAAGATGCGTCCGAAATGCGATTTAAAGGTCGGTGACACTAAACTGAAGTGGATGCGGAAATTTAAATATTTGGGAAGTGTTCTGACAGAGGACTGAAAATGCGACGCTGAGATCCGAAGGCATATTTGGATGGCCGAAGATGCATTCCAAAATCTAGGCAGAGTATTACGAGACAGGAGGGTTTCGTTGGTAACAAAGAAGAGAGTACTGAACTACCACGTGATATCTGTCCTTCCTAACAGCAGCGAATGTTGGGCGATCTCCTCAAAGATGAAAAAGAAACTCGTGGCAGCGGATGTATGGTTCTACAGAAGGATTAACAGGATAGCATGGACCGAACATCCGAGTAAAAATGTGAATTTGGAGAAAATGCAAACAAGAAGGCAGTTTATAATTGACATCAGGAAGAGGCAGCAGAAATTTCTGGGACACGTAATGAGAAAGGAGGGCTTGGAGAATCTCATACACACAGGGCGGGTAGAGGGAAATAGAGACAAGGAAAGCAATGGCTTTTAAACCTAGCGGACTTAAGCAAACAGGGTTTGGGAGAAGGAGCAATAATACAAAACATATTGAGAGCTACAAAGGATAGGGGTAAGTGGAGAGCCATGATCGCCTACGCCCTGAAGGGACACGGCACATAAACAAAGAAGTAAGCCTACTCGTATCACTATTAGCATCTATCTATCTATCTATCTATCTATCTATCTATCTATCTATCTATCTCCTCATTATCTATCACCTCATTTTCTATCTATCTATCTATCTATCTATCTATCTATCTATCTATCTATCTATCTATCTATCTATTACTAAGCAAGATCTATTCTTTCTCTTGAAGACAAAGGCAACAAATGTCCATAATTATATCCGGTATTGCAATAGTTGACTACGGTAGGCCCACTAGCATTGCCCAGAAGCTGGGGGGTGCATTATATACGAACTATTTAAAAAAAAAATTAGGATGTTCACCAAAAACAGCCAGCGATCGCTCTATACATGAAGTAGGATATTCACGAATGTATACGGTATCTGTTTATATTTTAACTCGGTCATTTTAAAGCAGTGTTAATGAACGCAGCCGCCATTTCCGGCGTTCTAAATAAATTAACATTAATTATGCAACGCCTCTCTTAAAAGTCAAACTTTTTATTCATTTGTTTTTACCTGCACTTTTCTGTAACGAATGTCTGCTTACTCTATTGACTGATACACGTCAAGGAAGTCAAGGTTTAATTTTTGTAAGAAAAAAATTCATGTAAAATCATAAACTTTGATCTGTTCTCGTTATACTCACAATCTCATTTCTGAACACGTGGAGATTCATTTATGACACTCATCTAATTTATAATTATAACATGGCCCTCTACTTTGAGAGGCTCTCTAGTCTAGTATCAGGTGAACTTGAAAGCAAAGAAATGTAGACTAAATAATTTTTATCGTCATGGAGGTAGAATTAAGTTATTTTGAAATCTATCTATATATCTATCTATCTAGCGATTTAACTCAGTATTTTAATATCTATTGTGCATATATAATGTGAGCGAGTATATTAAATACTAAGTAAGTATATTCTATCTGTCGTATATAACTCTCAGTATTGGCTCTTTCTATCTATTTTCTCATTATCTATCCTTCTGTCTATCTATCTGTCTATTTATCTATCTCCTCATTTTCTGTCTATCAATTAACTATATTAATTCCAAAGTAAGTATATACTATCTGTCGTATATAAATCTCAATATTAGTTCTATCTATCTATCTATCTATCTATCTATCTATCTATCTATCTATCTATCTATCTAAACCATAAGAGTGGAAACTGACAATTTGATAGCCAGTCCCACCTTCTCAAAACCTGAACCAAATTAGAATTCTATTTTGACCGCTTTCCTGCTAAGTTCGAAAAATGGTCCGCACGCACTCAATAAATCAGCCGCCTTAGAGATTTATTAGCTGATATTCTTATGAAATAATCACTGCGTTATCTCCAATTGATGTTATTGTTATTCACTACTGAATGAAGTGCCTTGTCAAGTAAGGAAATAATATAGAAAAAATATGTGTTGTCCTACGCTTTTATTGATGCCCCTATATCTATATCTATATATATATATATGCGCCTGATAAACTTTGTTGCATGAAACTTTGATTTTGATATTATTGTATTAATAATATTATTATAATATATTAAATTTAGTTAGTGTCAAATTTGGCGTTGAGCTCTTATTTTATTTAAAACTTTTACTATATATATATATATATATATATATATATATATATGTGTGTGTGTGTGTGTGTGTGTGTGTGTGTGTAAGCAGTAACTTTCATGTACCCCCATGAAGATTGGACGGACACGTCCGCCTCCGGAAATCTTGAGTCGGGATGCTACAGATAACATCAATCAGCTAAGTTTTACATTTACTTATATTAATCACACACACACACACACACACACACACACACACACACACACACACACACACACACATATATATATATATATATATATATATATATATATATATATATATATATATATATATAATACATCAAAGGTTAAAGGTAGAGTTGAATCAGACCAGGAAACAGTAATAAAAAAATGTCTCAATACACGTGAAAAAAAAAAAAGGAAAATAGTATTTAAATTTTAAAAATTATCCTGAATTAGCCTGATGGAACCGTGAGGTCAAAATTAAGGTCAGGTATTCTATCTGAACTCCTAATTTTAAACTTTATATATATATATATATATATATATATATATATATATATATATATATATATAGCGCACTTACATTGTGTGGATAAATGTTCGATCGAATCATGACGCAAAAAGTAAATCACAAGTTTTTAACAGTAACTTTATTGATCAGCATATTTACTGTGCATTTTCTCTTCCGCTTACCTTCAATCAGTTAATATTGTAGTTTTATATTTATATAATTATTTTTTTTACGCAAAAAACTCTTACAGGAAAATGAATCTTTTATCATTAGGGGAGTTCTTCATAGAACCGAAGAAATGATATTTTCAAACTGCAAATATCGAGTGAATAAGAAGAATGGGTTACAGGTTCCGTGACAAATCTAAATAAATTAATGACAAATTCTGTCTGTCCGTGTGTCTGAAACTCATATAACTCAGGTAACACTTACTCTACATAGACATGTTCTGCCTTTTTGGAATCGGGTTGATCCCAGTATTTGAAATCTGCCATTCATCCCGTTCTTGAACAATCTGCATTGGAATTTGTGTTTGGATGAGGAGGGAATAGTTAAAACTTCAAATTTTAAAGTAACTGGAAAAAATTACTGATCTTAAAATTTTCTAATTTATATTGAGATTAAAGTAGTACAAAAAGCTTCGTGAATTTTTTTTTTTTTTTTTGTTATAAATTCAGTTTAAAATATCTCCAAAATGCTGTGAATTGAAGAAATCAATTTTATTTCAGATTTAAAGTTAGAGGTTTCGTAACGTAAGTTTTTTCAAGTTCAGCAGAGTTTGTTATTTGGAAAAACTTAACTCAATTGAAGTTCAATACAGTTTGTGATTTGACGAATTCTATTTTCGGCCCGATTTGTAATTTTGCACAAAATTAGATTTTCTGCCCAACAGTCTTTTGGTCGGAATTGGACTTATAGCCCGATTCAAAGTTAAAGCAAGATTTTAAAGATCTTTGGAGTCAGTTAAGGAATTCTATGTTATTTCTTCAAAATTATCATTGTTTTCTGAGCTGGACCAGTGGGCGCTTTAGTTGTAAACCGGAGGGTCAATTACTTCTCTGCGGAAACTAGAATAAACGGCAGTCTAGACTTTTATTTAAATTAATTATTTACATATATTCCTGTCTAACAGTCTATACTATATTCCCATTTAATTTTTAAAGTTAGTATCAGTTTATTTTGTTCGTCTTAATGTCTATTCTGTTTCATAACATCGTAATTTATTCACAAGTAATATACATTTTCTCGCCTTCAGTCTCAACAAGGGTACGCCTCTGTGGACCATGTTCGAAATGGAAATCACCCATGAATTTTTTTTTTTAATGCAGAACAATATAGTCACATGAAGAAAAGACGAATGAACAGAAATTAATTTCTACAGAACGATACTGAGAATAGCATGGACCGAAAATGAGGAAACGATGAGTTTTTAGGGAAACTGGAAACAAACAGGAAATGACTAATTCACAATTATAACTTAGAATATTTGACAATCACAGGGCATATTGAATGCAAGAGGAAAAGAAGTAAGCAGTACACAATGAAACTTGATGAAATGGCTGGAAGAACAGGCAATAGGAGGAATAGTAAAAAAAGACACACTATACTGAGAGCTACAAAGTACAGGTGGTTGAGGCAGACATGATCGCTGACGTCCTGAAAAGCACATCACGGATAAAATAAAATAAAAATGCACATCTCCTGTTAAGACTCTCTCCTGGTTTTATCTACTTAATTATTTTCTTATACGATGAGTAAGAAACCTAATTTTTTTAAGCAGTTTATAGTTCTTTAATCGGATATTGTGATTTCTTATTCTGAATTATTTAAATTTCTTAAAAAATGCAGTAACTGAACCTTACTTTTCTACGAGGCCTATTCTGTCTGAGCGTTTCCTCAGACGTCATTTAAATATATATATATATATATATATATATATATATATTAAAGATAAAGAACAGTAAGATATATAATCCGGTGTCCTTATTAATACTTTTATAAAACAGTGCTCAATGAAAATCTACAGAGCATAATTCTAAAATTCGCTTGCAAATGAAACATGACTAGGGACTTTAATTTAATTCTATAACTGAATTTGAAGTTTTTAGTTTCTCTTTTTGAAACATGGTAATTACTGTGTAGCGATGGTACCATATTTTTAAATTAGTATATATATTTATATATTTATATATATATATAATGTTATTTTAGGATATTAAAACAACATGTCAAAATCGCTACATAATCGCAGCCGTGTTTCAACACATACCAAAGCGTCTCCTCAGGTGATTGCAAATTACTGGCGAGTGAAAAATTGATTTGGTTTTAAAAGCAAAATAGATACACTTTTTGGAAAAAAAAAATTTTCAGTGTTTGGTGTCTTTACCATGATCAACCAATCGTATATGACGGTTCAATTCAAACTAAGCGAAGAAGAAAAAATAAATGTTTCTTAGAAATGGGTCATGGTCAGCAATTACTAAAAGTTTACGTATATATATATATATATATATATATATATATATATATATATATATATATATATAAGAGAACAATGAAGTCAATATCCTTTTTCTTAATAAGATTTTTCGAATAATCAGCCCGGTCGATCTATCTATCTATCTATCTATCTATCTATCTATCTATCTATCTATCTATCTATCTATCTATCTATCCCTTACCTGATTTTCTGTACAATAGCCCCCTGCTAGCATGGAGAAGTGTATAATGAAAAACACCATTCACTTCTGACCCTCATTTATCATGATAAGAGTGTATATATATATATATATATATATATATATATATATATATATATATATGTTTGTGTGTTGTTTGTATGATTATCTATGTGTATGTGTGCACGTCGATTTGTACAATTAGTGACTAAACCCTTTTCATGGTAACAGAGAGTCTTATATAGTTAAAATTCGATCCATCAAATATGGCAACTGAAGAAGTTCTGGTTGAAAGCCTACAAAATCAAGACGCGAAATTCTTAATTCCACCAACGTTTGGAAACCGACAAGTGAAGACAGTAGAAAATACTCTCTTATCTAAGCAATCAATTGATTCTTGCAAACATTCCTCCATCTACACATCTGTGATTACTGAGAAAATTGCCGACGTACAAAAATAATAATAAAAACAAAATAATATTATTTAAATAAAATAATAATAATATAAGATTATGTTTTATTCATTCATATAACATCGATAACGAAAGAGTATAAATTGGTCCGACTTGAGCGAAAATCTAATTGCGAACTATGTATCGAAATTGCGCCAGCTCTTTAATATTAACGAAAAAAAAAGGTCATCTAGTTTAGAGGTAGGATTTTACTGGAATTGTCAAACGCATGACTCAAGCATCCTCTTTAAAATAGCCTCTTGCCACGAACCGCTGCTTTGTGGAACTGACTCCCAAGAAGATGTTTCCGAGAGCCCTACAACTTTCCCGGGTCTTGTAAATAATGAACATAATTGTAAAATTAAAAAAATTACAAATTACTATGGTCCGTTTTCATATGCCTCGACAATTCTCCTTGATCTTGTCTACGGTTTTTCAAAGGTGATTTTAAATTTAGTCAAAATATTTTATGCAAGGAACCGAAACTGGGTTGTAACTGGTGTTGTCAAACCTGTGCGATGCGATGTTTTGGCAAAAATCATTGAGCGATTCTTCGCTAAGTTATTATCATTCTAATGCGATGTTCACATGTAACACCGCGAAAGAGATTTTGTTGACACATCCGTAGTAAGGTCTTCTTTAATTGGCGGAAATTTTGCCTAAACGTCACCCAAAAAGGATGCTGGTTATGCAAAATTTCCGCCAATTATAGAAGACCTTACTACTATGATATTCAAAATGGATGTATACAATCTGGGTAGACATCTTATTTTTGCGTCAATTCTAATTGTAAATATTTTAGTTTAGTGGTTTATTTATTTCAAATTCAGATTGCCAAGATGTCAACCAAAGATCAGTACAGATACGTTTTTGTGTATTTTCAATAAAATTAAATGGAAAATAAATTTATGATTGTTTAATCGTCTAAAGCTTGCAACTCTCCAGAACGGGGAAATAAATATCTGCAAATGCTTTGTATTGATTTCATGTAAATATTCCAAGTAACATTTTATTTCTTTAAAACTTATTCAAAGCTAAAAAAAGGAATAGAAAAGGAGATTTTTTGAAGGGACAGTTGATAGAGAAGATGATCAAATGAATAAGCCCTGTTCGGACTCTTCCTTGACTTTATCAACTAAATTATTTTCTTACCTAAAGTGTAAATGAAGTAATTTTTAAGCAACTGATGGTTCTTTAATCAGACATTTTTGCTTTTTAGAAACGTTTGAATTTATTTAAGAAACAGTAATTAAGACTTACATTAATAGGAGGTTTAATGTGTTTGATCATTTAAGGAGGTTTAATGTGTAGCAGTAATAACAGCAGCAGCTGTAAAAGAAGAAGAAGAAGAAGTATTACAATCAGTTTTCAATATACTCCAAGCTCCCTAACACAGTTATTTAATGACTGCTCAGACATATATATATATATATATATATATATATATATATATATATATATATATATATATATATATTTGAAACAGTACAAAAGCGTATTAAGACATTAAAAACAAGAAATTTTATATTGTAGGCCATGATAAGTTTAAAACAAAACACACACCAGTCGACCGCTTTCGTCCCTCTCTCCTCAAAACTGTTAACGGGGAACTAAGATTATGAGGAAAAGAAAAAAGTCTGTCATGGATGACATGAATGAGTGGACAGGGGAAAAAAAATTATACCAACCAAGATGCTAGAAGCGCAGTACACAAAGTCCCAGCAAACAATCTCTTTGTTTGCAAAGAGCAGGTTGCCTGGACCTGATGTAAAGCGTCTCCAACACCTTAAGATGGAAAAGTGATTGCGAACTGGCCAAAACGGAAAACCAGTTCACACTGAAATCCATCGCACAAGTGGGATTCTTTTTAAAGTGATCCGCAATCGAAGACCCATACGTGTTACGAATGGTATCGCCCAAAGAAAATTTTTTGTTCAGTATTATAGCAGGTACGTGTTGTTTAATTCTAACGTCCAACCGCTGTGTCGTTCTACCTATGTAGTCGTATCCACAACTACATTTGAAATAGTAAATAACAGTTGATATGGTGTTTTTTTTCCCTGTCCACTCATTCATATCATCCATGACAGACTTTTTTCTTTTCCTCATAATCTTAGTTCCCCGTTAACAGTTCTGACGACAGGGGACGAAACCGGTCGACTGGTGTGTGTTTTGTTTTAAATCTATCATGGCCTACAATATAAAAATTCTTGTTTTTAATGCCTTAATATATATATATATATATATATATATATATATATATATATATATATATACACCCTTTTATGAATTAATTGAAACAATCGCTTTAGTTAACGTTTCTTTCACTATACGGTCAGTTTTAGACGCACAGTGTATAATCGATTACTGATTTTCGGGAGTATGTTGAAAATTTGTTTGGCCTTGAAAAATATTGCGTCATTCCTGATTGCACCATATTTTTGTCCTGCCCAGACACTATTGTCTCAACTGTCGATTAGTTGTCCTACCGGCAGTGTCTGTGACAGACGTTACGTCGAGGAAGTGTACGCAAATTGTAACGCTACACGAAGCCACTGTCAAAGAAGAAGAAGAAGAAGAAGAATTGCCCAGTCTCTGTCCACTGCCAAGGTCCGATAACCATTAGCGTTTGGGTCATCAATGAAAATGAAGGCGAGATATCGCATTGGGAGAAACGTATCTGTGAAGATATCTGCTAGATGAAGAATGTATACCTAGTCCCCTGGTTCCGTTAAACAAGGTTATACATTAATCATTTTAACTAGTGCTAGATACGTGACCGAGGACAGATTAACGAATCAGTTTTCGAAAACTCCATCTGTCGGTGTCAACACTTGACTGCCCATATCTATTCACTTTAACCGTAACTATTCTCGTGATTCTGACATGTGATTGACTGCATTTAGACTGCGACCCGACTATGTAAGAATATCAATAGAATTTGTGGTCAAGTATCACTTGATTTTGAAAGTATTTCTTTTAACAATTAACCAGATACTAGGCGATAATGGCACTAAGACGCAAGACAACTTGAAACCTCTCAACGTTGATCTTAAAAACCTAGGAAGTCAAAGCATCAAACCGAAAGTTAAAGGATTTTGAAGACAATATAATGAAGTACCGTTATTAGCTTCGTCAAGCTCTGAAGCAGAGCCGCCATCAAAATCCTACTTTAACAAATTTCATCAGTTAGTGTTGCTTTGTAGCCCGTAGAAGGGCTGGGCTAGTATCGCACTTAAGAAAGCACAAATGAAATATGTCTTTTCCTTACCTGATTTTCTCCACAATAGACAGCATTCACAAGTGTGAAACCAAAGGCAGTATCCATTGCTGACCTTCATTCATCGTTTACGATAGCAGAGTCCACCATACATACATACATATATATGCGCGCGCGCGTGTGTGTGTGTGTGTGCGTGAGGATAAATGAGAATAAAAAGACAGATTCCAGAAAGACCCAAAATATCGATTAACGTTGCATTTAAAATTTGGAAGATTTCAGCTGTTAGGGAAAAAATCGGAAAAGATTTCAACAGATGCTTAAATTTATGCGGTTGAAGTCCCAAGGAGAGTTCATTAGAACAGCTGCCATGAAAATATTTATCGACATGACAGGGGAAGCCACATCATGGTGGTGGGAAAGTGACTTTTGTCAAGATGGATTCCGAGATGGACAAAATCAATAATATTACAGATCTTTTATTGAGTTATGTCGATAATCTTGAGATATATAGCAGGAGCACCATAGAAGATATGCCAGCAATATTCAATATGTGGATGATTGTTAGATTTATAAAGTTTTCATTTGTTATACATTTTATTTCCGTTTTTCCTACTTAAAGACAGTGAGTGCTTTGTTTAAAAATCACATCTCAATTTTACTGGCGGCAAGAATTATTATAAACCTAAATTATTGTGGTTGAAGAATAATAATTTGCAGTTCAACTTACTCATCATGGGATTTATTAATACATAAGATCTTTTGGTATCTGTCTATATTTCTGAGATGAGGTATTATGTAAACTATTTACATTATTCGGACTATTGTCCTTATCTTTGTCGCCATGTTAATTACAACGTTTCAGCCGTTGTATGCTCCGGCCTTCTTCAGGTGGTTGGAATGTCGAACTGAACCCTTTATTTCACTTAATGAGGTAGACTGTTCTAGTTCTACGTGCCATGTTTAATGGATGTCAGTTATCAGTTATCTCAAAGACACATGGCACAGTGGATAAAGTTGTTGGTAAGATCCAGTGACGGGACACAAAGTGTATGAGTTCAATACCCGTTTAAGGCAGTAGAGAACTTGGAGAGGAGAATTATCAGGTGATAACTGATAACTGACATCCATTAAACATGGCACGTGGAACTAGAACAGTCTACCCCAGTGAGCGAAAAAAGGGTTCAGTTCAACATTCCAACCATCTGAAGATGCCGGAGTGTAAAACGTCCGAAACGTTATAATAAATATGGTGACAGAGATGAGGACAATAGTCCGAATAATGTAAATAATATAAGATTTTTGCTTGCATTTGTCTACTATGTAATATATAAACGTTTAGCGGCTTAATAAGATAAATATACAACATATTTCATAATTTACAAAGAATTCTGGAAAATAATGTATTTTTGCATTTTCGGAGCGCATCACAGCTTATATTCATAAGATGTTTTTGTATTTTCAAACAATTCACAGAGAAACCTTTCATACTCAAAGACTTTTCTGATTCTCACGTCTAAAGAACCAATTGGAGAAGTGCATACCATAAAAAAAAAAAAAAAAAAATCCTCCAAAAATATCCGTCTCGTGAACCCTCCTTCATTACCACGCGGCGGCTGCAGAAGTCGCTTTAGATCTAACATAGAACTCATTTCTCACGGAAGGAAATGTCGATGAATATCCCAATACTCTGCGACGAGTTTCGCCAATACGACGATTTGAATTGATAAAATAAACATGTAACAATAATGTAAAGTAGAATGATTTATTCGAAATCCAATGATAACAGTGTAGTAGCAAGCAGGTCAGAGAGATGAATTAGTATTTCTGTATACAATTTAATATTATGAAGTATGTATGAGAAATAAGAATAACTTTTTTTAAAAGAATCAGATAAACCCAATTGAAGTTTCTCGGACGCATAATAAGGAATGAGAGCTTGGGGAATTAGAGACGCACAAGAGAGAGTGACGGCAAGCGGGACCGAGAAAATCGGCGAATATCTTTCCTAACGAACTTTGTAAAATTATTAGTAGAACGGGCTTTAAGAAAGAAAGAAAAAAGTAAGACTTATTAAAGGCAATAAAGAACAGAAATTTGTGGAGAGCCATCATAGGCCACGTCTTGGAAATGCACATACAAAATATATATATATATATATATATATCTATATATATATATATATATATATAAAATTAAATCACCTAGTTCTGTTTCATCCTCAAGCGACTTCCAAATTCTTATGTAGCAACACACACACCTGTATATATATATATATATATATATATATATATATATATATATATATATATATATATATAGAGAGAGAGATATAGATGATAGATAGATAGATAGATAGATAGATAGATAGATAATGATAATATTAGTGGTAAATATACACATACATATGCAAAATATATATATATATACAAATAGGTGCATACACATATATGTATATTTTTTGAATAAAAAAATTCCAAGAGGATAGAATCCAGGTAGAACTCAATGTCCAGGACAGAGTAAGGATATAATAAAAAGGCTTTAACACTAATATTCCATGGTCATAATTATATTCCATTGGAATCGTAAATACGATCCAATTTATCAGACCTACAAATTCAAAAAGAAAAAGAAAAAACAACTCCGGAAATAAAACAGAATTTAGAGAAAGTCTAAATATGAAGGAGGGAGATTAAACCTTAACAGAGAGAATTTTAGAGAGGTGAGTGGAAGGGTTTAAGTAAGAAGATGAATGTTGTCGGATGTCTAATGCATAAAGATACATTTCGTGGTGACATACACACACCATAGACATTTAAAGTTGAAGATCAGAATAAGAGGGAAAAAATGTGGGGGGGAGAGATGGGACGAAGGAAAATAAAATTGAACTACATTTACTGAAAGGGCCACTTTGTAATTGAGAAAATTTGACAAATTTAATATCGACTACAGGTTAAATCAAATCAAATATAAACATATAAAAAATAAATATAACGATTATCTAATCTAGCAATGACCTATATTTTTTGTTCAAAAAACATTTTCCTATAATACACGGACGTTTAAATAAATTATACACGTATATACATACACATATGGATATACCATGTATTGATTTATGCATTACCATCATGTACACATTATAAATATAATCCACATATCCACATACATCATATAAATATATCTATATATCCATAAAAAACAAGCTTTGGATCGTTTATATATATTATATATACATATTTTATTTTAGATACTATATATATCTATATATATATATATATATATATATTTCTATTTTATGAATTTGACAAATCAAACATGCATTTAACTGAATAAATCACAAACATATATATTATTCCAATATAATAAATATATATATATATATATATATATATATATATATATATATATATATATATATATATATATATATATGTATGTATGTATGATTTTATTGAAATATCATTATTCTTTATCTTTTTAAGTTATTTGATATTTTTTTTAAAATAATTTTTATATGGTTTTTAATGGCTTTTGGATCCAATCTTTCTAATTTTTCCATACTAGGATTATATAATATATATTATATATATATATATATATATATATATATATATATATATATATATATATATATATATATATATAGAATATCCGATTAAAAATTTTAGATTTTATGATATTATATTCATATTAGTCGTCAAATTTGAATATTCCTATTTCATTTTGTATTTAAAAAAAAACTGAAAACGTCCTCATTTAACCATCTTTAAATGATCAAAATAACTATTTTAAACTCCATTAAAATTTTATTTATATTTTATTATATATATATATATATATATATATATATATATATATATATATATATATATATATATATATATTTTATATGAATTGTAAAAAGAATATTCTTAAAAAAAAATCAGCAAATATTATCAAGATATATTGGGTTGGAAATTAATATTGGGGTTTTTTTTAAAGAAGAGAAATTAATTGGGTGTAAATAAATTTATTTAACTAAATATATTTACATAGATAATTTTCATTTTGCACACCAGTTTTGTGTGTAAACATGAGAAATATTAATATGGTAATTTTTTTATAAAAATTTGGATTTGCTCAAGACAAACGTTATTTTAGAAAGAAACGTCATGAAATTTAAAATATCATAAAGATAATGTTTAAAGTAATTCAGATTAAATTTTTTTTATTGAATGAAATTAATGTTTTTATTTAAGAAGATTTCAACCATTCAGTAAACATTGATTTTCAAAAATGAAATTTATGAAATCATTGATGGACAAATAGTAATTGTTTGCATTAAATGTTTCGTCATAAAGTAAACAATAGACAATTTTGATTGTTACAATTTTATACAAATGTTGGTGGAAATTTTTTTTGTTTCTTTATTTAACAATTTTTCTAGTGTTCGTTTTCTTCTCTCTGTAAATCTTTATGTATACACCAGCATTAATGAATTTATTTAACATTTTGTTATCCAATTATATGAAATATTCCTGACTCATGAAAATTTCTTATTTCTTTACATTATCTTCAATATTTATTAGATGTCCATGTTAGCTGTTATAGCTGTTGAAATTACGATCAGGTAGATGTGGTTTCTGAAAATTTGATAAATATGATTCATTTATATGGAAATAAATGCATGGCATTTAAATTCCCAAGATAGTCCTCCGTAAGACCTTAAACCTTCATTTATAAACGAAAATTGATTAACGATATCGTTGATCTTTAAACATTTTATTTTATTTTATTTTATCTATCTTTTATGAGTTTATTTATCAAACATTATAATATAAAAATTTTCGAATAAAATTGTCGGCAAAAAAAATTTTTTGTTTATAAAATTTTTGTTTTATTTTAATTCAGATTAGTTGGTCTGAAATATAATAACATTTATTTACTGACTATAACGTATATTCTATATATATATTTTTATGGATGTCAAATAATTCACCTCTTCAATATCTCCACTGCCATTAAATATTACATGTTGAACTAATACTCTTTAGTTTTTTTTTGGATCTAATGCAACACCTGTAAATCCACTTTGCCATATTGTCCTTGAGTGGATAAAATTTATATGGGTAATTCTAAACATTCCAAACAATATTGAAGAATCACTAAAGATATAATTTATTTTATAAAAAAAATTAAAATAAATATGGCGATAAAAATGAGAACAATAGTTTTAATAATGTTTATAGTTGATTTTATTATAGTATTAATATTATCATTTATATAGACAGATTCCTATAAGAGGACAGTTTTAATATTTCAACAAACAAATTTTGATAATTCCGAAAAAATTGCGAAATAATGATATTATAATGAAGTCTTGATCTGTCAGTCTATGAAAAATGATGTTAAATGAATAAATTTTTCATAAATTTTTCTTTATTCCGACAGAAAAAAACAGTGTTTTTTATAAATTTTTCCAGGTTGATTTGAAGTTTTACTAACAAAATTAAACAGTTTTATCATATATAAATTCTTATATATATATATGCATTTTTATATATAATTTAAATAAAATTTCTAAGATTAAATAGATTTTTGTTTTGGATATATATAAAAAAAAGAAAATCTTATAAACTTAAATGTAATATAAAAATCTCCTTTATTTAAATGGATGTCCCAATATATTTAAAAACATATTTTTTTTAAGATATTTAATATATTGGAAACAAATAAAAATCAAAGTTTTTTATTTTGATTTTTTTTCATTCATAATAATGCGTTTGGTATATGCTATGGCATTTTTTCTTATGCCTTTCAGAATCAAAGGATAATCTTTTCAGAGATGCCAACACCTCAGAAAACAAGTAATATATTGAAAATCAGATTAACCCTAATCCCATACGTAATGGATGCCGTTTATTTTCTCATAGAAAAAAATAAATATTTAAAATTAAAACATAAAAATTTATAGAAAAAATAAAAAGGAATATTTTTCTTTTTAATTTAGATAATAGTCGACATTTTTATTTAAATTTTATATATAAAGGGATTTCTGAAAAGCATGGATATTCAAAGGAGTTCAAATGCAGTTGACCGAAATCTTTACATACTGTTAGCATACAATATATATATATATATATATATATTTATATATTATAAATTGAAGATATCGACGCCAGTCTAATATTTGCAATTTTTATTCAAAAACCTCGAAACCATAGTGAAGAGATTTTATTTGAGTATATTTTCAATATTTTTATGTAAAACAAGGCCAAAATTTAAATATGATAGAGGATCTCAACAAACAATTATAAAATTTAAGGTTATATATCATGGGAAATTATTCAAAAACACTACCAGGTTCCTCAATAATATTTTTGCTGACTCTTCTTTGGTTTTATGTACAAGCTTTATATTAAATATATTGTGGCACCTGATATATAAGACTTTCTCCTTGTAATATTCATATGAAAATTGTATTTATATAGATGTCAAAAATTGATTCTGTTTTAAAAAAAAATTATAAGTCGATAAAAAACCAAATTTCTTAGCTAGGAATGTGTTCAATATATTCATTCCCCAGATTTGTCTGGTAATATGACGTTAATTTTTTCGTCTCAGGTCACTCCCTGGAAATTGTTACGTTTGAAAATCAATTCTATATAAAACGGATTCAATATCACATAAAGGAAATTTTCTTTTGTTTTTAATGAATTTTTCTCTCAGATACCTTTTGCTTAGGACAATTTTTTTGTAGTACATTCGATATTTCGAGAATCGTTTAGAACCAAGGAAAAATATCGTTTCATAATTAATGTTTTGGATTTATTAATGTTTGGCTAAAAAAATATATATAATCTTATATATTAAAAATAAAAAAAATAATATTGTAAATATTTCAAGTTTGATTAAATGTCAAAATAACTTTCATAAATTTCTAAAAACTATTCTATTTAACTCCAAGAATTTTCTAAAAAAAAAATTTTCTTCTCCACCTAAATTAATTTCGAAAAATTGTATTCATTGTTCCGTTCAAAAATATACTCGAACGATTTTTTTTACTTAAAATTTTTTCCCTATTGTTTTTATCGTTTTTTTTAATTTTACAAATTTTAAACCAAAGACCCCAGTCCCGAAATCACCTAGTCCAAAAAATTATTTTCACCTAATCGTTCTATTGATAATTATAATTTTCTCTGTAAATAGTTATATAAAAAATATAATAAAAAATAAAAGTATATTTATTTCCTGCAACTAGTAATCAATAGAAACATAACCAAACAAATTTTTCTTAAAGAATAATAGAGGTTTAATTTATTTATAATAGGTAATATAGTTCGAAATATTTAATAATCTATGGGTCCTCCTTTATTTTGAATAACCTTTTCAATATTTTTTTGGCATTGACTTGATTATATTCTGGCAAATCTCATCTCCAAGCATTGAATTCCATTCGGATATGAAATTCACAATCAAATCCTCTTTGTTGCTCAACTGCTTTCTCGAGAGCCTGTACTTTATAATGCTCCATAAGTTTTCTATGGGGGTTGAGGTCAGGAGATTGGGGCGGCCATGTCATAACACTCACCTGCTTCTCATCAAAGTATTCCTTCATCAATTTTGATTTGTGACAGGGGGCATTATCCTGCATAAAAATGAGCTTGGTGGGGTCGATTTGCACCCTTTTCGCAGAAGGGAGCAGACAAGACTCTAAAATTCTCTTGTACTGCTCGCTCCTGAGGGTCTTTTCAATAGGTTTTAAGAAACCAGTTCCATGAAATGAAAAGCATCCTAAGAACATTATTCTGAACGGATGCTTGACAGTACTTCCTGCTAAATTCAAAGAGCTTTCAAAGCTTCTTCTTCGGATTTTAGATCGCTTATCCTTTGAATTTAGCTCAACTTTCGTTTCATCGGAGAAGAGAACATTTAGTAAAAAAATCAAAAATGAGTCACTTTTATCGAACATATAGAGTACATATACATTATATTTTACGAAAATTTATTACCATTTTTTTATAATTTATCATAAATGTTTCTAATATATCTATCAATCTGTCACATCTACTCTTTCTTTCTATCCCTTTCTATTTATTCCCTGTCTTTATATCTTCTCTCTCTCTTCTACAATATATATAATATATATATATATATATATATATAATATATATATATATATCTCAAACAATTTCAATAAGTATAGTTTAATGTTTCCCCCTGTATATCGAATTCAGTTTGTTTTATAAATTTTAGACTATTCGCATAAGGTCTTTTTATCTTTATCTATCTATCTATCTATCTATCTATCTATCTATCTATCTATCTATCTATCTATTCTATTTTTTTAATTTTTTTATATACACACTACATAGATATAAATATATGTATGTATGTGTGTGTGTGTGTGTGTGTGTGTGTGTGTGTGTGTGTGTGTGTGTTTGCAATTTTACATTTTGTCCGTATGCAACACAGGGTAATAGAAAAACAAAACTAAAACATCTTGAATAGTGTTTCAATTTATTCAAGAGTATGCCTACAGGAAATGTAGCGACATTGCAGTTAATCGTCACCTTGAAGATAAATACGTGCACAGATTTCAAAATACTGATGCCATCAACAGTAATCAGGTTCCATATTATAATATTGTATCGTCCTTGGATATTAAGATAGACCCGTCTTCTTTCGGATACATAGCAGATACAATCCTAGAATACATTAATGGAAACCTCTTATATTTTTAACTCAGTTTTTTTAAGTCTGCTAAAAGATCGAGTCAGAATTCATCCCATCATATGTCATACCTGTTCAATGAGAGGCAGAACTTGCAATCGTGCGTGCTGGGGACATTGATAATATCTTTAGCACTATATTTCCCTCCACAAACACACATGGGGACCGAGTGATGCAATTTAAGACAGTCAACACCATGATTGTTATGTCTGTGTTTCCAGGGTGAAGACGTCACTGACCAGAGCTGTGTCGAACAGCCTTTTGTTTTATACGAAATTTCATCCACTACAAAGCTCAACAGTCGCTCCTTGAAGAGGGTTGTAGAATGGAGTGTGGGATATGAACGTAAGAGCAGGCAGAAGAAAGTTAAGATTATGAAGATATAGGTGTTATATAAATATTGACATTTGACCTGAAGAGTCTAAGACTGCAATATGAAAGGAAGAATTTTGTTCTACAAAGTAGCAGTTTATTACGAAATGTATACGGAGAAAATACGGGGTTTTAACAGCAAGCCTAATATGACGAGTCCTTGCTGGAATGCAGTGAACTGCAGGAACCAAAGAGTGGATCTCATCTGGAGATTTCATATGTACACTATAGTTCAAATATTTGATGAAAGTCCTGGTAATTTTCGAATTGGCAACCAAAATAGTTGTTTTGTACTTTAGATAAGGGAAAATTATTATACATTGTTAAAAAAGTGAGACATGATTTTTTATTAGAAATTTTATTATGACAAAAAGAAGAAAAAAATATGATTAAATTTTGCTGTCATCAAAATATCCTCCTTTAGACTTGATTGTTGCAACACAGATTTTTGGCATTCGTTGCAAAAGTTTCTCAAAGTATAAATTTGATAATTTATTTCGTTCCTTTTTTCAGTGAATCTAGATCTTTTTCAGTTTTTTTTTTCACTCTTCTGTCAAATTCATTCCATAATAATTCTTTTGAACTGTAGTGTAAAGAGACATCGAGTTGCGATAGGCTTGCAAAATTAGGTCTGTGTGAAAGCAGATATAGTGTGGAAAATATGTAATCAACTACAAAACAGCGTAAACGGCTTTGAATTCCTGCAAAGATAAAGCGTGGCGCAAGGTACTTTGTGGAGAGGAACAACGTTTCGATCTTTTTATCTGCCTCTTCAGCGATGAATTTTGTATATAAGTTCCACTTGCAGTCGGGATTGGACTTCAGCTTCATTATTCGCTCAAAGCATGGAGCCGCGTTGAAATAACAACCTTCCATTGTAGCGGAAGAGAGATCACGGTTCGATGATTAATTGTTACTAGATCGGCTTTACAGGCCCTGGGAGTTATAAGCCACTTGCATGAACAATGTACATCCTTTTATTGTTGAGCAGCGTTCGATCTCCCAATCCAGGCGATAATGCTGCTATGACCCAGGGGGGTAAGGGTAGTAAAAGAAAATTAGAAACCTTTAAAAGGAGGAACGGAAAACCCAATCCTAAACAGGAAACAAGAGATAAACGTTTATTCCTGTTTGAAAGACTAAGAAGAGGTGAAAACTGGGCGATAAATCAACCGTCTACTCGTATTAAATACTTAGATATCTGTGTAGAGACACGCGTGCAGGGAATCTAGCTGCAAGAAAACGATGATGTATCATCCGTTTTGAAAGCTCTGCGACCAACATTGCCCTGGGCTGTAATTTTGATGGACTTTCCCTCTGCCAATTCTTCTATTAGAATGTTTAAATACTGACCATCACTGGAACTACCTGACAGTCCATATCACGGCCTACGCTATTAAGAAACTGATTTTTGTTCTCAGCATTGAAAAACCCTCGACTTATCACGTTATGATATGCAGCAAGTCTCCAAAAACGATTCAGCCTCTCTATGGTCATAATCTGATCCTTCTAGAAACAAGGTGAACGTAATACTCACTGTTTCATCTCACTTTCTTAAACCAAAGTATTTTTTACCGCATTTAAACTTATTACAGTAAGCATCATTGTCGGAACCTCATACACTGATATACGCTTAACTACGTCACAAGATGGCAGGAGACCTTCAATACCTTATCAGAATATTACATACCCAGGAGGATGTGCATGAAATGACGGCGTCTTAATGGCAGTCGCTTAATTCAGATCATTGTTAATTTTCCCTCTCAGTGTATTTCCATATTGTCTTATCGTAGATTTGAAAAAAAAAAAAAGAAACATACGTACAGACACGTGCGCGCACACAAACACGTACATAGTGATTTTCCAAGCGTAGTTTAGATGTGGCACAAGGCAAAATGTATGGGGCACGCAGTGAGGATCGAACTCACTATTCAGTCATAATTGTTTTAGCGAGAGAAGCTTGCTAACCATTCTATCCCTTCGAAGTGCCCCAAACACGTACATATATTTGTTGAATCGTATAATACATTAGACAATGTTTTGTAAGTAGCAAGCGCTTATATATTTCATTTAAACAAAAAACAAAACAGATTTTTATATAATAAATTGGGAGAAAACAAAGTCGAAAATTTAGAAAAATCGAAAAGGGTGTAAGACAACGATGTGCCTTTTCACCGGATTATTGAACCTTTACTGCGAAGTAATTGTGAGAGAATTACATGTCCTACCAGGATTCATTACTGGCGACCAGAATCTTAACAATATTAAATATGCAGATGAAACAATATTGATAGCTGATACGGAAAGAAAACTACAAACACTGCCACAGAAGATAGTTAAGGAAGGTAAGAAATGATTAAACATCAATTGCAAGAAGCCAGAATGCATGGTTGTTGCCAAAAGATGAATCCAAAATGCAAATTACAAAATGGAGATATCAAAATTAAACAAGTAAAAAAAGTTAAATATCTTTAAAGTCTATTAACAGAGGATGGAAAGTGCGACATTGAAATCCTTATATATTATAATCATTTCCTGCCTTCCAAAAAGCTAAGCAGAGTTATTAAGAAATAGAAGAATTTCATTAGAAACAAAGAAATGAGTACTGAAATGTTAACATAATTACAGTCCTCCTAGATGGCAAGAATGCTGGACAAATGCTTAGAGATGAAAAAAAGAGACTTGACGCAACAAAAATGTGGAGTTCTACAGAAGGATGCTGAGGATCCATGGAACAAATAGAGCAACGAGAAAGTTTTAAAGCAAATAGAAACAAAAATAGAAACAGAATGTCTCATAGCCACGTGGATGCGCGGTTATTGATGGTGTCTTAAGTGCGGTCACTTAATTCAGAACATTGTTAATTTTCCCTCTCAATGAATTTCCATATTGTCATATCGTAGATTAGAAAAAAAACCTTGGCATATATACATACGTAGGACGCGTGCGCTTCCACCAAACACATACATATATATGTTGAATCGCAGAATACGTTAGACAAAGTTTCGTAAATAGCAAAAAACTTATAATTTGCATTTAAACGAAAAAAAAACAAACTTGTATATATTCAATTCGGAGGAATGAAAAGTTTTGCTCCTCGAAAAAGGTGTGACAAGGATGTGCCTTTTCACCGGACTTATTTAACCTATACTGCGAAGTAACTCTGAGAGAATTACCTGTCCTACCAGGATTCATTAATGGCGGCCGCAATCCTAACAATAAAAGATATGCAGATAACACTGTGTTGATAGCAGATACAGAAAGAAAATTACAAACACTCCTACAGGAGATAGTGAAGGAGAGCGAGAAGAAAGAATTAAACATCAACTTCTAGAATAAATAATACATGGTGGTTATTGAAAAGATGAACGTAAAATGCAAATTATAAATTAGATATGGCAAGTTCAAACAAGTATAAAAAGTTTAAATATCTGGGAAATGTTCTAACAGAGAAGTGTGACACTGAAATACGACGACGTATTGCAATAGAAAAAGATGTCACCCAAAAACTAAGCTAAATAATAAGAAACATAAAAACCTCGTTAAAAAGAATGAAAGGAGTACTGAAATATTATGTGATTTCTGTACTCCTATATGGAAGTGAATACTGGACAGAATCCCCAAAGCAGGAGAAAAATCTTAAAGCAGTACTTCTACAGAAGGACGTCGAGGATACCATTAAACGAATAACAATGAAACAAATTTGGAGATAATCGAAACAAAAAGAAAACTTATACATAACATTACAAAGAGGCAGTCGAAATTTCTAGGGCACATAATGAGGAATGAGGGCTTGTATAATGTGATACTCACGGGACAGATCAAGGGCAAGAGGGACAGTTGAAAACAACGCATAACATGAGTAAATGGATGGTAGAATAGGATTTAGGAAGTTATGGAGAGCTATGATCAACTACGTTCTGACGGGCCAATATGGCAACCAGTAATATAGAGTGCTAGGGAGAGACAAAAAACATGTAATATAAGCTCTTAGTCATAGTAGGGCTGGGAAGCAATGCCAGCAAGCGACACCTTGAAACATTTTTCTTGTGAGTGAAATTGGGTAAAAGAAAATAAAAGCCATGGTTATGCTAACGCAAGTCATCTGAGCAGAATCGGCTAACCGCCCTAGAAAATTGAGATTAGCAAAGCATTATTGGGTATCCATCTTTAGCTCTGTCAATATATATATATATATATATATATATATATATGATTTAAACAATAAAAAGTATGAAAAAATTAAAATCTTCAGACACACTATATTAATATTCTTTCATTTTTATTATTTTAGTTAGATTCCTCGACTAGTTTTGGCCAACATGGTAGCAGTGAACTGCAGAAATAAATGACTTGATTGAGAAAATGAATGTTATCTGTAGTTTTCATTTGTTTTATTTTATTTTTTTATTTAATTTTCTAACATGAAATTTGGTCAAACCTTGTGTTGGGCAAACAGTCGTT
>CAHIKZ030001360.1:275000-317500 GCA_903632075.3 Acanthosepion pharaonis | reverse complement strand
ATCATTTTGAGTTAGTTATTTAAATAAAAACATCATGGGTCATCAAATATTGTGTAGTATCAAGATTATAAGAAGAACTGGTAACTATTTGCAGGTCAGCTGAGTGTTAGAAATATTAAATATTTTAAAATGGAGGCCGATAATTGCATAAAAATTATCGGAAAAAAACTCAAGGCAACAAACATCTTCAATCCTAAAGTAAAAGATCCCCGCTTGTTATTTAAAAGTCTTCACACGTTTCTCTAACTTCTATCCAAATTAAAGTTGCCTGGATGGAACGCGAAAACACGTTTCCATTCTAATTGATGATTTCAATCAGTTTTTCAAACAAAAATAGAAGAAGGAACTATTTAAGGCTACTAAATAATGTGTTATTGTTTTTTTTTTATTATTTAAGAGGGAAGACATGCATAACTGAAGATAGGCTAAAGATATTGTTTGTTTATTGTTAAAAGGCATTCATGAATTCTTGCAAAATAGAACGTTTTGATAAAAGTTTGAAAGAAAGAAAAAATGAATGAAATAATGAAAGCAAGGAAGAAATAATTGAAGGAAAGAAAGAAGATATAGACAGCAATTAGAAAGAAAGAAAGAATGGAAGGAAGAAATAAGGATAGAAAGGAAGTAAGCGCGCATGAATGCAAAATTAAAAGAAAGAAAGATTGAAAAAAGCAAAAAAGAAAGTAGAAACATTAATAAATGAAGCGTGCAAGCTAGTGAGAGAGAGAGAGAGAAAGAAAGAAAGAAGGAAATGAAGAAAGGAAAAAGAAAGGAAGGAAAATGAAGCAAGAAAGAAATAATGTAATCAATAACAAAAGGATAACATTGAAGCAAATAAGAACAATAGATAATGAAAAGCGAATGAAAGACTAAAATTTCCTAAGATTTTAGGGAAAAAAGATTCAAATCGGAAAGATATAATGTTCGAGAGACAAAATAAAATGGGGAAAAATAGCTAGAATAAAAGATTTGGAGAACAAAGAGGAAAATATCAAGAAGAAAAATATTTTAAAAGACAATATTAAAAGCGATGCAAAGAAAGACGATCAAAAGGAAAAGAAAAAAGGATGGCATAAAGAAAAGAAAGAGAAGCAAAAGAAAAGAAAGGAAACGGAAGAGAAACAATTTGATAAATCTACAAAATTGTTGGGAAGACGAATTGGCGAACGGCAGAAAGACAAGCAAAACGAAGAATAAATGAAGAAAAAGAGATAAAAATAACTAAAAGTAGAAGAGGAAAGAAAACGAGATAAAAGAGAAAAGAAAAAAATCCATATAAGAATTTCACAAAGATATTTTTCCTGCTGGATAAGATAAACGGTTAAAAAGAAATAAAATTTGCAAGTTTTCTGAAATCAATAAACTTTTTACATTGTCAATTCTCTTTATTTTATTTTGCACATTACGTTCTGCTAAAAATGATAATTCGCACTTTCTTCAAATCAGAATATATTAAACAAACCAACCAGCAACCTAAACAACGAAAAAAATAAACAAATCAAAAAAACCCCAAAAAACAAGCAAACAGGAGAGTTTGGTGAATATACAAAATAAAGTTTTGAGTTTGGGTAATGTCTACGGAGAGAAACACCGGTAATGAAAATAGAAAGTAGTTATAGATATTGAAGACAGAAAGTAAGAAATAATATCTTATGAGAAAGACTTGCGGGCTGAGAAGAAAATAAAATCTGTTGGAAGGTGCCGTGAAGAAATACAGAAGAAAAAACAGCGAGAAAAGATAGTTAAATGTAAACGAATAATCGGTAAGAAATATGAGTTAATAACACGCACAAATATGCAGGTTAACAAACGCAACTATATATATATATATATATATATATATATATATATATATATATATATATATATATATGTGTGTGTGTGTGTGTATGTATGCCTATGCATATACATACATACATAAATACATACACACACAAAAATATATATATATATATATATATATATATATATATATATATGCACAAATCTATAGAGCTGGGTAGTTATAGGTTGAAAAATATAAGATATAAGCAAATACACACCGTAATATCACATTGTGCGTAGTGAAATATGAATATGTCATAATATATATATATATAGGTGTACGTATTTATAAATACATGCAATTTAATGCTTTCAGAAATCGATATTTATACATACATATATATATATATATATATATATATATATATATATATATATATATGTGTATGTATGTATATATATATATATATATATATATATATATATATATATATATATATATATTTACACATTGACACATATACAAGATTATTTAAAAATAAAACTCACTACCTCTCAGTCTGTTCGTATCTATCCGTCTACTCATATTCTGTTATACATTTATATATGTACATATTTATGTTGTAATCTGTCTATTTATCTCTCAATTTCCAACTTTCTCTATCTATACATACATACATACATACATATATATATATATATATATATATATACACAGCACACACACAGTTAGACACGCACTCACTTACACACACACACACACACACACACACATATATATATATATATATATATATATATAGCCCCTCTGTTCATTCTTAATTATGTATATATGAGGGTGCATGCGTGTATCTATCTAGCTATGTTAGTATGTATGTATGCATGCGTGTATCTTTCTATCTATCTGCCTATCTCTCTATCTATCTAGCTATCTCCTACTCTTTCTACTCTATCTACCTAAAAAGATAGACTGATAGATAGATAGATAGATAGATAGATAGATAGATAGATAGATAGATAGATAAAAGAAAAGACGTACAAGTCATTGTTTTAAATGTAATAAACAATCATGGATGAATTTTATCCACTGGATAAATAGATAATTTCACACACACGACATATACATACGGACATAGACACACGCACGCACGCACACACACACACACACACACACACACACACACACACACACACACATATATATATATATATATATATATATATATATATATATATATATATATATGCAACGGTGCATACGAATATATTTCTTTGGGAAATACCATATTGATCCTCTATGTTAAAGGATGGGAGAAAAAAAAAGAAAAAAAAAAAAAGGAAAAATATCAAAGAATAAGGGAAGAAAACAAGGTAAAACTTTTCCCGCAAATAAATATATCATCGTCTAAATGGAATTTATGAAAATCAAAAACAAAAAAATATATTTAAATAACTTTAAATAAATAAGTAAATAAATGAAAGGAAAAATGAAATAAAAAAAGTAATGGAAGAAATATAGAAAAACAAGCCCGAAACAAATTCTTGTCTTTGAATCAAAACAACCAATAAAACATTGCAAATATGTCACTGATACTTAATAAGTATCTGTCATTACGTTTTACCTATTTTCCACCAAAATGAAAGCTTTTCATCTCTGCATTGTTAATTTTATGAATGATTCGAATCAAAGTTATTAAAATAAAACAAAACAAAAAAACATAAAATACAACTTCTCAAAGGGTCGCCTATTCACATAAAATAAAGAAGTATTAAATAAAAGAATTATATCAAACAGTAACTTAGACTGGAAATTGTCATTCGTACAATGACATTTTAAATTCATTATTCGAATATCTAAACGCTTTTTAACACGTATGGCGCGCATTTATCTGCACGCCCGTTTCTGTCTACGTAATATATGAACGTGTATAAGTTTGTAAGTACAGGTGAGGTTTAAATAGAAAATGCGATCTGGGGAAAAAAAAAAAATGAAGAGCCTATTGGTTTTCAGCACAAGTACATCGCCGGATCGATATATATATGTATAGTGTTCGATACAAGAAAAACTGAAAAGTTCATTCCAGCAATAGATAGATAGATAGATAGATAGGGTGTATGACCATATGGCTTGCACAAGTCACATAAGAAAAGGTAGTGGGTGACAAAAATAGTTACAATGTGTAAAATTTTATTGTCTGTTAAAAAAAATAGTTTATGTTTTTCCAACAACAAATTTGTCGTGATCGATTTATAAAAGAACACGAACAGGCACACACACACACACACACACACACACACACACACACACACACACACACACACATATATATATATATATATATATATATATATATATATATATTATATGGATACTCATATTTCAGTAGATGGTTTTCTATTTATTTATTAAACAATATATTTATTTATTTATTTACATCTACCGGCCTGAATAACATTTCTACCAAGATTTCTTGAATATTAAGGCCGGTAGATGTAAACAAATAAATACACTGTTTAATAAATAAATAAAATCAGAGCATCTACTTAGATATCAGTAACCATTTAAAACATGACAGTTAAAGAAATAAATTGAATACATATATATATATATATATATATATATATATATATATATATATATATATATATATATATATATATATATATATAATCTGCACGCCAAAAAAGTAAAGTAAAAAATTGTACAAACCTGAAGTCGGAACCGTTAAGGAAAAATAAAAATATCAATCAACTCCTTCGTATCGATGGTTATGTCCGGATCGATATGTTAGACTTTGGGATATTTGTAGAAGGATTTTGGGTACCCCAGGTGTGTATTTGTGTTTGAGTCCGTATGGCTCAGGTAAGTGAGTGCTATACACGACAGGCGTGGCTGTCTCCAAATCTGTGTATGGAGGAAAATGGTCGGCTGCTACTCTCTCAGTACGTGTCCACCCTGTTGGTTAACAACACGAACGCAATTTGCTGAACGTGTATATACGGCGAAGACAGTGGCTCATATTCTAGCAATACTTTAAAAACAAAACAAACTGGAAAGAGCGGGAAACCAAACACAAGATAGACAGCTAGAGAGAGAGAGAGAGAGTGGGAGGGATTCAAAGAGAGGAAACGAAATGAATACTGAGATATTGACTGATATTAATATAAACATTTAGCGAGAGAGAGAGAGAGAGAGAGAGAGAGAGAGAGAGGGTGGGTATTAAAATAGATAGATAGATAGATAGATAGATAGATAGATAGATAGATAGATAGATAGATAGATAGATTAGAGACAGGGTGAGAGATAGATCTAGACAAAGGATAGTTTGACGAAAAATTTTAATCCAGGGAGAGAGACGGGGAGAGCCAGAAAGAGAGGGGTGGAAAGAGGGACAGAGAGATAGAAATAACGGAAGAAAAAGTAGGAGATAGAGCAGGAGAGAGAGGGGGGAGAACGAACGAGAGTGACCAAGAGAAAGAGAGAGAGAGAGAGAGAGAGAGAGAGAGAGAGAGAGGGGAGAACGAACGAGAGTGACCAAGAGAAAGAGAGAGAGAGAGAGCCAGAGAGAAATATATATATGACGAGAGAGAGAGAGAGAGAGAGAGAGAGAGAGTGACAGAGAGAGAAATACAGATAAAGATAGAGTTAGTTTTATTATTCGTTCGTCGTCCTATATGTTTATCTGTTTTAACTTAGATAGATAGATAGATAGATAGATAGATAGATAGATAGATAGATAGATAGATTTGAAAAGACTGACGTTGATGAATATGAGACGAACGAAAAAGAGAGTGAGGGGAGACAACTGTGTACTGAGAGATTGATTCATATAAACAGACAGGTAAATAGATTGATCGGTCGATAGATAGAGAGGCAGACAGTGACAGAGATATATAGATAGCTACGCAGGCAAGCGGAAAAACAGGGAGACAGACGGGTTTTAAAACTCTTTAGAAATTAAGATATGACTTGAAAATCCATATGTAACGAAAACTATGATTAATTAAACTAACCGCAATCCCGGATGCAAAGCCGGATATTTTGTTTTGCAACCTCTGAATGCATCTCTGATCAGATATTTTCTTTCTTTATCAAATTAGAGCTGACTGATCTTTTGAAATTTGGCATTTATATCTATATTATATACATTTTTTTTATCTAAGTTCCTCGAGCGATGGAGAAGCATCCAACCCGGCGTTTCAAAATGTAAACAGAAAAAGTTGAAGGATAAAACAAGAGTGTTCGATCCCTACTCGTTACGATTTTTAAAAAAAAGTTATCAATCCGTTCTGTACTGATTAATCAAGTTAAAGAAATATTTGAATTTTTCAATTTGTTTTCTTTTTATAGAGCTGTTTTCTGTGAAATTGAGGTTTTATTCGTAAAATCCGTCACATTCTCTGATTAAAATCCACATTCTTTTTTTTTTATTGTTTTTTTTTATAAATGCCGCATCTAGTTATATTTCTTTCATACTTCTTTGGTTTTTCAATTGATGACATAAACAGATCAAATTTATAAGAAAAATTAAAGACAAAAAACAATTTTCTGTCTATGTAGTTTCATCTTATTAATATATTTATGTCAGATTTAAAAAAAAAAAAAAAGTTGTTTTTAATCATTTGCTCACCGATTATCAAGAAACCAACATAAACACATGGACTGTTACCTTTTTTTTTTCTTCTTTTTTTTTCGTAGAAGTTTGCGTACGTGTAATCGTGACGTTCGCTAAAATTAGGATTTTTCTATTTTCTTCTCTTTGTAATATGAAAGCGTGAGGTTATATGCGAATGCTTTTATTCCTTTGACAACAAATTCTACTTTGCATCTTTTTTTCTGTTAGTGTTTTATTTAAGTTTGTTTATTTGCTTTGACCACGAACGGGTTAAGCAAGGGTCAGAATGCAAATTCGAGAAGAGTGCATTGCCGATACTAAATAAAAATTGATGGTCTGTAAAAATTGTTCGCGAGTTTTAAACACAGGGGTAAACATTTTATATAGACTGGTTAAAACAAAATAACTGCGAAAGATCCAAGTCTAGCCGCACTTTTTATGAAAGACAGTATATATATATATATATATATATATATATATATATATATATATATATATATATGTATACATACACACACACACACACACATATATATATATATATATATATATATATATATATATATATATATATATATATATATATAATGATTAATCCTTTGTAACTCGAATCTCAAAATTTCAGCAAATATAACACCAATTATTTTTTTTATTTTTTGTTTTTGTATTACATATATATTCGTAAATGGAATGGTATCTTCGAAAGTGAACAATTGAGACGCGCAGGCATGGTTTTGTGCGTGTGTATGCTCGTGCGTGTGTATGTGCGTGCGCGTAGCGTGTGTTTGTGTGTGTCTGTGTGTGCGCGCACGCGCACACGGGTGTGTGCGTGCGTTAGCGCGCGTGCGTGTGTCAGTATGTTAGGTGTCGGGAGAACGGGAGATTGAAGTAGGAGGAAGTGTAGACAGTAGTAGAACATGTGCGTGTGTCTATCTCTGCGTTTGTTGCGAGGAAGCAAGGTTACAGGAGAGAGGGTGAAAGATCAAAGGAATGAGAGATAAACTCGAGGGGTAGCGTGAGGAGATGTTATTCTCTTTTTCTTTTCTTTTTTTCTTTTTCGTTTCAAGTCGGTCGGGGCGTGGTAGAACGGTCGGAAGTCGAACTATTTGCAGGTGCGCGAGGACTTTCTCGTAAGTAAGGGGCGAGAAATGCGTGCGTGCTCATCATGAAAGCAAAAGAGATAGAGAGAGAAGAAAAGATAGGGACGGGGAAGGAAAGTGAAAGATAGCTGAAAAGGATGTAAGAAATAATGAGAGTAGAATATAAAGAGAAAGAGAGAGGACAGAAAAGAGGAAAGAGAGGGTGTTAAAAAAAAGAAAGATGAAAAAAAAAAAGAAAACGAGAAGTTGAAAGAGACAGGTAGAAAGAGATTGAGAGAGGTAGAGATAGATACAAAGAAAGCCATATAGAGGGAAAGACAGAAAGGGTATAGAAAACAAAGAATAGAAAATAGGGACCAAAATAAAAAAAGAGAGAGAGAAAATAGCAGTGGAATAAAATGACAGAGAAAGAGAGTGAGAAAGACAGGGAGGAAGTCTGAGAAAGTGAGAGAAACCGTAAAATACAGAGAGGAAAAGCGAGAGAGTAGAATAAATGGAGCACATAAGGGGCAGAGAGAGAACAAGAGAGATTGAGAGAGAGAGAGAAAGAGAGAGAGAAAGAGAGAGACGTGTCAGAAAATAATAAAAGAAAGACAAAAAGATAGATGCAAATAGAGAGGAAAAGAAATCATCGGAGAGAGAACAAATAGTAAATCATTTAAAAGTGTAATACAGAAAAAAAGAGAAAGGAACAGGAAAAAAAGAAGAAGAGAAAGGAAATATATAGAGAGAGTAATACATTAAAGAGAGATAGGGACAAAGAAAAGTAGATAGATAGATAGATAGATAGATAGATAGATAGATAGATAGATAGATTGAAAGAGGAATAAAGAGAGAGAGAGAGTGAGTGTGTGTAGGGGGAGACAAAGATATGAAAGGAAAAATAGGGGGAAAAATAAATGGGGATTGCGTGAGGAAGATGAAGAAATAAGGAGGGAAATGACAATGAAAAAGAGAGAAGGAAGAAATATAGATAGATAGATAGATAGATAGATAGATAGATAGATAGATAGATAGATAGATAGACATGTATGACCATATGGCTTGCACAAGTCACATAGGAAAAGGTAGGAGGTGACAAAAATAGATACAATGTGTAAAATTTTATTGTGTTAAAAAATAGTTTATGTTTATAGATAGATAGATAGTTTGAAAGAGGAATAGAGAGAGAGAGTGGGGAGACAGAGATATCCAAGGAAAAATAGGGAGAAAAATAGATGAGGATTGCGTGAGGGAGATGAAGAGATAAGGAGGGAAATGACAGAGAATTGCGCAAGGGAGGTCAAGAGGAAAAAGTACAGTGAAAAAGAAATATAGATAGATAGATAGATAGATAGATAGATAGATAGATAGATAAAGGGAAGAAAAGAAAGAACAATTTAGAAAGAAGCAGAGAGGAAAAGAGAGAAAGACGGAGAGATATGAATCAAACAATAGGGAAGATAATAGAAGAGAATTGCGAGAGTGAGATGAAGAGGTAGAGAGGAAAAGTATAGTGAAAAAGAGAGAAGTAAGAAATAGGGAGGGAAGATAGATAGATAGATAGATAGATAGATAGATAGATAGATAGATAGATATGAAGAAAAGAGAGAACTATTTAGAAGGAAGAGAGAGCGAGAAGAAATGAATGAGCGAAAAATTATTGAAAGGAGTGGAAGGAAAGTTGAAAAGAGATATATAGAGGAACAGATTTGGATCGAGAGGAAGTGAGATTTGCAAAGAAAAGAAGAGAGAGAAACAAAAGGAGAGAGAGGCGAAAGCGTCATCTATGGATTGGACGCGTTCGAAGGTGCTAGCGTGTATATTCAAAATGAAGAAAGAAAAAAATTAAAAGGGCTGTCAAGAGTTGTGAGGTAAAACAATGAAAACCCCAAGACAGAGAAAGTGTGTGTGTGTGTGTGTGTGAGAGAGAGAGAGAGAGAGAGAGAGGGAAGGCAGACAAAGAGAGAGAAAGAAAGAGAGAGAGAAGACAAAGTCACCGAGAAAGATCGTTTTTTGTTTTCTAAGAGAACAAAAAACTTTAAATGATTATTAATTAGACAACACAGACACGTGAAATAAAATAAAAACAAAGTGCGAGAAAGAAATAAGTTAAAAAAAAATTAGAAAAAAGACTTTGCAGATGAAAAGACAAAAAACAAGTTAGTTTCAAAACATGGTTTATATAAAAATGAAATTATACGGAGAGAGGTTACGTAATGAACACGACAGAAATGCAGTTTAAACAAAGAAATAGGTATTGGCAAGTGAATCAAATTATATGGAAGCCTGCACGCGATAAAAAATGGGGGCCTGGACAAACCTCATACAGCCCTTTAATTTTTTTTTTCTTCATTTTGAATATACACGCTAGCACCTTAACGCGTCCAATATGACGCTTTGCCTCTCTCTTTTTGTTTCTTTCTTCTTTTCTTTGAAAATCTCACTATCCAAATCTGTTATATAACTTTTCAACTTTCCTTCCAGAATAATTTTTCGCTCATTCATTTCTTCTCGCAAATAGTTCTCTTTTCATATCTATCTATCTATCTATCTATCTATCTATCTATCTATCTATCTATCTATCTTCCCTAACTATACTTTTCCTCTCTACCTCTTCATCTCACTCGCAATTAAGGTTAAGAATATGTTTGGTCGGAAAGTTAAGTTAGATAACATAGCTTATATAAACTTTAATATAAGACTCGGAACAAAAATATACGATATAAACTTTAGTTAGAATATAAAAAAAATATAAATATATATATATATATATATATATATATATATATATATATATATATATATATAAATAATTAATAATATGTCTAAATTCTTCAAGGTAACCGTCGCACTTTTTGTTAACCGAAATATTTTCAGTTTTTTCCGAGATCATAATCAGGGGTGAATTGTCATAATCAGGAATGCGCTCTGACATAATTATGTTAAAATTAACCATTGGGGTTACGATGTTTTGCAAACAAGCGTTCCCAGTTCAAGGGAGATAACCAGACAAAATGGTGTTAAATGGGTTAATAAGCTAATGTTACTTAAAGTTGCTTGAATGAAGATATGCATCATATATATATATATATATATATATATATATATATATATATATATATATATATATATATATGTGTGTGTGTGTGTTTTTTGTGTGTTTGTCTATATCTCTGAGATTAGTTATTAAGATTATTTACATTATTCGGACTGCCATATTCATCTTCATTGCGTTCATATTCACAACGTTTCGGGCATTTTAGGCTGGAATTGGAATTTCGAACGGAACTCTTTATTTTGTCCAACTTGGTAGATTGTTCTAGTTCTACGTGCCATGCCTCTTCCGGATGTCTCAGTTATTTCCCTTTAACTTAACTCTGCAATGGCCTGGTATTGAACCGACAACTCTTTGGGTGTAATCAATGGATCTAACCAATGTCTTTATCCACTTATCTTTATCCTCATGGACATATGATAAAATAGACACATATGCTATTGCCGACCAACACCTTATCATCTACTGTTCATAATGATAGCAATCTTAATATTAATTAATTACAATTACAACCGAAACTTTTTGGGGTGTGATCAGAGCCAATAATACTCAGAATGATAAGGACGGCATTAAAAACATATCATGTAACAATTGTTTCTTACAATTTATTTAGGGAATTTTCAAAATTTCACAGGAATAATCTATTTATGAATATTTAAACAGGTTTATGACATAATACGATATAAATTTTATAAACAGAAATAATTTCAAGCACGATTTCGATTTCAAATTACTGTACTCATTAAAATAGAAAATAACATATTTAGAGGAAATGTTCTTGAAATTGCAGTTAATGTTTCTTGCCAAAATGTTAATTTACTCACTGGATATTTTTTTTCAAAATTTTCTTCTCTTAAAAGAAGTGATTCTCTCTCAAGGCATTATATTTATAAACAGCCATTACTACTTTCGAAAGATTAAAAAATTAACGGTTAAACAATGACCTTTAAAAAATAAGTAAGAAATTAATTACATAAATTAACAAAAAAAAATATGTACATAATCATAAATACGTTACTTTTTTGTATAAATACGAGTTACTAAATAAAATTTCTGCAATTGCCTCCATGAATTTCCTCAAGGTCGGAATGACATTACCATAAAATCTTTTCTTCTGTTTGTTTCTTTTATTTATATTATCTTCACAAATATATTTATATATGAAGATTTAAACACATTCTTACTCACACTCTTACACTCACACATACGCATACTGTTACACACTTATACGCACACTCACAGACACACACAGAAAATCTTATATATATATATATATATATATATATATATATATATATATATATATATATATGAATAAGTTTTTGCAATAATTAATTGTAGAATTTGAATTGGCAACAAAATAAAAAAGATGACGGTAACATTCCAAGCCGTTAAGGATGACCATTTTTTCTTTTGTGCTTTCGCAGTTTCATCTTTTTTTTTTTTTAAATATCGTGACTTCACAAATTATATCGGCTTTTTAAGTTATCGGACCTTCACAGTAGACTTCGTTTTTAGTTATCAAATGTATTTAGAAGGTTTATTCCTAAAAAGAAAAAAAAATCCTAAATTTTATTAATGTCAGCATGACTTTTTGATTACTTCTGACCTTTATAATCGTTTTGTTTTCGTTTTTTTTTTACCGAATATTTGATCTATATTATTTTTGAGTTACCGGTAAGGAATTAGCTGATTTATTCAATCTTGTTATTATGTTAGTTGTTGATTTGAAATTTAATTTAACTATTCTGCGATAAATGGCAAGTTAACTGGTAATGTGTATATAGTGTAACATTTAATTGGAACACATATGTTGGCTACATAATCGCTACAATATCACATTGATTAACGTGATATTCTTCCGAATATAGTTAAATTAACATCGGTTAACACACATATACATACTCAAACACACCCACAAACACACACACACATATAATCATGAAAAGTTGTGAACAATGCCAATGTTAGGGTGGGTGTTTTATCTGCTTATGTACCTTCTAGGTTGGAGTAGATATGTTTGATAACAAAGTTTTGTGATATTTTGACGTCGACCGAGTCTGATCTTTAGAAGATTAAGTAAGTTTTTGTTTGGTAATACATTCAAATTCACGATATCAACAAAATATATCAACATTTTTCATATACAGCCATTTGATGAATGTCGGATTATGCCCCCACCCCGTCAGGCACGATGGTCATTAGGATTAACAGCTGTGCACAGGTCACGTGACCGTTAGTTGTACTGGGATATTCTCAAGTGTTCAAATGTACGTTTACTGAAAACCAAGTACAAGTTTCGACACTCTGCCTGTCTGTCTCTTTCCATATATACATAAGTTTCGATGTATGAGGATCTAACAACTGCATTGATTCAGTTATGAAATTGTGTACGATAATCTTAAGTGGCACTTAAGACCCGCTTTACAAAGGAGGCCACATATAGAACAAGAGTAAGGATTGTGAGAAGAAATTGCTGTTAGATTTGATGACCTTTTAGATCTTGCTCTCGCTTCTTGAAGACGATTCAGACAAGTTGATTGAAAACTGCTGAATCCACTAAAACATGTTGATCTCCATTCTATCCTCTCTAAGGCTAATCGCTCGAGGCTGTTATCAAGTATTTTGACAGCTGACAAATATATATATATATATATATATATATATATATATATATATATATATATATATATATATATACCATTTATGGACACGTTCGTTTCTGACCAAGAGAGCCGAGTTCGAATCTCAACAGGGTCTATTTGTCAGGATGGTGATTTCTTGATGTTATCCGTCTGAAGGAGGGTTGATCCAAGACTTGTGAGCAAAATTGGGTAGACCAAACCCTTGGAAGCCGTCGTCGGTTGTATAGCAGGAAGTCACAAGTCATCGTGACCTGTGGCTTGAGCGTGTTGACCTTTATTCCTCAAAATCTCGCCAGATAGCGCGCTCTCTCCCAAAAACTGTAACTACGGTCCGTTCAGCATAGTTGCAATATAAACCAGATGTGGGCCCTGTGGGTGTTGAACAAACACAAATGTGCCTGAGCACTTTGACTCTTTGACTTTAAATCCAAAGTCCTGAATCTTTTTAAATACTTGATTGAGATGCTCTCGATGTTCGTCGACGGTTTCGCTCCTTACTATGATGTCGTCTAAGTAAGCGCACGCAAAGTCTAAATCATTCAACATGACGTCCATAGCTTGTTGAAAAATGGCTGGTGCCACTTTAATACCAAAAGGAAGCCTGTTGTACTTGAATAACCCTCTATGCGTGTTTATCCCTAGTAACTTGATTCCTCTTCGACGGGAATTTGGAGATAGGCATCTGATAAGTCGATTTTTGAAAACTCCACCATTTAGCTTGTTAAAATCTCCTCCGGACTCGGTAACGGGTAATGGTAGTCCTTAATTACCGAGTTCAACCCTGTCGAAAAAATCGACGCAGACTCTGACTTGGTTTGATTTCTTTTTTATGCACACAATCGGCGCAGCCCATGAATTAGATTCTACTTTCAAAATAATTCCCATTTTTCCAACCTATCAAGTTCTTCTTTAATTTTCTCTACACTTGCGAAAGGCACGTTATGTTTCTTTTTAAAAATTGGCATAGTATTTTCCTTTAATTCAAATTTAGCTTCAAACTTGTTACATCTTCCAAGACCAGGTGTGAAGGTTTCCGGAAACTTTTTTTTAATTCCTCTTTAATGTCCTGTCTTGTTTGCGTATTACTTTTAAACTTTCCTGCAGAATGAGTTTAACGGTTTATCCCACAATTCAATGTTTCAATAAAATCTGTACCCATCAAGTTTTCTCCATTTTTCAGAATGAAAACTTTTATTTTTTTTAACTATCCTGTTCAATTTCATGGGAAGTACAACCTCGCCCTCGAATTTAATTTCCTTTCCAGTTACTGTTCGAGCGCGTTTCGTTGACTTTTTTTTATTGTAGGCCTTTTAAAATTTTTCCATGTTTTATAGTTCATTATTATTAAATCTGAACCCGAATGGAGTTGAAATTTGATATTCTTTTAAATATTTCAGTCGTCACATACTTCCTCAAATCTCTATCTGATTTGATATTTGAATTTGTTTGTCTAATTCGGCTATTGACTTTTTTCGTTTTTACAACACGACCCTTTGTGACCATTCTTGTGGCATACGAAACATTTTTTTTTTTATATGGGCAATTTACCTCCCAGTGTCTTTCGTTGCAACGTCTACAATTATATGGTGGAACCTTTTTTTTTTCCTCGTTCTTTTCATTTAATTTTTCTTGTCTATTTTTTAAAATACGCCGAATTTTTACTCCAATTTTTTTTCTGATGGGTAATTTGACTGTTTTTTTCTTTTTTTATATAAGTAAATGCCAGCTTCTTCGATTTTTTGAGACTCTTTCTTCAAACTTACGGTCCGCTGACACTCCTCTGCTAACTTTTGCAGGGTAAGGTTTTGTTCAGATTCGAGTTTAGACAAAAATCTACGTCTTATTTCGGCACTCTTACTGGATACCAGTCCTTGAGCAAAAATTAAACACTTGAATTCTTCAACCGTAATCTCTGCCAATCTGAAATTGTCACAATGTCTATTCACTATAGATGCATATGTTAAGTAATCCTGATCGTCGGATTTAGCGACATTCATGCATAACCATCGTTTATGCCGAAGCAACATATTTGCTCCAAACAACTCCTTTAGCAATTTCACTATTTCCGAGAATCCCAATTCATTTGTTCTTCTCGGTAGAATAAAACCTACAAATTTGCTATGTTCTGCTGTACCTAGCTTTCTTAGTAATAGTCTGACTTTTCTTGAATTCGACCAGTTGTCACAGTCTGTGTAGAAAATATCTTCATATCGTTTAAAATACGCTTCAAACGTTTTTCCTTCGTCTGGCACATAGTTGAAAATTTCCAGCGAATTAAATATGATGTTATTAGAATATGAAGAATTTCCTTTATTTGCCTGATTGTTGTTTAATTTCTCCAGTGTTAACTTCTGAATTTCTAAAACCTTGATCTGCATTTCTTCCTGTTTTTCCAGTCTTTCCTCTTGTTTTTCTTGATATTTTTGCTGTCTTTCCTCTTGTTCCCTTTGACGTTGCTGACTCAACTCCTCTTGCTTTTCTTGATATTCTTGCTGTCTTTTCTGTTGTTCCTTTATTAATAAGGCAAACTGTTCACTTTGACGTTGCTGACTCAACTGCTGGGATTTGACTAACTCAGCTTGACTCAACTGCTGGGATTTGAATAATTCAGCTTGACTCAACTGCTGGGCTTTAAATAATTCAGATATGACTTTGGATAATTCATCCATCTTTAGCTGATAGTGTTCATGCAACAAAAATATATATTTAAATTGTGTATCCACGAATATAATATAAGCTGACCAAAAAAAATCGAAACAACTTACGACTTTTTTTTTTTTATGTTTTGCTTTATAAAATATTGTTGTGCAAAACAAAAAAAAAATTTTTTTTTTTTTTAGTTCGTTACCTTTCAAAGTCGACACGATGTATTTGTGCGCCTTTTAATTCCATGCATGTTTTTGTAGTCGGCCAGGTTTTTTTTCTTTTATCTTTTTTAATTCACCGTTATTCGTTTACGCCACCTTTCAGATTTTTCTGAGTGAACGTTCCTTTATGCTTAGTCGTCCTTTAACGAGTTCTAATATCCAGAACTTCAGAATCCTTTGCCGTTCTATTAGATGTTGGACTTTTAATTAATAATTTTTTCCTTCAGCCTGGATTCTTAAAAGACTTGTCCCAATTGTTGAAGGCTATCAATTATCAATTCTTTTTTTTTTCGTAAGGTTCTTTCTACCACGTCGCATTGTTGAAACTTGACTAATGCATGGAACAATTATACAACACAAAATGTACTTAGAACAAAATGTATTGAAACAAGAAAGCGTACACAATATTTACATATAGTCTTTTGTATATTCTTGGGAAGACCGTTCCTGGAGAATTTGTTGACTTAGTCGCAGTCGGGCAGAGTCTCTGGAGTGAATCTCTTGATTCCTCCCTTTGTCTTCCCAGTACCAACCATATTTATATGGTCGGTACCTCACTATGCAAATTAGGTGGATCTTACCACAACACTAACCATCAATAGGAATGACTCATTTTGCCTTAACGACTAATGTTTTCTGCTGACATGAAGTGGGAATATTTTACTGAGGAGGAAAGTTGGTTAACTGTTACTAATGTGGCACCATTTACGAGGCAGAAAAGGAAAAGAAAGAAAAGAAGGCAGAAAGAAAGGCGAGACGAATCGTGGGTGATAAGCAGACACACACACGGCTAAGAGACAATGAATATATTGATAAGTAACAAATGGCGAAAAGGTGTCATTACAATGACAGGGAAAAATTCTGAGTAAAAAGAAAGGGAAAAAAAGAAAGAATCAGATGTGTTTTGATAACGGCTGTGTTATCTAGGGGACGCAAACAAACGGCTGGTCGACTGGCCAAAGAAAAATTCAAGTGGAAATTTTATTTCAATAAGTGACGAAAAACACAAATTTTGGAGATATGGAAAATTAATCGCGACACACAAAAAAGTAACCACACTGACCGATTTTCTTGCCGATAGAACATCTTCTTATTTATGCCTGCGACATAAAATTGTGTTATCAAGAAATGTTCGCAAAAGAAAAGTCCAATTGAAAATTTATTTTGATAATTGACAAAAACACAGGTGTAACTAAAGGGCTTTGGGTAGATATGGAAAATTAAAATCGACACACAAGAAGTTAACTACACTGACCGATTTTTTTATCCAAGAACATCTTTTTTGCCTACGATAATAAAATTATGTTATCAAAATATGTAGCGAAAGAAAATGAATGGGGACCCAGAAAAATTTTTTTTTTTCCTTCGAAGGACTGACTGAAACTTTGGAGATGTTTCCTTTTGAGGCCATGTTAAAAAGACCACCCATTCTGATAATTAGCGATAAAATACCTGACAAAAAACCACGTGTAGAACAAGAGTTATGACCGCCATTTCATATTGTCCCTTTTTGCGGCTAGAAAAATGATAACGGCGATTAAGAGGAAGAAAAAGGAAAAGAAAAGATAATTTTTTTTTTAGTAAGCAAGATTTTTTTTTTTCCTGAAATAAAGCCGCGGATTCGTCCACGCCCGACTAAGACATCATTGGTCAAGTGGTGATCACGTGACGCACGAAGGAGGCTGTCGCCGCCCATCCAGAGGATAGGTATGAGAAGCTGCTACGAAGAAGTGGGAGGGCAGTTCACGCCCTCTGAAGTATGGTGAGAAAGAAAAAATGGAGTAAGAAAGGTTCCCAAAAATGGAAAAAAGTGGAAAATCCCTAACCAGAAATAAAAA
This sequence comes from Acanthosepion pharaonis, assembly GCA_903632075.3. Lineage (NCBI taxonomy): Eukaryota > Metazoa > Mollusca > Cephalopoda > Sepiida > Sepiidae > Acanthosepion > Acanthosepion pharaonis. Next base: position 299,633 of record CAHIKZ030001360.1, on the reverse strand, counting down.
GAGGTGGATATGTATTTAGAATTATCGAGGAACCCCCGACGCCGACAGACCCACCCCGGTTTTTGGTCGGCGTCCATAAAAGCGAAGCCCCAACGAAATCAGAAATCAGTTCGGAGTTCCAGTTCGAGGAGAGTTGAGTTTCCAGAGTTGAGTTCCAGCAGTTCCAGTTGAAACCGCCTCGCAGATAGCTGACCAAGATTCACGCAAATTCCGGACTCCTCTTCAACCCAAGAACAATTATTTTGAAGAGCGACTTAGATCCAGACCACCAAAAATAAGTTTTTTTTTTTCGACTTTCGTCCAAAGACACACCGAAACACCAATTTCTTAGAGAGCAAACAACTTGAAGCGTTAAAACTTTCCTAACGGAAAACGACGTGTCACAATCCACAGAACGGGTCGGGAGATAGATGCAGTCCTATGTATCGAACAACTAGACATAAAGTTTGTTACCTTTTTTTTTGATACTTTGAACTTTTGAGTTTTCATTTTATTTTCTTTTATGCATATTTGTGTGGTATCACCCCCGTTGAACTCAGTTTGCATTACGGCCCCGACCACTGATTGATCTCGTCTGCCTAAGATCAATTCACAACGTGGGTAGGCAGACTGGAGATCAATACAGTTACCTTGGTAACCAGGCGTTGGAAGCGAGTTGGGAACGACGAGGCTGATATCAAATCTAACCAGATTCCCATCCGAATCACCAAAAGGTTAGAACGTCACATTTGGGTGCCGCGACCGATACCAAGCCAGTTGGTCGTCACGGGACGAGACAACACGACTGACAGGCGGACGTCACGTTTGGAGCAGCGACACCAGAAAGGAGCAGCGAGGAGTGAACAGCTGGCGCCGCGGCGAGGACGTCACAATTGGTGCTGTTTGGGGACGTCACAACTGGTGCCGTGGTAGATCAGGATAGAACGTCACAGTTGGCGCTGCGACCAGAGGACGACGTCACACTAAGAAGCACCAGATCAAATGTGATAGCAATATTCACAGCATGAATGAATGGCAGACTTATATATATGCAAGTTAGTTTCTTGAGAGAAAAATTAGAATTATAAAATCCACAATATTGTATAATAACAATGAACCATCTTTCTTCCTCAGTATAATCTTTCCACTACATCTCAGCAGGAAACATTAGTCGATTAGGCGAAATTAGTCATTCCCCTGGAGGTTTAGCATCAGCCATGTTAATGGAAGAAAAATCTGGTTCTATTAAAGATTATCAAAATCGAAAAAAATTTTATATTTTTATATGTTAAAATTAACAAACCATTTCTTGCCACAGTTAACAACTGACTAAGTAAATTTAGATATTTAATATTATCGGATCAAATTTATTTTTTTAAAACAAAAAGAAACTTTCAACAATCATTTGCATAGAGACCGAGTTGAGAACTGATGCTATCAGGAAGGTCATTGATGAAAATTAATGGCAACGTAGGTCTAAAGATAGAACCCCAGGGGTATCGGTATCAATATTAAAAGATCTGTGTTGTTTATAGATTAATAGCAGTAGATCGATTCGCCTATCGCCCGGACAGTATCTCAACTATGTTCAATGAATAGTAGAGTTGTATTACTTGTTTCCTCTTCACGATATGTTTTTCCTGTTCTTCCTTCCATGGCCATATAATATTTATCTGTAATAAAATAACATTTTTTTTGACCTGAAACCTTTTGTTCTTTGATTTTTTTATTTGACGTTACCGAATTGGTAATCTCCAGTTGCCTCTTACTCCGGTTAGTAAAAATAAGTTTCGAATTTTTTAAATTTTCATATTAGAGATTATTTGTTGGTCTGATAAACAGTCAAATAATATCAGGGTATTTTTTTTTCATTTGCATTTATTTATTTAATCCATATTTCTATTCAAGATAGGAAAACCTGAGGCCAAATTATGCATTTAGTCTTAGCCAACTTTATTTATCTTAAATTTTATTTATTGTATTAATATTAAATCTAACAGAAAAATGCTAATCATTTTCTATATCTTCTTCTCAAATTAAAATCTTATATATATATATATATATATATATATATATATATATATATATATATATATATATATATATATATATAATAATATATTCAGCTTTATTCAGTTTTATTCCTACAGTTCCTAACTAAAGATATCATAATATTTTAGAATCAGGCCGACAACATGAGCAAATTAAAATCACCTGATGCCAGATCCGGACCCGCACACCTGAAATGTTGGATTCCTAAGTTTTCATTCCTACAATTGTTTTCGGCGACATTTTTATTTGATTTATGTGATTTTTTTTTTTTTTTTTTTTGCGATATGAATTTTTCATAACATGGAAATAAATTTGGGAATAATCGAAATTAATTGCGAAATTCAGTGAAAATCACCTATGAAATATAAACAACAGTTTGTACGGAAAGTAAGGACCTACGTACCCAAAAATGTCTTTAAATTAAGTGGCAGCAGAAGAATTATCGTTGGACATTTAAAATGATAATGCCATAATTAAATGCAGCAATCAATTTTGACTTCTTTTATAGTTTATTGTTGCCTATCCTATCTACTTCTTCCTTTCACCAATTGTAATGAAAAAAATCAAGAGTCCTACACAGGAGCTCAAAAGGATTTACTATAATTCTACTTTTTAAATATATATATATATATATATATATATATATATATATATATATATATGGTAGTATAATGATTTATAAAATTTTTCACTGATCATAATAAATAAGGAGTAGTAATAAATACTGTATGTTGGTCTGCATTTGGACGTTCATTTTGGAATTCACTTGGCTCAGTTCTAGCAGTTAAATCATCTATATCTTTCTTCTAAAAATCTTATATGTATTTTTTTGTCCTACGTATTTCGTTTATATTAAAAACTTTCGTTGATTATTTTATTAATTTTTATTATATTTTAGGTAACAACAATGGTAAAGGTAAAAATCCGTTGGTATATTATCTTAGTGAATCCTAGTAAAATAAAATATTAAATGTTTTGATCCACAAATATAAACATTTAACTTAATTAGCTAAATATATATCTATAATATTCCTTTTTTATTTTCAGATGTCGAAGTGTAAAAAATTCTAAAAAAAATCTATATTCAAATCAATTACCTCATTTTTAAAATAATATTAATTATAATTTATTCTATTTGGCTCTAAATCTTGCCTAAATTTAATCTTTCCATTAATCCATTACATCCTTTTATCTATATATTTTAAAGTTATTCTTAAACCCCTTTGTATTCCTCTTTTAATTCTTTATTAATATTTAATTTAATGAATATTTAATTCATATAACCCAATAATATATATGCATGCCATAAGGTTAATATTCATTAATATTCTATTTCTGACACGAACTCAGTCTACACCGGTTTTGATAAGAGACACATGAAATATTGCGTTTTGCCGAAATAGGCTGTTTCCCATATGAAAATGATTTTGGATTTTATTGTTTATTAATATTTTTTTTTATATTTATATATATATATATATATATATATATATATATATATATATATATATATATATATATATTGTATATAATTTTGAACTTTTTTTAAATAGAAAGTAAAATATATCAGTTGTCTGAAAAATCTATCGAAAAAAAAGCACTTCAACGCATGACTACAGACGCTGAAGAAGATGGTGATACAGTTTTGTGCTCAATGCATCAACAATTAAACAAATAAACCAAAAAATCCTCAAAATAAAGTACTTTATCTCACATATTTAGTCAAGAGGGGACGTTCTTTTATCATTTTAGCTGTAAAGCCATCTTATAAGCAACGATAGGACATTGGAAAACTATAACGCACCATCGGAATAATTCGTTCAAAAGAATGGCAAAATTATGTACGTTAAGGAATATATTCGTCATTCATGCCTTTAATCAATCAGCGCATTTTACGCCTCTGTGGTCAACTCTTCCCCTATTTCTGTTGCAATTGTGGTTCCTAGTGACATTTAAAGCAGAACAGTGCAATGGCTTGCCGGATCCTTTTGCACCAATGATGTTGCGGTTACTTCGTCTCTTCTTTGGCGCAGGTTGGTTGAGGGGAGGCGTAACCCTTCCTCACACAGTTTAGCTTACATGTTGATGTCGTTGACCGCGGTGTGGCCATTCGACTACATGGATGATGTGTGAGAATTCCATATAGGCTGTAGAGCTGTACAATTCCGCATCCAAATTCACTTGATTAAAGCAGGGACGCCGGCTTCGCTGCAAAGGTACTACAACTGACAATACACCCATAAATATATATTAGTAGTTGCAATAAAAATAAGGATGGTGAGAATTGCAGAAAAAATATTGTAAAACTGAAAGTAATTTAAACAACAAAGCTGAATACTATAGGGAAATGTTTTATTAAAAACAACAATTACTAACATAGAACATTTTGATAAATAACATTTGGTAGTAAAGAACAAGTGATAGGAATTTGTGGACAGATGTGATCACCCATGTTCTAAATGAAAAGGTACAAAAATTAATAATTCATGCCTGATATTGAGAACCGTTTTCGACAAGTCAGTACCTTTTAGTACCTATGTATTACTGTGAAATAAAGCATGCGAAATTGAAATTTAAGTAAATATTATTTAGAGGAATGTTATTGTTGTAACCTAGGGAAGGTTGCTGAATAGAATAATCACACGAAGGTTGGTAATGAATGATAATACTTAGGACAAGAACAACACATAAGATTCGCTAGCTGCGCGTAGAAGAAGTAGTCAAATGCTAGAAGTGAGTCCAGAATGAATCTCCATCTGCAGGATGTCTACCAACCGCCCGAGACAGTCAGATGTGGCACAAGGCCGAATTTAATATGGGTATCCGAGCCTGTAGGCTTGGCCAAAAATTCCCCGTATAAAACGGGGTCGTGTAGCTGTTTCCCAAGACGTGACTCTGCCCTTCGACATAGCCACGTCTAGGGATCTTCTCTGCCTCCAGGCAAAGAGTTTGACCAGCACAACTGGAGAAGAATCTCCAGCTGCAGACCAACATACAGTATTTACTACTGTATTTATGTGAATGGGGACATACCCATAATCGTCTGCATGTATGCTACAACAGTTATATCTCAAAGAAAACAAGAGAAAATGTAAAAATATTTTTACTTAAATGTATTTCTTTAAAAAAACTAAATACGATAAACCGAACATCGTGGATCCGGATGAAGATTTTTTTTCTATTTATTGTCTCATTTGTTATTGATTATTTTATTGTTGGTTGTTATTACGACTACTTGTGTTTATGTGCGTATCTGGATCCATAATTATTTCCACTCAATAGTTCCTAGAATAATTTGAATAATAATTCGAATCATAACCGTTAAGGCCCAACAAATTAATCGTTATAACTGTACAACAGAATACCCACAATGCATCATCACCTGACAGGGGTTAAGATTGGTGTATACCGAATGAATTCCAATAACCAAAAAAATACTATTCTTAAAAGAGTGCTCAATACAGAGTAAAGCAAATATAATTTATGCGAAAATAATAACATAAATATGTAATAAAATCACTACAAAAATAGCCATTTTGTTCCAAGACATATAATGTCTTATCAAATGATGGTGTGCATCACGTGATAAGACACCAGAAGTGCTGAAACAAAATGGCTATTTTTGTAGTGAGTTTATTACATATTTATGTTATAAATATCAACACCGAGTGGCGACAGACTGTTTTATGTATGAACACAGTTTTTAACCCTGAAACAGTGTGTCGCTACACAGTGTATACCCCCGTGTCCACACACACACACACACACACACACACACACATTTCAATAGGAAGACAATTAGTTACTCATGTGTTAGAAATATGGTGAAAATCATATCTTCCCATAATTGTAGAATACTTAGAAACTACCATAATAATGAAACTCAATCTACCTGCAATTGTAGGAATAAAGACCATTGTCTAATCGGGGGTAAATGTAAGTATGCAAATGTAGTATACGAGGCAACAATCTTTTCCGAGGAAAATATAAACCAGAAAAAAAGATATATAGGTATATCCGCCTGTGATTGGAAGCAGCGTCTATACAACCATAAACACTCATTTAGATATAGATGCCTCAGAAATCAAACTTCCTTATCCAAACACTACTGGGATCTGGTGGATAAGGGACTAACCCCACTTTTGAAATGGAGATACTTATCAAGAGCTAGAACTTCTGAATCTTCGTAATGAGATATTTTCTAAATGTAAACATAAGAAGCGATTCAAAACATAAACACCGTTTTGTAATATGTTGTCACTTATGCCAGATCCATTTTGGTTCAATATCATCGGGCATGACATTTTAATGGAATGACTATTATGTTTATTATGTTTATCTCTATATATATCATTGTGTATGTTTATGTGATACGCTATGTATTTAATTCTTTTTTTTTAGACCAAATTTTTGAAATTTTACTTTTTTAGTTTTTACATTTTAGTTTATATATATATATATATATATATATATATATATATATATATATATATATATATATATATATGTTAGCTGTGTGTGTATGTGTGTATGTGTGTATATATGTAGGTGTGTATATAGGTATATGTATGTGTATGCATGGATGTATATGTATATATATGCGTATATATGTATATTTATGTATGCGTATATAGATGTATGTATATGTAGATAGATGTATATGTAGATGTGTTTATATGTGTGTGTACGTTTTGGTATGTATGTACTCATATATATCTGTATATGGGTGTATATGTATGTATATTTGTATGTATGTATAGTTAGACGGATAGATATAGGGATACATTGTTTATTTGTTTAGATGGGTGTATGTAATTGTATGGAAATGTAAGGTTTTAGGTATATTTGTTTATGTGCACGTATGTGTATGACCGTATGTATATATGTGTGTAAATGTGTATATATATGTAGGAATGGATGTGTATGTATGTATGCATGTGTATATGTATGTATGTGTGTGTATTTATGTATTATATGTATATATGTATGTGTATGTATATATATGTATGTGAGAATATGTATATGTGCGTGTATGTATCTATGTGTATATATAAATAATTATATATATATATGTATATGTATATATATATATGTATGCATACATATATATATATATGTATGTGTGTATGTGTGTATATATGTGGATATATGTATATGTGTGTACATAGTTATATGTATGTGTGTTTGTGGGTACACGCCTATATGTATGTAGGTACGTGCATTTGTTATTGTGTTTGTATGTATTCGCATGTGTTTTTGAACATAAAAATTTAGGTCCTTGCTAGATTAGATAATCGTTATATTTATTTTTTATATATTTATATTTGATTTGTAACCTGTAGTCGATATTAATTTTGTCAAATTTTCTTAATTACACAGCGGCCCTTTCAGTAAATGCCCTTCAGTTTTAGTTTTCCCGCCCCATCTCTCTCCCCCACCCACTTTTTCTTTTATTTTCCTCTCCCTCACTCTTATTCTGATCTTTAAGATTAGATCGTCTATGGTGTGTGTGTGTCACCACGAAATGTATCTTTAATGTATTAGGCATCTGACAACATTTATATTTCTCTCACTTAAACCTCTTTCACTCACCTCTCTAAAACTTCTCTCTGTTCAGGTCTAATCTCCCACCTTCTCTCGTCTGTTACCCCTCTCTTTAGCTATAACAGTCTTCCCACACTCTCATACTTACACTCTCTCTAAATTCAATTTTTATTTCCGGAGTTGTTTTTTTCTGTTTTCTTTTTGAATTTGTAGGTCTGATGAATTGGATCGTCTTTACTATTCCAATAGAATAAATTATGACCATGGAATACTAGTGTTTAAGCCTTTATATATATATATATATATATATATATATATATATATATACATTTCACTTATGAATATTAATTTTCCAAACCATGTTGATGAATAATATGATTAGTTTTAATGAAATTTACAAAAATTAACGTAAAATCATTGCAAACAATGTGGAATATGTAATTGAATAAACCGTAATTTTGAAGAATAACCTTGAAATCAAAAGTGGAAATTATTTGGGATTCAAGCTGATATTAAATAAGCATTTTCCATAGAATCATATTTCCTTTGCACACAAAAATATGAACAATGTTCTTCTGGATTCAGTAAATAATAAATAATAGTAATAGATTAAAAAAAAACAATATATGTTGAAATCATATTTTATATAGGTTTGCAATGTTACTTGATTTTAGTGTACTAGTAATCAAATCTGATAAATGTATGACAACATTAGGCAAAAAAAAAAAAAAAAAACTGGACACGTATTCTTTGTTCCAAATTCAAACTTAATTTATAGAGAAAATTTTTCGCTCGATGCTACGTGAAAGTCAATCGATAATCAGTAAACGTAATGAGTCGGAAGGCCAAGACGTTCCTAAATCGATCCCTTTGTGTACGTGTGTTTGGACAAACAGCAAGAATAAAAGTACAAATTTAAGATTGGATGACCAGAATGACACACACTTCATGGTATATATTCTAGAGGCCTATCTGAAGCGAGAAAAATAGTTTTACATGTCTATCCTAAAAGAATGTCTGCGCGCTTGCGCACAGATGCACACCCAAAAATATTACATACATACATACATTCATATATATATATATATATATATATATATATATATATATATATACACACACAAATAGAGAATGTGCGATGGGTAAATTGTCGCCATTATATATTTTTAATTTCGTGCACGCGCGATGTTTGTTTGGGATTTTTTCGACTGCACAGTATAGTTGGGTAATCTTCTGTCAGAAAAAGAGCACCATGACGCAATTCACTCCGCTAGAAATTTGTAAAAGACATGCTGTACTGCTTGGCATTCTCACCAGAAACTTCAAGACTAACATTTCAGTGTGTTTGGATCATCAATCTGAGGAAAGTGCAAAGGATTTGGAAAGAGTTGGATGAGTCAAATGGTGATTACGATAGTACGGCAGCTCGGAAAACTCACTCTTATTGTTCTTATAAGTAAAGAACTTCCGAATTTTTGGTTAAGGTCCTCAGAGCCAACACAGAGGCTTACATCAAAGATGTAGTACTGCCCTGGGTTAAGGGACCGGTTGGTGGAAGACACTATGTCTGGTCACCTAAGTCCCAAGTCTGCAACCCCCTTGTTTATTATGTGTGCAGCGCAGTTGAGCGAGAGAACAACAAAAACTTCTTGTAACTGAAGGCAAGAATTTTAACAACATTCATCACCAGGGAAACCGCCCAGAAGAATTACAGGAGATTCCGAAGTCATCTGGAGTCCATGGTTGAAGTCAATAGCGAAGGAATTTCTTCCTTACTTTTTCAAGATATGTTTGGGTAATTTTGGCAAATATATCTGTTAAAATCAGATGTCAGTATTATTTTCATTTTTGCGTAATTTAGACAATTTGTCCTTTGCACCCTGTATGTATTATCTGTATAATAAGATGATTGATGCCCAAATACAGAATATATATATATATATATATATATATATATATATATGTACTGGCCATGGTTGCTACAAGAAAGCAATAAAAGATGTCAATAAGTGCATGTCAAACTATTAAGCAAATGATTAATGTCATCATAAATTTGGTTTAACTCAAGAGGGAAATAATAATTTAATGCAAGCATTGGCAACAATAAACCGCGCCATGATAGCGCAAAGAACGTATTTCTGTACATTAATAAAAAAAGAGAAACCATTTATGTTACAGAATTTCGTTTTAAGAATGGGAAATTATTAGGTACCCGCTGCAAAATTATTAAATTATGAGTAGTAAAAATGATTTATCGCAAGCTGAGAAGAATACCATCTTTCCACTATTTGGGAAACGCAGCAAAACTTTGAGATATTAAAAATACTGAACACAGAAGCTTTACGTTTAATAGCTTGCTGCGTCATGCAAGAGATCAGGAATGTGTATGGGGCAATAACACTTGGAAGTATTTTATATTAGGCCCATTATCAGAGGTAACTAGCAATTAACAGTAAAATTACATCCAAGGAAATTGATTGGAGTAATATCTGCAAATCATTTCAATGCCTAATTCTCCGTCATGTTACAAAAGGTACTTTGCCTTCCATATGACTGCATTTGAAGCACGACACCATGAGAAATGTTTGGAAAATATATAAAAACTGACTTCAATATTGTTCTTTTTATAGAAAAGTGTCCAGCCAGTCTTGATGGAGAGGATGTATAGGGTGAACCAGTGGAGTTTGGGCTGTAAAGAATGATCGATGTCTTTTATGGTGGCATGAGAGTGAATGTTTTGGATGGAATCGTAGCAGAGTTGTTGGGAAACTTGTCTATACGAGATGCAGTAACACTTGAATATACCAAAAATTAGAAGGTTATTTTTAGGCCATGGTTTACGTACGGATCCTATCTTCAACAAGGCTTACGGCAATATCACTTTGAAACAAGAGTTCTCGTGCGCTCATCAAACTTAAGCAACGTTGAGCCTGGTCAGTACCTAGAGGGGTAACCGACTGGGAATACCAGCTGCTGTAATCTTGGATATGATCGCAGTACTTGAAGTTGGAGTGACGAGTTCCAATTCCAGTCGCGTATGTTATATTCACTTATGCGCAAATGTTTGAATCCACCCATTCCCCCAGCTATGGATTAATTAGTAAGAATTGTATCAGTTAATTATTATTATCTCCAAAATATACTTACAATATAAAAAATGTTTACTGGATTTATATTATTTGGTCGAGGTAACTCGAACTTTCATGGTCTATCACACAAACCATCATGCTCCTGCATCAAGTTCGGAACATATTCTGTGTCATAACATAGCTGCTCAATGTATGTGCTTGCTAGGCGACCAACCCATCTTGCTTCATGGCTAGGCGTTCAGAAGAGTAGATCACTTGCAAGTTCTTATTTTGCACGTCAGCAGTGTACTGCAATGCGAAATCTGCGTTCACGTAAGATTGTAAAAATATCAAGGATGGCTCCATGGAGCTGTGATTTAGTTAGATGCTGTCCCCAGGAGATGTTAAGTATCATTCACTTCCTCCGAGTGTAGGTTCAATTAAGGTTTTATTTACTATCCAAATAGTGGCACCACACATGAAAACTGCCTCTACAGTGCTTCGAATGTATTTCTGAGATTTTCTGGTAGATCTGATTTTCAGAATACATCCATTTTATTCAAGGCGGCACAGATTTCCACATCCTTTTCAGTAAAATGTAATTCCCTTTCTTGATATGTAAATGATTATTTATTATACTGAGACAGTTTGTATAAGTTTCCAACAGTAAGGCTCAATACACACTGTCTGGATTTAAATAACCTGCGAATAGTTTATAAGCCGTAAAACAAAACAATCAATCACTATATCAATTATCTTCAAAACTGCTTTGCAATTTATCCCTACAAAAATCGACTAAAATAAACTACCCTAAAATGTTTAAGATCACATTACAAAATTATGTTTCAAATAAAATAAAACATTGCACAAGGTTTGGGTGCAATCGATATGAAATAACATTTTTCATTGTACTATCGCATTTACCCGGCACTCCGAGTGTGAGGAGGCTGACTCTAAATTGTTTTATTGTTTTAGAGTCTTCAAACAAAATATCCTTAGCAACTAGAAGAATTTAGAAAACGCTATTGTATTGATATTGTCAACTGAAAATTACGTCAAGTAGTTTCACGTGTAGAAATATTGATTTTATTGCTGTGTTGAATGTAACTAAGGACATTTTGTTTGTTGTTAATAGTTACTTTGTTTTCAATAAATTTATTTCGTTTTTGCATTGAAAAAGTCCTCATTGGACAAAACGCATCGGCTAATAATACAGTTTTCCTGTTGTCTTTTATACATATTGTCTTTTTCTACAGGTTAACTCTGAGTCATTTTTCATAATACTAATATCTATTTTGCAGATTCAATCTTAATATGGGCAAGAAATGTAATTTATCCCCTAAGAAGAGGCACACCATCATCACATTAAGTTGTGGAGGCTATTCTGTCCGAGATATAGCTTGAGATATGTGCAGTTCGCTCCTCTATTGTGAGAAATATGGAAATAGGAAAAAATAACGACAGACAGCGATCAGGTCGGCCAAAATCCACTTCCAAATCACAAGTTCACCAGAAACAAGAATTTGGCAGTCTCTCAAATTGTTGCACAAGTAAGTAAAGACCACGGAACTAATGTGTCGGCATCAACATTTAGGAAACGACTCACGAGTCTAAAGAAGCCACTTCTTAGGTCGGCGAATAAACGTAAGCGATTCATATGGACGAAAAAACAACATTGGACAGTTAATCAATGGAAATGACCCAACTGGACTGACGAATTCAAGTTTGATAACTCCCGATCTCAGAGGCAAGTGTATGTGAGGGGAAGAACTATTGAACGAATGATTACTGCTTGGGGTGTGCTAAGTGTAAAGCATGGTGGAGGAAATGGGATGATCTGGGGTTGTTTTGTATGCAATACATTTGGCGATATTTATCGGGTGCCAGGAATATTGAATCAACATGGATATCACTCTATCCTACAGCACCACGTCATTCCATCTAGGACGCGGCTGATTGGTGATAGATTTGTGCTTATGTAAGTTAATGAGACGATACATAGCTCTAAATCATGTAAAAACTATTTTCAAAAGAAAATTGAAGAAATTAAGTTAACTGTCATGGAATGGACACACCAAGCACCTGACTGCAACCACATCGAATTAGGTTAGGATAAACATGAGTGCAGAGTCAAAAAGCGACAACTAATTAGTGTCGAAATCTTGTGGACAGTATTAAAAGAGGAATGGCAAAATATTACAAGTGACTATTTACTTTCATTGGTCGAAAGGATGCCGAGATTATATTCAAAATTTATCATGGCGGATATTTTGATGAATCTCATGTTTAGCATTTTTCATATTTTTATTTTGTTACAAAATAAAAAATATGTTACGTAATGAAGGTAATTATATATTTAAAAAAAAATTACCTGAAAATTCTGAGTTATTTGCTTTGTATAGATTTTTTTTAAATTGTTAAACGATCATGAATTTTTGGAGGGTAGTGTATCTTGCGTAAATGATGAATTAATTGAGTTCTATGATCTTTCCAAACTGAAAAATTTCTGAAGTACTCTCAAAAGGCAGCTGCTGATGTGTGTAAGTCTGGCAACAAAGGGGCACTAGAAAACCTTTTGAGGCAAGTTCGACATTTATAAGAGAGAAGGAAATATAAAATATAAAAGTCAGTTGATGATCGATTCATATCTTTGATTTAAGAACAAGCACCAACTCTTTCAAATTAAATGGTGTGTATGAAAAGTTTTATTTACAAGCTTTCAAGTTAGTTAATGAATTGACTTCGGCTTTTCATCTATCGATATTTATAATTTCTTTAAATTTCTTCATTCTATTAGACATTGTTTGTTTAGCGGGATATCAAATCCTATTGTCATTTAACACCGAAATTTAATTTTATTAGAAGCTTTGGAATAATAACTATATGATATATGTTATTCTTCTTTCACACTCGAGTATTTGATAAATGATACTCAGATTTTGTGCATATACATGTTTGGGTAGGCATAATTATTAGAGGGGATGATATGTGTGTTTTATGTTGTAGTTTATATTTAAAAGTTATATTTTGATATGCATTATGATGTTTGAAAGAAATTGTAGGATATTACATGGATTAATATCATGCAAGTGTCTTTTCATGTTAGTTGTTTGGTTGATTTTATTTAGCAGCATATCAACCTGCATTAGTTATTTTAAGTTGAGATCTAAATATTTTGAACATAATTGCAGGCCTTCAAATAGAGATAAAATGTATTGTTGGTCATTTAGCTTAAATGTATTGTTGGTAGATCTAATATAAATATATATATAGCTGGTCAAATAAATATGTATTGCTGGTCATTTTACTATAAATAGGTATTGTTGTTAATTTTACTATAAATGTGTGGGTTAGGGTTCACAACAGCAATTAAAAGGTTCTTCCACCTTACTCAAAAACTCCGATCTCCTGATCAGAGGACTTGTTGCCGGATTTAGTTTATCGTCATACCTGGAATGAAGTGAAAATTTAATTATATATAATATTTAATATATGTTGTAATAATACTATACATTACTATGTATTTCCTTTAAAAGATAAGCTGAATAAACACTAAGGCAGTTATAGTGAAGCTAACAGTTAGAATTCAAACATTTAATACGAGCCACACTCTGCGGTCTTGACACATTTAATAGGTGAAAGAAATAATGACTTAACTGTGTGGCTAAAATTTTCAACGAAATAAAATATTTCTAAAATACGGTACTATGGGTAAATTGTCTTCTAAATTACACAAAAATAAAAACACAAACATTTCATTTCAACAGATATATTTACCAAAATTACACAAATTGAAATAAGAAAGAGTAAATCTATTCAATAAAATCGTTGTTGGCTTCAAGCACGACCTCCAGACGATTTGTAATATCCTCTATGTCTTCTGGACGATCTCCGTGTTTAAGTTGGTGAATGCTGCCATAAACCTTGCCTTCAGTTCATCTTTGGTGTTACAAGGAGTTTTGTTGGTCTCTCGTTCTACTCTACCCCACACATAATAATGAAGGAGGTTGCAATCTGTGAAGTCAGGTAGATAGATGTAACGTGATGTGGTCGCCGACATTGTAAATGATTTGTATGAAAACTTGTTTTCAAAATTTCATGTTTTTAATTGATTGGCTTCAGTATTTTTTCCACGTTTTTATAGCATCTTCAATATTTCATAATTCTGTCAGATATTTAATGGGTTAATTTCACGTTTAGGTATATCGATATTTATTAATTTTAACACCGTCCAATATAATATCAAAATAATTAGACACCATATGTGAGGACTTTTGATAGACTGAAACATGTTCGCTTTATACGTGGATTTCTTCCCTCTAATCTTTCTCACAGACGGGCCATGACGAACCTCTCCCTGCTCTATTGCTACTTCTCTGATAAGTGCTTGGACGATCTACTTTACCTGGTTTCGCCACGTCCAACCTTCACGGCTAGGACACGCCATGCAATTTCCATTGTAACAAACTACCTACATTCCCTTTGTATTCCATTCTTAGTAGTAAGTTTCATTTGAACTGATTCTTCTTGCGAAAAACTTACTGTATAGAACAGACTCCCAAGAGGATTTTCTCCCGACTATCTTAATCTGTTCAAGTCTAGAGTTAACCGTTATCTTCTCTTATCCATATAAACTACCCCTCTACATCGAGTGGCCCCCGGGTCTTGTACAAAATTAATCTAATTGTAAAGAAAAAAATAATAATATCGTAAATCGCCCAGAGAGGATGGAATTCTGTCGTCTCATAAAATTATGCAAAGTGAGTTTCTGAACAATTGGATTTATTGAGTACAAACTGAGGTATAAAGATTCAGAATTATTTTGCGTGATATATTTTTAGAGGTACTATATTAAAGCACAAACGATACAATCAGCCATTTTGTTCGAGCTGAGTTTGACGGAATATCCAGTAGTTCTTCAGTTGATCGCTTTGTGTAAGTGTGTTTGGAAGAGTATCAAGGTTTTGAGGTGAATTTCTGATTCGCCGACGAGATTGTCAGAAACTTCTGGACTCTCATAATAAATGAGCATCTGTTAGCGAGAATTTCATCCTTCTTGCTTATGAAACTCTCTTCTGGCTCCATGCTATCCGGTCAAATTTAATCTCCAAAAATTTAAATGCAATGCCACTCGTTCTCTACTGTATTTCTGATCACTCTTCTATTGTTCTTGCTCCTTAATAATATTTCTTTTTACTAATTCTTTCACATCCCTTCAACCCTTATGTATTAGTGGTTTTACTGCCTTGGTTGGTGTGAAATTGATTAAAAAGTACTTTAAAAAAACATGTAATCAGCCGTACATATGAAGACACACACTCGTATTTTTATGTGAAGCACATTCAGTCATGTGAGATAAACCGGGATTGGTTTTCCATCATTGATTTTACGTCAGACAATAAAACTAAAGATAAAAATGATAACGGTAATTAGTTCTTATTTTTTCCTTCCTCTTCTATTCTATTCAATCGTATAGTTGAGGCGTTTTATTTTGCCGATATGTTTTCACTTACGGATCGAGTGGTTCGCTTCCCAAGATGGATTTGCAATCTGCTATGTGACCACTGGTTTGGATATTTTTATGGAGCTAGCAGCTTTCTATTATGACAGGGCCAGGTTTGTAGGTGGAAAGAAGGGGTTATTCAACAGCTGATTATCGTGATTTTTAAATATATCAAAAGGTAAATGTCACCAAACTTATATAATATAGGGCAGTGTGAGACTGGGCAAAATTTTGCTTTTCTCTTCTTTATAATTAAAGGGTGTTCCAATAACTTGGACCAATGTTAAATGTGAATTAAGTTTAAGCGTCTGATAAATTTTTCTTTTTCTTTCAGATTTAACAACTTAAGTCTTTGGCAATTTCAATTTGAATTGAATGCTATCGATGTCGAATATTTGTGGTTCCAACGGCGCCAGATGCCACACAGCCAATATAATAATTCCCAGGTCGCATCATTTCTCGAAACAGCGAAGTTAATTGGCCACAACGTTCGTGCCTCTTTACGCTTTTAGATTTCTTCCTTTGGGGTCATCTCAAAAGTAAAGTCTATGCCAACAAGTCAACAACAATTCAACAGCTGAAGGTTGAGATAATAAGGCATATTGGTGAGATCAAGGAGCAACTATGCAGAGACGTCATCAAAAATTTTGACCATCGAGTGGAGGTGTGCCACCGATGCCTTGTCGGACATTTGGCTGATATTATTATTCACACATAATTGCCATGACCGACATAACATGATCCAACAGAGAAATAAATAAATTTCCACCAATAACACTAATTTATTTACTTCTGAATTTGATAGGACTTAATGAAACACCCTTTACATGCGCATCTGTATTAAGTTAGGGATACTTCATATTCGAAAATCTGGGCTCCCCTGGGGATCTCAGGCATGATGTCCAACTTGTTCAGTAATATCTAAACCAGTGTTTCCCAACGGATTTGGGGCCATGCCCCACTTTGGTATTTCTAAGATTCTGCTGACCGCTGTAATATTTAATTCTTGTCTATTCAAAATTTTACTGCAATTCCCGTAAAAGAAGCAAACTCAATGTTCACACGCGCTGATTGGCCGACAAAACATGGGCTCTTCCAGTGACATACATCACGCCCTATTCCTATGCGCTGATTGGCCGACAAAATATGGGCCCTTCCAGTGACATGCATAACGCCCTCTCCTTTCTTGACCGAGACAAGGGAGTGTGGGGAGACGGAAAATACCCTGTATGACAATTACATATGTACGTACATACACACAAAATGTGTTTTATGTATGCATACTCTATATGCATCGTATGTATTAACACACATTGAAATTAACACTCTCAATCACTAGAAAACAATTCACTGTTAATAAATCAGTTCTCGAATTGCTCCCTTATTTTGTTAGTAGAGTAAACCGAAGGGTGCATGACCTACGCATGCCCCACCAAAATATTAACATGCCCCAGCGGTGCGGCATGTAATCTATGTTGGGAATTCTTGATCTAAAGTGTCAGCCTTATAGAATCATTTTCTCAGATTAATCATTTAAAATGGCTTCAAATGAATGAGTCGTTAACTTGGTCGGATCTCGCAGACTGGCGATGCAGAATCAGAAAGAAAGATCTTTAATTGTCTGCTAAATGTATTAACAGACGTAGAAATTAGGACACAGTAATACATCAAAGATGTCTTTCCGAAACTAAGGAAAGGATTAGAAAATTAGAATATTTAGATAGAAACAAAAAATATGGTGCAAAACTATTATTTCGTATCTGCCTTACTGTATAAATTTGAATGTTGGAAAATTTCCTTACAGATGAAGAAGACAGAGAGATTTGATTTTACAGACAAATGCTGAGAATAAAATGGACACAATTTATGAACAACGAGAACGTTTTCAAGAAAATGAAGACGGATTGGAAAATGTAAAAATTACAGTCTGTATGGAGAAAATAAAGAATAACTTACTTAACGAGTTTGAGTGAATCGATGGTGAAGCAGAGACATGACGTGATGGTACAAAGGATAAGAAGTTGTGGATATCTATGCCCACCAACGCTCTAAATGAATACTGCACATAAGTAATGATGACGTCTGGATGAAGATAATCACGGCTTTCCTAAGCTTCTATTTCTCTAATATCTAGAATTTGCCATGAATATTCTTGGAACAGTCATTCGAGTGTTTTTATTTTGTCGATGTCTTCTTCAGAGTTGTAAATTCAAGTTGTCCTGCTACTCGAGTGGTTGCCCTACTAAGACAAAAACTCAGTAGCAAATGAAAATATCACATCTCTTGAAAATTTTCAAATCCAGAAAAAAAATGCGTAGCACATGTAAAATGGAGAGAAAATAATGACATAAGCAATATGTTGACTTTCCACAGTACCTTAATCAAAAGGTTAAGGAGGAAACCCCATCCATGAATACGAGAAAGAAAGATTAGAGACAGAGAACTTGAGAAACTGAAAACTGTTTTCAAAGAAAGTTTTATTTTATAAATTTCAACTGAAATTATTAGGTAAATAAATGTCGAATGTTTCGAGTATGGAAACCCTTTTCTTATCATTACAGTTTTCCTGAGGAGTCGATTATGATACACAGAATATTTCCAAGCAAATATTCACATAAAAGAAAGTGATCCATTCTTTTTTTTTAATTGACCTTGTCAAAGTTCTTTATAACTGTAATGAATCTTTGCTGAGAGTGATTGAACGAGGGAAATTGATACAGAACTATGGGTTGTCTCTGTTTTCGTTCCCCGTTCTTTTCATTATAACCAAAGTGACATGTTAATGACGAGATATCTGGAAAAAAAAAAGAAGATATGTGATGATGGGGTGAGGAATAGAGAGAAAAAAAAATTCTGAAGCGAAACATCACGATTATTCAAACTGGCGTTTGCGTTACGAAGAATTATGATATCCCAAATATTCTGAACACTTTTTTTTAATAAACCATAAACTGGCACTTTTTCCTTCTAACTTGTCTTTCTGGATTCGGGTAGAAAACCATAAACGATGAGATGTATTTGGCATTGCATCAACTAAGGATTTATTTGCCCTAAATCAAAAACTAACACATCCACCCCACCCATGAAAACGTTGAACAAGTTTTTGGCAGTGCTCTCAGATACGCTTACCCCTTTTCGCACATCGCGAATTCAATTTAAAGTGAAGCCTCAGAATTGGCACCATGTCAATGAGTGTATTTCTTATTGACATCTGAAATAAAAGCTATACATTAGTATGGTTAATAATAATAATAATAATAATAATAATAATAATAATAAAACTGAGTTAGCTCAAAATGCAGATTCTCTAATGAATATCCAAAAACAAGTGACCATTTGGTATCTGGCTATATGGTATTAGCACTGAATAAAAAACTCGAAATGACAGAGTGGGGAAATACCTGCGCGAGAAAATCTTCAAGTTTTACAGAGCGAAATCTGCAAGAAACTGGGAGGAACACCACCCATACCCGATTACAAACATAGGATCTGTAACAATTTTATGGGACTTTACACAGAGACAGAAAAATCAAAGCTAATCGCCCAGGCATCGTGATCAGAAAAGAGAATGTGCGTTATTATTGATATGTAACTCCCGACAGACTGTAATATATCTTTGAAAACCTACAAAAACTATCAAAATACAAGGATCTTAAAGTGGAAAACTTATAAAATGTGGCACATAAGGACATCAATAATTCAAGTTGTGGTTGGTGTCCTCGAATTGATTGGAAAAGCTTCCGTTAGACTAATCGATGGCATCTCTGGTAGCTCATGACATAAGCAAATGCAAAAGACTGTAGTCACAAGTACAACTCACACTTTACGAAACAAGGGTTTTATCTGTGTAAAATGTGTGTGGTCTTAGTTTTTTTCTTTGTGCAAAGGTTCAATGGAGAAGATCATGATGGCATTTATGGATTTATGTTTCTGGTTGGGACACAAAAGAAATAATATTAATACAGCTGACATAAGCGAATGGACACCAAAACGAGAAAGCTTCTCCCTTGCTCCTGAATGAATCATCCCAAAGCTGATGTTGATCGTCTGTATGTACCCAGATCCAAAGGAGGCAGAAGATTAGTTCAACTAGAACTGTCTTACAAAACTACAACAATTGACCTTCAGAGATACCTGGGAACTACAAAAGACTGGGTAATGATATGCTTCAAAGAACATGAAAGTAGTTAGCTACTTTATTCAGTAAACAAGTAAGTAACAAGTTCAAAATGGAGTTTCAAATAAGTGAAGAAATTCAAGTAAAACAACATACCCCGATTGATGCTGCAAAATACTTAAAAAAGAAAGCAAAGGTAAATTCAACTGACCAGATACAGATTGATGGCAAGATAAATCTCTCCACGGTCAATACTATACCCGTACCAAACAAGATGATGTAGACAAACCTGGTACCCATCAGTGCAGGGTTAAAAGCTGGAGCTTTATTCTTGCTGTACAGGATCAATGCTTGTTAACTAGAAATTATCAAGCACACATGCTGAAAAATAGTGTTAGCCTCAAATGCAGATTCTGTGATAAATATCCAGAAACAATTGACATCTTGTATAAGGTTGCACGATATTTTCACCCACTGAATATAAAACACGGCATGTCAAATTAGCCAATATCTGTATTGGAAAATCTGCACCTTTTACGGAAAGGAAACTGCAAGAAATTAGCTTGAACATCACTCAAACCCGATTAAGGAGATAGGACCAATAACCATTTTAAGAGACTTCACAGTACACTCAGACAGAACAATCAAATCAAATCGCCCAAACATCGTGATTAGAGACCGCAAAGAGAAATAGTGTCCCCTTATTGATATGAGAGTTCCTGAGGACTACAATGAATCTTCGAAGATCTTCAAAAAACTAACAAAATACAAGAACCTTAAAATCCGAATCTCAAAAATGTTGCACATGGGAACATCAACAATTTCAGTTGTAGTTGAAGCCATCAGATTGGTCCGAAAAGATTCCAATAGTGTCACTGAAAGAATTCCTGGTAGACCATGTCATAAAGAAATACAAAAGAAAAAAAAATTCTCCCATGTACAGCCAACACTATACGAACGTCTTTATCTATGTAAAATATGTGTGATTTTTTTCCCAAATTTTTATAGTTGAAAATGTCATTATAATATTACTGAGATTATGTCTCTGGTTGGACCCGGAAAGAAATGACTATACACCAGAAATCAAAGGAAATAACATAGAAATAATAATAATAATAATAATAATAATAATAATAAATCGTTGGCTTAGTAAAATGCGTAGAAACGATACAAGGTATGTCTCTAAAGACTGCACAAAGCATGAGAGTGTTAAGAATACTTTTATCATTAATCAAAGTCAAGAAATACGAAGCTATTTATATGTAATGGATACTCATGGCAACAAATAGACTGAATAGCAAAGAAACTTAAGTTTCTGGCTAAAGCTGTTCATGTGAAAACACTTGAACAAAACCCTTGTATTCAAAATAACTAAAACTATGTCTGGATGAACCAATCCCTGATGTGCGCCAAAATCATCAATGGCTTAGAAACAGTTGTAAGAAGAGGAAGAACATATTATGACAGCACAGAACCAATCTCTTCCAACAAATGCATCCAAGACATCGACAAAGATGGTTCAAATCCTACCTGTCGCTTGTGTGTGGATGTGATGTCACTGTTGGCCACATAGTTTAAGGATACACAGTTTTTGCTGAGAAAGATTACATTATTAAACATGTCAGACTATGACAATATATTCATTGGCATTTCTGTTCGGCCTATAGTATTGTAATCCGAGCTACATGGAAAAAACACCATTAGCCTTACCCACAGGACTGTAATGTTTCTAAAAAAATACAAAACTGTCATATTATAAGGACCAGCTAATCGACTTAACAAAACCGTGGAAGCTTAAAACTACGATTATCCATTTTGTGATCGGGGTATAGCATATAACAAAGAAATATACAAAAACACAGGTGAGGAAAAATCCTGGATGTATCTACATGCTCCAAAAGATACACTTTGTGTGGAACTGTGCATATCATCAACAAAACCCTCTCCATCTAAACAAAAAGTCCTAGATTTGCAGGGATAACACTCCTACAGGACCCATGTTAGTGATAGATACCGTAGGAGACTTGGTAATTAGGCACTTAAAATTACTCCCTTGCAAGATGATATCACATATAATAATAATAATAATAAAAATAATAATAATAATAATAATAATAATATTTGCTAACTAGAAATTACCAAGCGCACATACTGAAAAATGTGTTGACGCAAAATACAGATTCTGTGATAAATATCCAGAAAGAATAGACCAGCTTGTATCAGTTTACTCGGTATTACCACGAACTGAATATATAACTCGATATGATAGAGTGTGCCAATATCTGCACTGGAAAATATGCAGCTTTTATGCGAAGGAAAGTGCAAGAAACTGGCACAAACATCAAACAAACCCGGTTACTGAGGACCGGTAACAGTTTTATGGAACTTTACAATACACTCAAACAGAAAAATCAAAGCTAATCGCCCAGAGATCGTGATCAATGAGCATAAAAACAGAATGTGATCTTATTGACATGACAGTCCCTGCAGACTGTAATGATTCTTTGAAGATCTTTATCAAAATACAAGAATCTTGAAATGGAAATCTCATAAATGAGACGCATGAGGACATCAATAATTCCCGTTGTAGTTGGAGCCCTCGGAGTGACTGAAAAAGTTTCCCATAGACTCACTGAAGTGATTCCTGTGGTAGCCCACGCCTTAAGAAAATACAAAAGCTTCTACTGACAAGTACAGCGCACATACTATGAAGATCTTTATGCATACAATATGTTTGTGACTTTTTTTTTTTCTTTTTTTTTTACAAAAAATTATCAGTTGAAAATGTTATAAAGCCATTTCTGACCTTATATCTCTGGTTGGGACCGGGTAGGAAATGTGTATACAACAGAAATCAAAGGAAATACTACTACTGCTACTCTTACTGCTACTACTACTGCTACTACTACTACTACTAATAATAATAATAAATGCTCAGACACTATAGCAATCTTGCCGCTCATGGATTTTCATCTTAACTGGAGGTATTTAGATGTATATGCTATTTTTTTTGTGGAATTTAAATAGTCTAGAATAAATATCTTCTTTAATAATACAGACTGTTAGTTGACTATCTAGCCTTAACAGGTTGGGTATATTCCTAACTGGAATATGCATGGTAGACCATTGTTAATGATCTGTAGTACTTACGGAACATTATGCCCGTGTTTCGAGAGTTGTTTTTTTTTCATGTTAAATAGTAAGGCGGCAAAGATAACTTGAGAACAACTTCAAACTATTTGGGAACGCCCTCAATCAAAAACGGTCAGAGAAAATTGGGTTAATCAGGCTGAAGATATTTCTAAGTGGGTCCCACCATTTATGAAAAAATGTCACCATATCACGCACATTTGGCTTTGCTGCATGTTTCTTGTATACAATTATTACACTGGTTTTCAAGATGGACTTATTGAGCTACGTATATTTACACTCCCTCATAATTTTCTGGCTTGCTTTACTTTCACTCAATAGTCATATAATAATTTTGCTTATTCTTTCCTTCGTTATTTTCTTAGTTATTTCGCACGACCGTTGCGTCCTGACAATATCTCATTAATAATTGACTATTCCGCTTTGATCGCGTGGTTAGGAGTGGAAATGACACTACATGATTTTAGTGAGAAAATAAATAAAGAAAGATAACGCGAACATAGAAGTATTTAACGTCTCCTGCTAATACTTCATGAATAATGAACTATTCCGTTTTATTTGCGTAGAAAAATAAAGACATACTAGAAAGGCCACTTGTTTTCAGTGAGGAAATGAATGAGATAGAAAGAAAGAAGTATTAAACGTCTGTTTCTGTGAAATGGGGAAAAAAACCTGTCAAGTTCAATTTTTTTCATTTATACCCCCTTATTTCTTAGAACAGCATTCATAATTATGATTGTTATTGCCATATTTTGTAGTTTATCGTCATACCCAGGGTGACGTAGAACTGATCATGAGCTTATTCAATCATTAACTAATGAGTTAAAAATTAAGATTTATCAGAAAAGTAAAATGAGAAAACAGTAAAATTTCCACGTGTTTTTCTACTACTACTAATACTACTACTACCACTACTACTAATAATAATGAATAGAAGAAGAAGAAGAAGAAGAAGAAGAAGAAGAAGAATATTTGAATAATCGGATTTTATAATTATCTTTAAGCTGTAAAATATTGGATGTTTCAACTCGTAACTGAGGATGAAAAACGTTAAACGCTTTATTCTGTATCGAAAGATGGCTATAAATATACAAGAAAATTTGGGTTAAATCTGGAAAATAAAGCTGAAGTACAGGGCGTCCAGTAAAAAACCGTTAAATTCAGAAAGACGTGAGACAACTGTTGAAAACTGGTGACGACATAAGTGAGTGAAAAATTCA
>CAHIKZ030001360.1:215000-270000 GCA_903632075.3 Acanthosepion pharaonis | reverse complement strand
ACAAAATACAAAAGGTAAGGCTGTTAGTAAAATCCAGGAACACGGTTAGTAGCAAATACAGATAGATATATACAGTCTCGAAGTAGGACTTCCTTAGAGTCTACATGCTTGTAACTGACTTCTACAATATGTTACTTCACTCGATCCGACACCCTACGACTCCGGTACGACTCTTGTACGACTCATGTACGACTCAGGTACGACTCATCTTCTCTGCCTGACTGTGGCTATTTTATGACAGCAGAACGAGTCCATTATATCCGAAAAGGGTGGACCCCATAACACATACCAATCTTCAGACACATTAACATTGTCTGTTTAACACTTCTTTATTTATATGCTATTGGCCAAAATTAAATGAATATATAAATAATGACTAGATAAAAATACAAAAGATAAAACAACGTTGGTAAATCATGAATAAATTCAAGATCTTTCACCTTGTTATTATTTAAACGCCTTATAGCCGCGACATAAAAACAGATGGGTGACAAATCTTCCTAAAGCTAGTCGGTAAACTTCTGAAGTTTTCAACACTAAGGAAGTTATTTAACAGAAAAAAACTAAAGGCAAGCTGCAACCCGAAAGAAATATATTTTTGTAAGCATTATTAATAATAAAAAAAATTCTTAAATGATTACTGCAATTACAAAAATAAAATTAAATGGCAAAAGAGAAGAATATAAGCAACTACTCTCTTAAAATACAATTGGAAGAGAATACATAGTAAAGGCGTAACTGGAAATAATCATATAATAGTAAGTGAGAATGGTGTAATCTTTGTCCTTTGGAGAAACAAATAACATACTGCATAATGTACAATGCAAGTTTATTGAATAAAAGAAATGAATTAATTGTTACATTTCGACCTAAAAACAAATATCTGTTGAACAATGTTGAGCCAGAATAAGTTTGGTAACTCCTACCCACCATTTTATGTGTACGCTATATTTTATTTTGATTTATTTTTTATTTTGATTTTATTTTTATGTTATTTTATTTTTCACGTTTATCTTATCTGTTTTATTCTTAATTATTTTCAGTTTTATATATCAATTTTATTGTTATTATTTTAGTTTTTATTTTAATTTTTTACTACTTATTGTTTTATCGGTTCATTTGTTTTTCCTCACATGAAAATAGACTATTCTCTTATCTTGTTAGTAGCCTCCAATTACATATCTGTTAAGTCGGACAGTTTAAATTTGTTTTGTTTATCTTAATATATAAGGGCAAATTCTGTTATGTGTCATATAAATGTTTCGAGAATCAACCTTACATTGATGAGATGCAACAATTACTTCACCGATATGATGCATTATATTTGTTCAGAGTCCTTGCTGCCAGATGTAGTATATAGTCATAATAAGGACGTGGGGGGAATGAAAGAATTTAAAAGAATAAAAACAAAAACTTCCTTATGTTATGATATTTAATAATTTCACCTCAATTAAGGCAACAAAGTTACTAATACGCAAGGATTTACTGATTGTGTTTCCCATTAATGTGGAGCAAGATCAATAAAAGTTTTGTTTGGTTTGGTTTGTTATGTTTTACGGCATATCAACCACAATGGGTTATTTAATGTCGACAAAATTTCCTTTTTTTTCAAAAATGTGTAGATGGTAATATTTTTTGTGGCATATTTCCTCAACGGGTTATTTAATGCAGACAAGATTTTTATTTCTGGCAATACTTTCTTTTTTCAAATATTTATTGTGGATACTAATTTTTTTAAAGTATTTCTGGTATTAAAATCTACTTTTATAATTCCATAGTGTTTTGAGTCAGGTTGTGGGTCACCTATATGCCCATAGCTAACAGGTGCTACACACCGAGGTCAGGGTGGACCTGAGAACACCAGAAATTCAGAGGTGGTTCCACGCTCCTCAAAACCTCCTGATCAGAGGCCTTGCTGTTGGACGTAATTTATCGTCCAGGACGCAGATGTGGTTTATCGTCATACCCAGGATGGATCAATAAAAGAACAGAAAATAAAACGACAGTGGGTAACGAGTGACATTGCAGGTGGCTACTGTGTGTGAAAGAATATAAGAAAAAACATTATTGAGGAGCAGGAATAATGGAAGTAGAGGAATTAAAAAGACATAAGATAACGGTTAACACTGCATGAAAAAATTGAAGATCAAACTTGACTGGAAATAGAGTTGAGAAAAACAGATGTATGAGCAAAGAAACTGTTAGCATATCATAAACGCTTACATCGAGACATGTAACTGCAAAATGACGAGAGATTACCGACAATCTACTAGACAATTAAATTCATAGCGTCTAAGAACCATAGAGAAGATTCCATCAGAACAATTACCATGAAAGGATTTATAGAAAAGCCAAAGGACAGCTACATTACGATGATGATACTGAAAATGAAAATTAGTTTATTAAAATGTTTGCGCGGTAATCTGCTATGACATCTCCCAGGAAAACAGATAAGCAGGAAAGTACCAAAATTAGATTGTGCATATATACTTGCATCTTGTGGGGTGCATTAAATGCCAACTGGACACAGTCCAATGAAGGGAATCTAACAGATATAGATGATCCACATAGTATGGCATTTCCTGAGAAAATGGATGGTCTAACTTCAGGTCATTTCCTGGGATAGTTTGTGTTATTTCACGTCATTTTTCGGGATGCATTTTTAGAAATTTCTTGGGAAATGGTATTTCTCTGGGCATTTGTAATACTTCATAGCAGTTCTCATTCCAATTTGCTTTTATATTATTTATATTTCTGGGTACAATGGGCGTTAATTCAATGCATGTCTCAATACATTGTTACTTTTTGCATTTCGCAATGGCTTATACATAAAGATATTTCCCTCTTCACCAAGAAATGTGATTTACTTCATGGCATTTCTCAGGACAACATGTTTTTAGCGAATGGTATTTCTCAGTAAAATATATTTCACCTCATGGCATTTCTGGGGACAATGTTTCATTTCATGACGTTTCTTAGGATAATATCTTTTACTTCATGGCATTTCTCTGGAAATATGTTTTACAGAATGACCTCTTGTTCTTTTAATGTTCTTTCTCTTAACTTCTTCTCTCTGGAGTCCTCCCAGTCTCTTTCATTCCCTGTAAACTCCTGCGTCTTAGTAGCTATATCTCCTTTTTGGGGATGAAATGTTGGAAGAAAGAAAAAAAATGATAGTAGAGATACTTTGGTGTAGGGCAATGGTTAGCAAATCTATTCTGGTTGATTCCAATTAATGTTTTATTTCGATTCTCACAGGGTGCACTTCCCACACAGAATTTCCGCATTAAATCGGCCAAGAGGAATAGGCATGTGGTAAAATTGACCAACATAACTAATCCAATGTCATGCATGAAATAGTCAACGTGAAATCCACCAATGGCCAAGAAAGAATTAATTTGTTTTGTTCATGCTGGTCCAATTAAGCGGATAGGTGGCCTAAATAAGCGAAATAAATTATTAGATTTTTGTTTCCTAATGTCTGACTCAAGCGATGCTCTGTTTGAAATTGCAACCCAGTGAAACTGAATCTGAAGAGAGTGATAGATAGAGACAGAAGACAAGAGAGAAACAGAGAAATATATAAAGATGAACAAAGAGAGTGAGAGGGAGAAGATGGAGAGAATGCGTGAGGGAGGATGGCAAATTTAATAATACTCACTGTAACTAAATTTCCATGAAAAGAAAATATCATTTTTTCGCTGTTCGTATTTGTTCCGGATCGATATAGACTTATGTAAGCGTTCTGCAGTGACACTGACATCTTCAAAGCCATGACTCGTATTAAATTAGAGAAAAACCAAGGTAAAAGCAAGTACAAATAAAACTCCGTGTTGCGTTACGAATTTTCACATAATTGTGTTAACTTATCTGCAATCCCTCAGTAGCGACCACAACGCTGCATCATCTGATCGAAACAATGAAAGATAACTTCCTCATATGTGTTTTATGTCGTTATATGTTAGTTGTGATTTCATGCATGCTACCGAGAAAGAAAGAAAAGAAAAGAAAAGAAAAAACTGATTGTCGCTTATTATCTTCTTCTTGTGCCTGAAATTATGGCTGTCTTAATTCTTCATCGGACGGGGATTCTTGTTTACGTTACCCGCCTGAAAAAGTTAGCATGCAAATTAAACTGGGAGAGAAAGGTTCAGACGAGTATTAGGGTTCGAGATTTCCACATTGCCGTTACCTTATTCTCTGTATTCGTGCGGTCTTTCAGTCTTACATCAACAATTAGGCAACGACCCTCCAAAACAAAGGGCATCATCACCGTCAATTTTCCACGCCCTCAATTTTCAAAATCATCCCGATAATCACCACAGAAAACCTATCCCTTCTTGGCCTCGAGTTTTCCACTGACATGATATGAACCTACTATATCGAGTCAATTTCTACATCTGCTGCCAGGAAAGTTGGTTCCTTTTGTCATACCCAAAATATTTTCTGGTCAGAGTCCATCTTACACATTTATAAATGTGTACTGAATACTGTTGTCATATCTTATATGATGATCCTACTGGGCACCTCGAGATTCCTGACAAAATTCAAAGAAGTGTCTCCAATAAAATTAAACCTTGACCAGTCACCTTGTTTCCAAACGTTTTCTCAACGACATGATATGGCTTCCCTCTGCTTGTTCTACAAATATGTTCATTGTAACTGCTCGATCGAGCTTTTTCCCCCTGAATTTAAACGTGTTACTAGATTGGCAAATGTTGCCATATCGGATCTGGTTCTCCTGTTGTACATTCCTAGATTCTTGACAAATTTCAAAGAAGGGTAATCGATTCTGACCAGGCATCTCGAATACAGTCACATCTTGTATGCCTACCATCAGGATGGGTGATGCGTAACTCCAGGAGAGCAACACTCTACGCCTTCTTGGCTTCAGTTTTCAAGTGATGTGGATTTACTACATCGAGTCAAATGTTACATCTCCTGCAAGGATGGTTGGTTCACTGTGTCGTGACAAAGTTTCATTCTCGTCAGAATCCATCTTGTACATTTATAAATCTACAAAATTCCACATTAAACCTCGCAAAAAGGTGTCGTAGAATGAAGTAATCTAACGTAAACAAATGAAAAAATATAAAATCTACCATTCCTTTGTACGCTTTCTATATCTGTGCATCTTGAGATTATTGACAAAATCCAGAGAAGGTTCAACAATATAATCCGTCCTGACCAGGCATATCGTGATGTGGTTTCCCTCTGTTTGTTCTACGGTTATATTGATTTTAACTGCTCGAACAATTTTTTTTTCCCTGGTACCTCGATTACTTTAAACGTGCTACTAGACTTGGCAATAAAGTATCACCGCTTTACTGTTGAACTCGTTAGATGCAAGTGTCAGTTCCTTTCTAACAGTTTTTGTTTCGCACTTCTTACCTGTGGAACTCACTTTCTTTTTTTCCCTAATAACTAAAATATTTAAAAATTTAAAATGCAACGTCAATCGCTATCTTCTGTCTTCTTGAAGACTTTTTTCCTTTTTGGCCTTTCGTCAGTCCTCGTCATTTTTAATACTCTCGTTCACTTTCACGCCCTGTAACACTCTGCTTTCTTGCTTGGGTGAAATTTCAGGATGAAATTATTCAAAAAAATAAAGCTTATTTAAAGATGTTTAATTACATTCGCTAAAGAACTATTCGAGCTGCTAGGTAATCGTGATATACTCGGAGGGGATTTTAGAATAATCCAGAAATTATATTGACAGCACACAGCCTGCAAACGGAAAAAAAATGGATTAAGTTATTGTACAAAAATAGAAAGGTGTGTAAGACAAAGGTGTGTCTTCTCACTGGGCTTATTCAAACTTTATTTTGTCATAGTAAATGTGAGTTCAATCTATGGGCCGGGCAGTGCGTACTTGGAATCGGGGCTGGCAATAAATGAGCACTCCTAAAATAAGATATAATTACTTTCAGACATACCCTCGTATGTTAAAGACAGTTTTCTGGCACAACAGCCGAAACTGTGGGATTACAACAACAAAGATGAGGACAATCACTAGCATGTAAATAGTGTAAACAATATAAGTGATTCTGAAAGAACTAGAAATCATACAGGATTTATGATTGGCGGCCACAATCTTACCAAATAAAATATGCAGATAGCATTATGTTGATAGCAGACACAGAAAGGAAAGTACGAGAGCTCGTACAAAATCTTATAAAGGAAAGCGAGAAGAAAGGACTAAAGGTCGAGATCACTGAATACATAGTTGTTAGCAAAAGCAACTGCTCAACATGCAAATTATAATTCTGGATATACCAACATCAAACAAATACAACAATTCAAATATCCGAAAATAACATTGAAATAGCGAAAAAAGTAGAAAATTTTCGTTAGAAACAAGGAAAAGTTTACTGAACTTCTACATAATATCAGTTCTCCAATATGGCAGAGAATGCTGAATTTAACGCAACAGAAACATGTTTCTACAGAAGATACCATGGACAAAATATATGTGAAACTACGAGAAAATGGAAACAAAATGCCACTTCGAATTAAAATTACAAAGAGAGAGTTAAAATTTCTGTCGTACATGTAGAAAGAAGGCTTGCGAAACTTGATACTAATTAAGAAGAGAGAGGAAAAGCATAACCTTGTTAGAGAGCTTGAGTAAATGGATGACTAAGCAAAGTTTAGGAGATATATCACAAACATAAAATTGCGGGCTACAAAGAATAGGAAATCATGGAGAAATATGACTCCCAACATCCTGAAGGGTCACGTCACACAGAAAAACATCAGAGTCCTTTGATTAATGCTAAAATTCTTTTTCGGAAAATAAATGAAAATTATTTCTAGGATTAACTTTATAATTTTTAATTTAACATGTTTATACGACGCATTGTTTAACTTGTGATGTGTGTTGTTGTGTCTGATTGTCGTAACTTTTCATGACGTCTGATTCTGTGGTTCTGACTGAAATAAGTGCAAGAAAAATAATTGCTAAATCCTCCGATATATTTATAGAGAATCGTTCCGAATGTATTGCCTCAAATTTTAGTAAGTTGGGGCACGACATTAGCGCTGAATAGCGCTGACATTAAGGGGAACATATCTACGAATAACATATAATTTATTATGACTTGAAACATAATCATTAGTAAAAATATTTGTTATGCCTTGTAACAATTCCTACAATTACAGTGGCCAGTATCATTAATTCTATTTCCTTCAGTTATAATTCAGTTTCTTAAATTGGTTTAAATTTTTATTTGTGTGTAACTTTATAATCTTCTCAAGATTATTTGTGCAGCAATAACTTAGTTTTAATGTGTTTCTGAAACGGATGTATTGACATTTGGTTAGTATTTTTGACATTTTACATTGATTAGCTACTGTTATTAACATCTTATATGAAGAACCTTTATTTAACAGTTGCATATTAATTTACCAAATAATTCTATACGTTTAAATTATTTCCTACTTTCTTAAAGATGCTATTTATTTATCAACTATAATTTTTATGTTTGAAATTCACAAAGCATATAACCTTTTTTTAGCATTCTGTTAAGTTACCTCTCTGCGCCATTTTTATTTCTTAGGAAAAAGCATTGTCTAGTTTGTATAATTTACGTAACCATTTGCATCCGATTTAGATTAAATCTAGCTGCCGTTAGCTGCCGTTAGCTGCCAATCTACGGGTAATGACCCATTTATAAAAAATATAATTTTTTTTTTTGCTTCTTCGCATAGTTTAAATTTAATGTAGGTTATATTTGATTGGTTGATCAAAGTGAAGTGCACAAAAACTTATAGCCCCCAAAATTTTCCTTTTTAATTTTCTTTATATTTTGTAAGAAGTGGTTGCATTTTGCTTTTAAATTTAAAGAAATCGTTAACTCGCCAGTAAATTACAATCGCCTGATGAGGTGCATTGATACGCAGGGAAACACAACTGCAATTATGTAGCGATTTTGAGATGTTTTCTGTGTAATATCCTAATATATATATATATATATATATATATGCATACACACACACACACACACACACACACACACACACACACACACACACACACATATATATATATATATATATATATATATATATATATATATATTAATCAATTTTTACCCCAAGCAGAGACATCTACCGTTAATCCCGTCATGCCTTACTTAACTTGGTAGGCGAGACCAAATATTGGAACCTAAGCGAAATTTTGCTCGTCATATTTATATCGAATTTTTCATATTTGCACACTTATTCAAATAAAATCGTAATGAAAGAGATTTTTTTGTAATGGATGTTTTACCAATCCGACAGATTGGCATCACTTTAAACGTTATATTCAATATTTATTTTTAAAGTGAAAAAAATATATATATATATATATATATATATATATATATATATATATATATATAGAGAGAGAGAGAGAGAGAGAGATAGCTGTGTGTGTGTGTTTTGAACACTAAAATATTAAAAAATTAAACACTGTGTTGTATATTAATATTTTTTGTTTTATTATTTCAGTCAGGTTCCTCGACTAGTTTCAGCGAATCCTTCCTTGTTAGTATCAATGAGTACATGAGTGAATGACTGTTTCGAATGAAAGTGAATTTTATCTGTAGTTTTTAGTTGATTTTTTTATCGTTAATTTTAGTTAGTTCTTGTGTTGGTCAAACGGCCTCTTTCAAGTTATTTTTAAGATAGAGGATAGGAGATTCTTGACTTTACGAATACCCATTCTGATGATTTTTAGTTTTATTGGTTGCTGGGAATGGGATGTGTGTGTTAAGTGTATGTTATCTTTTAGGTCTTTGGTAGTGTGTGTGTGTGATTTGTGTATGTGTATATATTTCTGTGAGTGTGTGTATATTAGTATGGGATCTCAAAACCTCTGCAAGCATGTCTGTCTTGAGTGAGTGAGAAATGTGGGTAGGGCTTGATTTATGGGGTTATATATTAATTCTATCTATGTTGTTAAATTTATGGTTAAACCCGTCTGTACAAAGTGTTCTGAGGCACAGAATCCATTTATCTTCATGTTGCTCTAGTATTTTTATAAGGCTGTCTTTTCTATTTCTATTTTTTTCAATTATAGTGAATTTTGCATGACGTTTAAAATAATGTTTTTTTAGGTGGAAAGGCTGTTCTACAGGTAATAATCTGTGTATCATATATAATTATATATGTGACGTCCCCCAGGCTTGCTCGATCCTAGCTGCTTCGTTCGGGTGTCACCGCTCCAAACGCGACGTCCGTCTGTCTGCGTCAGTCGTGTTGTCCCGTCCTGTGACGACCAACTGGCTTGGTATTGGTCGCGGCACCCAAATGTGACGTTCTAACCTTTTGGTGATTCGGATGGGAATCTGGTTAGATTCGATATCAGCCTCGTCGTTCCCAACTCGCTTCCAACGTCTGGTTACCGAAGTAACTGCTTTGATCTCCAGTCTGCCTACCCACGTTGTGAAATGATCTTAGGCAGACGAAATCAATCAGTCGTCGGGGCCGTAATGCAAGTTGAGTTCGAATAAGGGTGGTATCGCACAAATATGTGTAAAATAAAATAAAATAATAACTCAAAAAGTTCAAAGGTATCAAAAAAAGGATAACAATAGTTTATATCAGGTTGCTGGATACATAGGACTGCGTCTATCTCCCGACCCGCTATATGGATTCGTGACACGTTGTTTTTGTTAGGTGAGTCTTAACATCTTAAGTTGTCTGTTCTTTAAGAAACTGGTTCTTGGTGTGTCTTCAAGCGATAGTCGTAAAACTTGTTTTGGTGGTATGAATCTAAGTCGCTCTTCAAAAATAAATTGTTCTTGGATTGAATATGAGTTCGGAAGTTGTGCGAATCTTTCAAGTCAGCTCTGCGAGGCGGGATCCACTTCAACTGCGAACTGGAAACTCTGGAAAACTGGAACTTCAACTGATTTTCGCTCACTGCTACTTTGCTTATATGGACGCCGACCAAAATCGGGCTGGGCTTTGTCGGGGTTTGAGGTTCCCTGACGATTTCAAATCCACAATCCCTTTTTTTTTTCGGCCAGGAAAAATTTATTATTTCCATTTTTGGAAGTCTTCTCTTACCATACCCTCAGAGGGCGTCAACTATTTTCCTACTTCTTCGCAGTAACATCTCATACCTATCCTCTTTAATGAGTGGTAGCAGGCCTCCCCACCTGCATCAGATGATCACCTCCGCCTGGCTCTCGTTAACATTCAGCCAATGGCCGATCAACAGTGTGGGTGTGACCAGACCAGCCTTGTTTCTTAAAAAAATATCTTGCTCAAAGAAAAAAGAATTATCTCCTCTTTTTCTTTTTTCTATTTCCCTTCTTTCCTTTCTTTTCTATTCTCTCTTCTTCTCTGGCCGCCAACAAAACAATACGACCCTTAGTGTGATAACCTCAATTCCTATCCCAAAGTCACTTTCATCTGGACTTCGTCAATCAGATTTTCACCAATTATCAGGTGGGTATCATCTAGCGAAACACAGCCAACATTTCCGATAAAATAGTTTCGCTGTTATCCCCAGATTCTAACACAACCCAGACACCTTGTCTAACGATATCTTTCCATCGACAAAGACTTAACCTATTTTCTTTGTTTTCTTTTTTTTCAGCTCGTGTGTTGTCAACTGGCGACCTATTAAATTTTTATCTCTGTAGTTTTTTGTGGAAGCCCCAAATGGC
The DNA here is from genome assembly GCA_903632075.3 of Acanthosepion pharaonis. NCBI lineage: Eukaryota > Metazoa > Mollusca > Cephalopoda > Sepiida > Sepiidae > Acanthosepion > Acanthosepion pharaonis. The sequence goes on along the minus strand of CAHIKZ030001360.1, from coordinate 259,339 downwards.
ATTCCCGTGACACAGTTAAATGTTTATCTATTCTGTCCCGGAGTTTAGCTAACCGATCTGGAACTTGTCAATTAGATTTTCGCCAGCACCAAGTGGCTGTTATCTATTCCCGAAAATATAAGTCCGCCACCACGACACAGTTAATTTTTATCTATTTAGAATTCTCGACAATGGCAATGAAACCCTTCACCATTTTTCATTATCAAAATTTCATTTCTTTCCCTTCGTTTCTTCCTTTTCCTTGCATCCCTAAATGGTGTCACATATATAATGATAATCTATATTACACACACCACACACACACACACATACACACACACACACACACACACACATATATATATATATATATATATATATATATATATATATATATATATATATATATATACTTCTGGGATGATTATAAACTACATACGGCAGTTTGGAAGTTTGGAGGAGCATGGAAAGACCTCTTAATTGTTCTTATTCCCAGGTCCACCCTGACTTGAGGTGGTAGCATCTGTTAGCGTCCAATTATGGGCAAATATTGACTCCCCAAACAAATAAAAATATCTATGAACATATAAATATACATTTTTGTTTTAAAAATACCAACGTTAAATTTTCATCAATTTTTTAACATATTTATTGTAAAATGAACAGCAATATATTTTATGGCAAATTTACCAAAAATGCATTTTATGCCTAAATCGGCAGTCGAGTGCATACAATTTCACTCAAAATATCTTTAGTTGGTCATAAAATTGTTTTCAAAATATTTAGATTTCGATCTTAAATAACCTATAGCAGTTTTGATATACCATTAAATAAATTCTAAAGTGGGTAATTATAATTCTCTTCCCTGATTGGAAATTCCGCGTTGTTATCCATTACACCATCCATACAGGCAATCTTATATCATCTGGTATTTACAAACGATCACCCGTCTCTGTACTGGTTCGACGTTGCTTAACTTCGGTGATCGCACGAAATCTGGTGTTTGAACGTGATATGGACGTAAGACACACCGCGGTCACGCGCGCGTGTATGTGTGTGTGAGTGCCTGTGTACACGAGCAGGCAGTATTAAAGATAGATATATGTATTTTCTGCTAGATACATATATGCACTCGTAAATTAATATATATATGTATATATGCACACTCACATGCATATATATTGTGTGAAAGTTATATATATGTGTGTGTTTGTGTGTGTCTGTGTGAGTGCATATACAGAAGTTTATATATATACATATATATATATATATTGCTTCTCATTTTAGCGTCAAAATTATTTAAATCGCATTTGCAGTATAGCAGCAAGCCAGAATCTTAATATAGAAGTAAATCTGTTCGATAAATTATGGTTCTTGTTTGTTGTCAAATGAACCAATAGCCGAAGCCATATGTCGAGTATAAGATGATGAGAGAGTTGTCATATTTCGCTTCGTAATAGTCGCCATATTAGAAATCCAGCAATTATTCTGTAGAATATATAATTTGCGTGCAGTAAATAATCAATACAATGGAATCTGGAAATTTTCACAATAGATGCCCTTGATAGCGGTTCGATTTAATAGATTTAAAAAGTGAGCAAACAACATTATTCGTTACGTTGTGTCGAGTTAAGACTTATTTTATATTATTTTGAAATATCAGCTATGTAAATGCATATATATATATACATATATATATATATATATATATATATATATATATATATATATATATATATATATATATATAAAAGTATTTCACCCAAACAAGGAAATAAAGCAACTAATACTTAAGAGATTATTTTGTATGAGAGAATATGAGGAAAAACACATTAAGGTGAGGGAAAATAAAGAACAGAAGAGAAAATGATGATTAACATTTCGTTTATATTTTCGAAGATTAAACTTGACTCGGATGTAAGAAGCGAGAGTAGAGTTTAAGAAGCGATAAGTTCTAGAGAAGAAAACAACGCCATAGAACATGTGGTTACATCGACTAGACATATCAGAGGTAAAAATAATGAGAGCTTGCCGCTTAAATTTATGAAGTCAAGATACCAAAGATAAAAGTTAATCAGTAAAATTACTATAATGATATTTATAGGAAATGCGGCACGACGGCAGTATGAAGAGATAGATTAAATGTTAATTATGAAAGCGGAGAAATCAGAAACTCATGGTAATATTTTTTTCGCCAAACCGATATATATATATATATATATATATATATATATATATATCGCCACATAAGACACAGAAACTTATTTTGGTATGATGAGTCGAAGCAGAAGTATCGGTTTTGCAAAATAAAATATTACCATGATTTTCTAAAATATCATTTGCTCTGTTCTTACATTGAGCTCTCTCTGCGTATGCATCTTATTTGAAATTATCCATACGCATTACCAAATATCTATCTATTTATCTATTTAGCTATATATATATATATATATATATATATATATATATCTGTATATGTGTGTGTTTATAATCAAATGAATAAATATAAATAAATATACGCGTAAGTGTTCACATACTAATTCATATATATATATATATTTGGATATAATAAAAAACAGTGCTCAATTATTATTAACAGTGCTATTAAGTATGCATAATAAAAATATATTTTACCACCGCCGACAGTACGAATCGGGGTTTCATGCTTAATGGAATCTCCATGTACCAATCGGTGAAGTACCTGATGATAGCATTAGGCATGAAACTCCGAGTCTTATCGTCGACGTGCGATATTATGTATTTTCATTAATAATAATAATAATAATAATAATAATAAAATATAATAATAATAATATATATATATATATATATATATATATATATATATATATATATATATAAATTTTACGAGGCCAGAAGAAAAATGGACGCAGCCATAGAAAGTCGATTTTTTAATTGTTACCAAACAAATGAGAAACAGAATTCGTTTATTAATACTTGGTTTTAATACAGGTGTACATATGTAAATTATGAATTCATATTTTGTTAGGTAACCTTTTGCTTTAATAACGGCCTTAATTCTTCGTGACATGCTACAGACTAAATTCTTTAGTAAGTCAACGTCCTTCGCTAGATTTTTGCAGCATTTCTTTAATTCGCGAAAAAGGTCATCTTCTGTGTTAACTTCCCTATTGCAGGCTCGGTTGTCCATCATCACCCAAAGGTTTTCAGTTCGGTTAAGACCAGGACTCTGACTAGGCCACTAGAAGAGTTGCAATTTACGATCATCGCGCTTCCTCTCTAGATAAATTTTATTCTTTAAGGCAGTAGGATTAGGGTCTTTGTCCTGTTAGAAAACTAAGCGTTCCTATGGGAAAAAAAAATTAGAAAGCCACATTTGATTAACAAGAATGTTATGGCATTTATGCTAGTCCATGATTTCTTTGATTTTGTACAACTTACCTCCTCCTGCTGCTGAGAATGCAAAACAAAATTGATTTTTTTGTTATCGTGTTTAACAGTGCCCTTGGTAGTCACTGGATTATTCGTTTTACTGGTCATGCACAAAACTGTATTCAACCTTCATATCTAAGAGTAAAGCGGCTCTTGTCACTTCACATACCATCTTGCCAAACAGAGTTAATCCAGCGTAAATGGGCTTTGTACCAAGCCAGATACCAGAGGTTTCTTTTTTATGTATTTAGAAACAATGCCTTTTAGCTTTAAGCGTGCGCCTGATTGTTCTTGAAGTAACCACCAAACTAGCCACTTTGGAAACCTCTTGGGTTGTTGTGAATCTATCATTTTTGTGTCAGTAGATTTTTTTTTACTCACTTCGATTAATCTTATCAGCTATCGATCTATTCGACAGCCCCAATAATCATGAAAAGTGGTGACTTAGCCTTTCTCGAACTCAGAACAACGCTTAGGCATATTAATAAATGTAAATACAAATGTAATAAACTTTTTATTTTGTTCATCATTTTTTATGTGTGTGTCCATTTTTTGCTTCATACTATATATATATATATATATATATATATATATATATATATATATATATATATATATATATATAAAAATTTATCGAGTCTAGAAGAATCCTCAACAGAATGTAGAAAACACTGGCCAGACATTTCGTCCTCTTTTGAGACTCATCACTAGTATGAGTCCATTAACAAGATCCGAACACGAACCGTTTCGATAAAACGCAAGCGTCATACCAACTGTATATCATTGCTTGACCTAACTAATGCTCTGCGATGGAGTGGTTCTTGGGGCACAATCCGTTGGGTTATGAATACTTGGGTTAATATTAGCACGTAAGTAACGGCGCTATATCGCGTCTATTCACCGAGGCTGCGGCGTCTATAAACGCATGCCACTTCACTTATGGATTGAGCGCACTTGACTAACGATTAGATCACGTATATAATTAGATATAACTTAGAACATTCACTTTCCGTGCGCCGATATCTCAGAGGTAGAGTCTCTGACTGATATCAAATCGTTTGAGTTTCGATCCCGGCTTGAAGCAATCGGATGTCTATCCACATTGATCAGCTATCATACACCGAAACAGGCTTGTATGTAGATGTCTATATATATATATATATATATATATATACAAACATTTACAGAGCACACACATAAATGTATATATATATATATATATATATATATATATATATATATATATATATATATATGAATGTTATATAATAGTTTATACACATTCATATATATATTTGTGTATTTAGGCAGCAATCTTTCTTCCATGCACATTTCATTGAATACGACAGTCAAGGTGCTTTTATTTAGTTTTTTTTTCATACAATTTCTATTGAGATCTAATATTATTTTTCTTTTCGGATGATAAATTATATAAAATCTGTCCGAATGTTCTATTTATCCGAGCGCTTTCGGCTATACATTTAGCCATTTTCAAGGATTAATTATTTTAACTGTTAAATATGAAATAGTTTGTTGTGTGGATGTTTTATAAAATGTTTTCATTTTTCAAAACACGGTCAAGACATTGTGTCCATGTTCAAAATTAATATTATCAAGTGTTCGTTTTTTTGATTTTATTAATAAGGCTTCCATTATTTTTAGCCTTTTTTGCATGTAGATAATGCAATTTTATTAGTGTTGTCAACTATTATGTTGCGAATAGTGCCCGTAGGTCTCCATGAATATTTAAATGAGATCTAATTGAGCTATGGTCAGAATGGTATATATATATATATATATATATATATATATATATATATATATATATATATATAGAGAGAGAGAGAGAGAGAGAGAGAGAGAGAGTGGGGAGATGTAGCTCAAATACATAAAACAAAACATCGATAAATATATATATATATATATATATAGATAGATAGATAGATATGCCACCGTATGTTTTATATATATTTGCATTTACAGATAAACATTACCTCAAACAAATATCGCTCTAACACGCACATATATGTGTGTTTGTGCACATGTGTATTTCTGTAAATAATCTTACGTACATCCAATGTAAAACTGACGCCTTCACTCGAAAATAACTCCAAAGAATGGTTACCTGTGGCAAAAAATAATTAACGGCTCGGAAAAAAATGCTTTTGTTTATTACCTTATTGAACCTTTTTGCCTTCCATTAGAATGGCTGATGGTAACCTCCTGGGGAACAAATTCTGCGCCATCTTGGACGCACGTTTTTCATTGGAATGAAGTGGAATAATTACACTGGATCAATCTTCTGCTAGGAACGTTTGTTTATTTTGTCGTAATTTGTTTTACTCGTCAGATTCCACCTTGCACATTTAGAAATATACTGTTCGTCCGTGAACAAGAATACTTCAACCATATCTCATCTGCTACTATTACTATATATCTCTAGGATTTTGACAAAATTTCTCTATTTATTTTATACAACTACTTGCAGGACAATTTTTATTATGAGCTGACTCGACTACACGAATTTAAGCTCACTACAACACTGGCAAACAGATATCACCATTTTACTCTTGACCTTCCTAGATGACACCTTGCGTTCTCGTCCAATATTATTTTTTCCCGCATTCTAGTCTGTGGAAATCTCTTGTGATTTCTTGCTTTCCCGTCACCAACAATTTTCAAAAATGAAAATTCAACGCCATTTTATTTTCCTTAATCCTATCTTTTTGTTTTGTCTTTTCCCTAACAAAATATTTCATATGCACTTTCACTACAAATAAACCCTTGAATATCGCCTTGCTTGGGTAAAATGATTTAAAAAAAAACGGTTCAGTATATGATACAATTATATATAGGTACGCTATATAAATGGGTTAAAATACTCAAAGCCAGGGATAGTGCAAATGTAAATATAAAATTGAACATGAAGTAAACATGTAGCAAAAAAAAAAAGTAAGATAAATGATGGGGTGTAAAGAAAATAACAGACCGACTCTTCTTCGATATCCTCACTCACCTTATTGAAATAAATTCCGGGTCTCTGATTCTTCGCCACCACAATGGGCACTTTTCAGTTGACAAAGTCAGTCGCGTCTCCGTCACCTTCTTTTTCCTGTCAATTCACTCGTCAGACTAGCAAATGTAATCCGCACCCCACCAAAAAAATGCCCGCGTCGCTCTTAGCATCTCGCTTTTTATGTCTCCTCAAGCAGGCCAGAATTTGCAGATGTGCAAATCCCGTCTCTCCGAGACAAACACTCATACATTGATCCCCCAAGAGCGGCCTTATTTTCTTTTCAGCACTTTGCACACAAAACAAGTCCGCGCTCGTTTCGATCTCCGGGGTAAGTCATTTCTTTCGTCCCAACACCACCAAACTAGCCACTTTGGAACCTCTTGTGTGTTGTGCATCGATCTTTTTTTGTATTGACGAACCAAGTTTCTATCTTCCCTGTCGGTAGTTTTTTTTTTTTTTGACTCAATTCGATTAATCCTATCAGCTATCGATCTATTCGACAGCCCCAAGATCACGAAAAGCGGCGACTTGGCCTTTCTTGAACTCAGAACAATGCTTAGGCATATTAATAAATGTAAATACAAAACACCACACAGCGACGGTCTGTTGTATTCATAAAGAAATCGTCATATCATGACGAATGCTCTGATAACTGCGGTTAAGCATGAAACAGACTTTCACCGTTGGGTGTTGATAACAATGTCCAATGTCACACACGCACACACACACACACACACATATATATCTTTAAATATATATATATATATATATATATAGTGCGATGGGTAAATTGTCGACATTTTTAATTTCGCGCATGCGCATTCTTTGTTTTTGTTGACTGCACTATATAGTAGAGTCAATTGGACACCGTATTTGAGGAAAACAGTCCCATGATGCTATTCACTCCGCAAGAAATTTTGAAACTGCATGCTGTGCGGCTTGCCATTCACGTCGGAGGCTCCAATACGAACATTTCAGAGTGTTTGTGTGCCAATCCTATGAAAGTGCAGAGGATTCAGAAAGAGTTGGATGAGTCTAATGTTGATAACGAAGGTGTTTGAAGTGATCGCTAATGATGGCGACGTTGTGCCTCCATTCACCTCACAGGTTCTCAGATTCAACATGGAGACCTACATCAAGTGCTTTGGAGAGTTAGTGGTGCCCTAGCTCAAAATGGTGTCTGCTGAAAGACACTATGTCTGGCAAGAGGAATCTGAAACATGTCACACAAGCAGGAGAATCCGATCATAGCTGTCAGACAATTTCTGCGATCATACCCCCACTTACATCTGGCCACCTATCACCCCAAATTCCCCACCCTTGTTTATTATGTGGAGCACGCAGTAGAGCGAGAGAACAACAAACCTCCTTCTCGCGCCAAAGATGAAGGCAATGGTTATGACAGCATTCACCAACTTAAACAAGAAGACCGCCCAGAAGAGATACAGGAGGTTCCGAAGCCGTTTTCAGGCCGTGGTTGAAGCCAGTAGCGATTTTATACAATGAATTTACTCTTTATTAATGCAAGATATTTTTGTGTAATTTTTGTAAATACATCTGTTAAAATGAGATGTCAGTGTTATTTTTCTTTTTACGTAATTCAGAGGACACATTTTACATTTTGTATATATTGTTGTGCAATATATACATATGTAAAATTTGTCGTCTGAATTACGCAAAAAGAAAAAATAACACTGACATCTCATTTTAACAGATATATATATATATATATATATATAACACAACAAAATCAAAAATTACCTCATATGGGGGAGTGCGGATAAAAATATTTCAACCAACGAGAATCTTTAAGGTTTATTCAACTCCGGTGTATACACTGTGTTCGTGTCGGAATTTAACTTTGTCAGCAGCCTAAAAATTGATACATAATTTATCCATTTCGATGGTTCAGTCAGACAAAATGCCTTAGTCGGTGGAAGGGTAAATTTGAAAGTGTTAGTCTTAAATGGAAGAGGTTTTATAAAATTAACACGGATATTGACCTTCTGACGTTAAATTGGGGTTGTATGAAGAATGAAGTGTTAAATGAAGTGTTAAAGAGGACCGAAAAGGGAGTTTTATATTAAAAAAAAAACAAAACAAAACAATAATTATATAAAAGAGAAGTAAGGTTCCTAATTAAATAATAACAAATAATACTTAAAAATGAAATATATTAAAAAAACTTAAAAATGAATCATATGCGCGCGCGCGTGTGTTTTTCATAAATAGCACTTCTTTACTAAAGGGGGGGTTGTCTCTTCAACGTTGAACTTAGCGGCCATAGTCCTGCAGATGAATTTTTGAGCCGCCTTCGCTTCTGCTCTCATATATATATATATATATATATATATATATATATATATATATATATATATATATATATATATAAAAACAGGAAACACCTTTGTCAAATTTTGAAAGTTACTTTCTTCTCTTGCAGTCTCAGGTGCGATTCAGCCCGTCGGCAGAAATGCAAATTTTATCACAATCTTGACACAAGTACCCTGCAGGTATGAAGGAGATCCACATGTAGTCGGCATTAGAATTTTTGGAAATATTTCTTTTTTCTTTTCCTTTTTTTTCCCCTTTTAGAAGGTCTTGTACGGCTGTACGCTTTATTCATTGTTTGGTTTGTTTTGGATATATATATATATATATATATATATATATATATATATATATATATATATATATATATATATATATTAATTCATCGCTACAGGGAAAAAGTTTTAGGCCAAGATCTGGATTTCTGAGAATAAACTAAAATCGTGCCTTTTTCAAAACTAATTTACTAGCTCACTTCGGCGCAGGAAAAAAACAAACTTTTGAAGGTTTTTAGCATATATACAGCAATAACAACAACAACAATTACAATAATAATAATAATAACATTAATAGTGATAATAATTATAAAAACGAAATGAAACCAATTTTACATTGCCTTTCCCTTAAAGTATCAGGACTTTTTATAAATCCCCCCTATCTATTGATTGTTAGTATTAGGTTTACCTGAATTTATGTGTGCATTCGGCCATTATTATTTTGTTTATTATTCACCCACGTAATAATAACAAGCGACTATTATTCATAGACGAAATAATAGTAATCAACAACAAATAATGTAATCAATATGAAATAATGCGTAAAAAAATTAAAAACAACACAATAAAGTAGCTACAAAACTACATTTGGATACTCAATTAGTCCTTTTCGATCGCCCTGAAATTAATTTGAAACAAAAACATTACCACTCACCCAATAACACAATAGATATCCATAAATATATATATAGTCGAGCCCAAACACAAGCCACGTTACCTGAAGATTACATTTAAGCTGTTACACGATTTGCTGTTACACCCGGTGTGTGCGTATATATATATATATATATATATATATATATATATATATATGTGTGTGTGTGTGTGTGTGTGTGTTCCTGAAAAATTATTTCGGTTGAACTCACAGAGGAGAAAGTGTGATTTTGTAAGCAGTGGCTACTACTTCTTCTAATACAATACTCTTCGATAAATGAATCAAGTTCTCGCACCCACTGGAATGCTTATCTAAAAATAAATACGCTGAAAAAAATACGCTTAAAATCCAGGCTTCATCTCTGCCGTGCGACAACGGCTTAGAGGTAGTTTATCCGTCTGACGCCTATTCATCCAGGTTTCGATCCTAGCTCGAGGCAACCGAGCGTCTATCCACACTGACGAGCTGTGATACAGCGAGACAGTCTGTCTGTGGATGACTATATATATATATATATATATATATATATATATATATATATATATATATATATATATATATATGTGTGTGTGTGTATAACGTCTTGAAAATTAGGATGACAGTAATCGATTGTTGAAAAAGTTTAATTTAAAAAAACCAAGTATCTTTCACCTTAATCTAGGTCTTTGTCAATGCACTTGATTCTGTTTTAATTATAAACTCACAAATACTGAACGTAATTATAGATCAAACTTCAGCGAATGTCTAGATACGGTGATATTGATCCAATTTGGTGTAGCGATAGCATTCTTGTCCGAAAACAAAAAATGTGGGACACTGAAAATATAGAAGCGATCAGTGGATGAACGCGCGCGCAAAAAATGTAGCCAATCAAGATTGGAAAGACAAATGGAAGAAAAAAGAAAAGAAAAAGTCTAAAGATGTAATCGGAAGAAAAAGAAGCGACATTGAAGAAGGAAAGAAACAAATAAGAAAAAAGCAGTAAAGAAAGAATGAGAGAGAATGAAAATGAAAAAGAAAGGGAAAAAAGAAAGAATTCAAAGCAAATAGAAGATAAATGGAAAATGAACAAGAGGAATGATGAAGAAATAACACAACAGAGAAAAAAGTAAAAAACTATATCAGCCAAGAATTGAGAATAAGAAATAAATTATGAGAATATGAAAATGAGAAAGGCCTGAATGATCTTTTCCTTGCTAAGTTGGGAAAACATAATGGGGTTAAGATAAAACGATTTTAACCTGTTTCCTTTCTAGCTGAATAACTCAAAGGGGTTTTCAGCGATTCTTACGACAAGTGGTGTCAAGATGGCTAAACGTCTTATCTGAAAACCTGGAGAAAAGGAAACTCAATTAAGTTGAGAATAAGAAATATATAATGACAATGAAAAATAAAAAAAGCAACAAGGAAATAGATTTGAAAATAAAAACAAAGAAAAAACTGAAGAAATAAATTAAAAAAAAACGAGAAAAATGAAACATTAACACTGCACAAGTGTTACACAAAATACAAACTAAAATGAATTATTTATAAAGAATGAATTAAACAATTTCCGTTCAACTTATTTATATTGTTCCGACTGTTGTCCTCATCTTTATTGCCATATTCACGACGTTTCGACTGTTGTACGCTCCGGCCTCCTTCAGGTAATTGGAATTTCGAACTCAGGCATTTATTTCGTCCACTGGGGTAGATTGTTCTAGTTCTACGTGACAAGCCTCTTCCAGATGTCTCAATTATCTCCCTTTGACCGAACTCTCCGAAACGTCGTGAATATGACAAAACAGTTGAGGACAACAGTCCGAACAATGTAAATAATGTAAATAATTAGAACACGTCAGCACAGAAATATAATAGAATTTCTGTTCGTTGATTTGTTATTTTTACGGCTTATCTTTCTTTTTCAGGTTATTTAAAGCCAGGAAATATTATGTTGGTAAGGATTGTTTTTTTACAGATAATAATGATTTACTGTTAAAATTCCGACAAACTAAACCAGAGTTGGAGGGCGAATAAATGGATTCATAATTTTCCAAATGGTATCTGCAAGTAAATGAATATGACGAACCCAACAGGAATTGGATCTTTGATCTCTGATTGCTCACAATGTTGGTATAAGCACATGATCAGTGCATTCCATTTTAGCTATTTGTGCATGCGGAGAATGTCCGTGTTATTCGTCCCTAATAATCCAAATATTCTTGGTCAAGAGCAACACACCACTTATTCGACAGGCTTCCTCGCTCTACAGATTTGGCACAGTGTAACTACTCGCTCTCACCGAATCTGAAACCCACTCTGAATCGGAAGATATTTGAGCCGCGAGAAGTTATGTGAATAGCAACTATCGTGTTTAATAGCATTCCAGAGAAGGCGTTTCAAAGGTGTGAAATCCAGTATATATATATATGTAATCCTGAAAAATTGATTTCGGTTGAGCTCTCTGGGGAGGAAGTGATTATTACAGCTAATAATGCAATACACTTCGGTAAATCGAATCGAGTACTCTCAGTCACAGTGTGTTTATCTAAAAATAAAGACGCTTAAATTCACCTTCTACCCTGCGCCAAGGGCTTAGTGGTAGAATCCCCGAATGACGCCAATTCAGTCGGGTTTCGATCCTAGCCAGACTGATGAGCTCTGATACAGCGAAACAGTATATCTGTGGATGACTATATATATATATATATATATATATATATATATATATATATACTCCGGTTCAAAAAACATTAAAAAGGCAGAATGAACATTAGAAGATTATGCTTAACTACTTACACTTCGAAACAAAGACCTGACTTGAAATTAAGCATTAGAGAAGCAGATATGAGAATACCGAACATTCGTTCGAAAACTGAGGTATATACGAACATCTCTCACACTCTTTTCATATATATATATATATATATATATGTATGAATCCAGGAAAGAATAACCATCTCTGAAAAGATTTTGCCCAAAAGTAGCCTACTGCCATAAAATGCTATATATAGATTATTCGGACTATTGTTCTCATCTTTGTCGCCATATTTATTACAACTTTTCGGCCGATGTACGCTCCGCCCTTCTCCATGTGGTTGGAATGTCGAACTGAACCCTTTATTTCAATCACTGGAGTAGACTGTTCTTGTTCCACGTTCCATGGCTAATGGATATTAGTTTTCAGTTATCTCCTGTTAATTCCCCTCTCCAAGTTCTCCACCGCCTTAACCACGTATTGAATTCACACTTCTTTGGGTCCTGTCACTGGATCTAACCAACGCTTTTATCCACTGTGATCTTGAGGGCATCTGTATATGAATTTCTGGGTATTATAAATCTAATGTCTTCAGCAACCGTTTTTTACCAGTACTCATATACCAATCACCTGAAGAAGGCCGGAGCATACAACGGCCGAAATGTTGTAACAAATATGGCGGCAAAGACGAGGAAAATAGTCCGTGTAATGTAATTGTGTACATAATATCTCATCTCATAATATAGACAGATATAAAAGTGCTTACAGCTATAAGAAATGGGAGAGCTGTAATATTAATTTTAAAAGCAGGTAGGCAGTGACTGGCCACGACTATAATTTTCATGTTTTTCCACACAATCATGAGGGAGCCAGTGCACTGTTTTCCTAGGTGTTTTGCTATATATATATATATATATATATATATATATATATATATATATATATATATAAACATCTGGGAGAAATATGTGAAGTCCCAAGTGGAGTTTTTGAATGTATTTAAGTAAGATTTGTAAAATGTACAAAATTGATTATTTTTATGGTCAAAGTCGGATACTTTTATAATTCATCTCATATCGCACTTTGTATTTCTAAGCGGTCACTCATCTAGGTATAGCCCAGGCTTGACGTCGCTTGCTTAACTTCGGTGATCATACGAGAATCGATGTTTCAACGGGATATAACCTTACGCTCATATTTATCTTGATTCAATGATATGATTTTTTCCGGATTATCCACGGTTTTTTAAAGTCAGAAAATATTTGAAATTGTAAGAATTTTTGGCGAAAATAAAAATTTACTGATGCAAGTCTTACCAAATTAACCCATAATTGGGTCAAGGGAGAAAAGGTGGATTCTTAGGGTATTTCTCCACAAGTGAAATTAGAAGTCGGTTTTCTGATTTTTAACTCCGAGCCATTATATATGGCACCCGGCACATCCAAATTTCCAGCAACTGGCATTCCGAAACGGTCACCCATTTTGGTACTGACCAGGCACGACGTTACTTAATATATAAGAACAAACAAGGAATATACGGTGAGGCATATATAACGAAGGGCTGACTTCATATCTGCTTACCTGTTAATTGTAAACCATTTGTTCAGGTTGCAGTAGAAACATTTAAATATTCGTTATCAGGACAATTGATTTGATCCTCGTAATTAGATTCTTGTTTTATGACTTAACTAAAACAATTAGAATCATATCATTTGTTTGTGCCGTATATATTTCGGTTTACTTTAGTTTGGTTTATTTTGTTTTACGGCATATCAATCTCAATGGCTTATTTAATTCGGACAAGATTTTTCTTGCTGGTAATATTTTTCTTTTCAAAAATGTATTACTGGTAATATTTCTTTTTCAAAAATGTATTGCTGGTAACATTTTTTTTCAAAAATGTGTTGCTGGTAATAAATTACAGTTGATAATTTTTTCTTCAAAATTTCATTGCTGGTAATAACTTTTACAAAAATTTATTGCTGGTATGAAAACGTATATTTCCACAATTTGATCGCAGTTTGGGTGTTTACTATTTTCCTATAGCTGGGACCTTGACAGGTGCTACCAATCCGGGGTCAGAGTGGACCTAGGAACATCAGCAATTAAGAGGTGGTTCCACGTTCCTCAAAACCCCCTGATCAGAAGCCTTGCTTGTTGGATGTAGTTTATCGTTTCATCCAGAATGCGGATGTAGTTTATCGTGTTATTTAGGACAGACATATTTCTGTACAGTGGATAAAAAGAGAAAATGAAACAAAGACAATCCAATGTTGCTTTAATTATGTTGTCAATATTAATTTGGATGTTCATTGAGATGTCTATTCGATATATTGAATCAGTCTTAGTATAATTTGTGGCGTTCCGAATTCAAGGAGAGAGGACGCGTCCATGAGAAGTTTAAAGAAATTAACGGAATGGACGCTACGTCTCTACTTGAATTCAGAACGCCACACATTATACTAACGTTGGTTCAACAAGTCAAATACACGTGATACATGATTGACCAATGAAAATCAAACAACACAAACGTAAAAATACCAAAATTTCTTTCTTCTTTTTCTCCATATCTCATTCTCTGCTAAAGCTTTATTTAATGCGAGCGTGTTATATTAATAACCATTTCCTATTTGTTCTTCATGTTATCATATATATATATATAATTAGGAAGATTGGAAATAATCATAATTATGTAATTCATCAAGTCTAGAAGAAACCCCCACAGAATTCACTCCTATATTTGGGACTACATCAGCAGTGCGCATCCACTACCGAGAATTGAAACCCGAATAGCTACGACGGAAGTAAAATGACATAACAACTGTACCAACAGTTCTCGAATTAGACTCAATATAGCGTCGCTCGATCATATATTCCGTGGTGGAACTTCTCCGAGTTTCTCTTTACCCATAGGACTGTGCCTACACGAGGTACGGTTACTCTCCCCAAGCCGCTCAGTCCAGAGCATGAGAAGCCGGTTCAAGCAAGGATATACAGATAGAAATAATTAATATATAATATATAAAAGGTTAATGGTCAGAGTTGAATCACACCAGGAAGCAGTAGTATTAAAATGTGCTCAATACATATGTGAAAAAATAAAAGAAAAATAACATGTAGAGCTTTTAATTTTAAAAATCAGGAGTTCAGTTGCATCCGCTACCTTGTTATACTCAGGCGATTTTTATCAAATGACCTCTTAACGCTTTATTTGTTTTTTTTTTTTTTTTTTTATAATGAACGTCATATTATTATTTAAAAAAAATGGATAATCAAACTCTTCCTCTATTTCTCGTGCATTTGTTTATTTATTTTTGAAATTAATAATATAACATTCATTAGATTTAAACAAAAAATAAAGCGTTAAGAGGTCATTTGATTGCCTGAGGATACCGTGAAGTTGAAACCAAAGTAGCAGTTTCACCTAACTGACCTTCTGATTTTTAAAGTATTCGTATCAAAAGCAAAGTAGAGTGACTATATCAGAGTTATAAATTAAAAAAAAATGTTCATAATATAGGATTATTGCTGGCACGCAAAAGGATTACAGTCAATTAGTTATAGTCTTTGAACATCAAGACAAGAAGGAGTAAAATGTACATTAAGACCGAAAACTGTCTATTTTTATTGGCCAGGAAGAAATGCTAGAATGCATTTGTAGGTTTTGCCGATAAATATTGTCAGGGGAGCTTTTTAGCAGCAATTTCATGTAAATTGTATATAACAAAACTAATTCATATTTTTATGCTAACAAAGATGAAATTCTTTATGCAGTGAATGTTAACTAGTGTGAAAGAGAAAATCGGCGAATCAAGTTCGAATTACGATCTTTTACGCACAAATATCCCTACATAATGAATGAGAACCTCCCTCAGCCTGCCAACTGTGGATTAAATTTGATCTCTTAACTTGAGGTAGCCACCACTCTAGAAGAAGGAACATTCTGAATTCAAAAGCAACCTGATGTATGGAGGGCTTTCTAATCTTACCCTAGATACACAACTGCTGTTATGTTTGCCGTCCATATTGTAACCCTGTGAGCTTGGTGAGTTAAGGAATTCATGACGTCATGATCGTTTCTTATTTAGTATTATTTTATTTTCTTATATTTTCTTTCGATGGGATTCGATTTAAAATGATCATTCACGTAGCAGTTGAAGTTAATATTAATGTTAATAGTTACTTGTTAATATTATTAATAATATTTCAGACATATGTATTTTGAAAATATTTGAAAATATTTAATTAATAATATTATTAATAATTTTAAAAATATTGGAAAGTATTTAATTGATAAATTTATCTTAATTAACAATTTTATTAATTATTTTGAAAAGATATTGAATATATTTCATTCGTATTTTTTGATAAATGTGTACAACATAGAATGAAAAGAGATCTTTTGAAAGAAGTGAGGTTGAATGAAAATAGATCTTTTGAAAGAAGTGAGGTAGAATGAAAAGAGATCTTTTGAAAGAAGTGAGGTAGAATGAAAGGATAAGAAATGCAAGGCAAAGAGAGAGTGTTCAGCGTTGGAAGATGAAGGAGAAAAACACACACACGATAAGAATGCTGATTTTCTAAGCGTAGCTTAGACGTGGCACAAGGTCAAAAGTATGCGGCACCTAGTGAGGATCGAATTCACTACTCAGTTGTAACTGCCCCAAAGAGACAAGATTGCTAACCATTACACTACGTCAGAGTGCCCAAAGGATTTTCTAAGAGTAGTTGAGATGTGGCATACGACCGAAAGAGTTGAGCACAGAGTGAGGATCGAACTCACTATTCAGTCGTTATAGATGTAGCAAGACAAGCATGCTAACCATTCCAACACGTCGAAGTGACACGCGTAGAATGAGAATGATAAAAAAAATTAAAGAGCGTCAGTAAAAGAGAGAGAGAGAGAGTGAGAGAGAGTGAGAGAGAGAGACAGTGAGACAGAGAGAGAGAAAGAGTATAAAGCAATTGAAAGCAACAAATGCACAGAAGGGAGAAAGAGAATCAGAGAGAGAGAGAGAGAGAGAGAGAGAGAGAGAGTGAGTGATAAGAGAAAGAAGAAAAGGCGAGTGTGTTAAAGAATAAACCAGTCAATCTAAGATCTCTTAAAAGATACGAACAAACATTCCAAACTGTTCTTTTTTTTAAGTGAATTCGCCGCAAGAAAATCAGTAAAGACACTAACACACAAATTGTTACTGGGTGCAGAAGAATTAGAAAACAGAAACATTATTACGTAACAAGAAAAAAGGAAAATTAAACAGAAGATAGCGGTTGACATTGCATTTAAGCTTTTGAACATTAAATTTGGCCGGAAAGCATGAAACCGGAAGAGGGTTCCACAAATGGGAAGTGCGAGGAAAGAAACTGTTAGCATAGAATATACGGTTAGGTTTCGCCAACTCATCTGTAAATTGATGCCAGTCTAGTACTAAATTTAAACTTAGCTTAACACTGTCACTGACCCAAACATGCAACATTATTTACAACAAAACAATGCATTCTTACTTAGAATTATGGCTACATCCATCAAAATACCTCAATGTCTCTATGAAAATCATAACTAGTACCCAATTAATGTTTGTGGGGAAAAGGAAAATAATTTCAGTTCATCTGTGACTAATGTGTTATATATATATATATATATATATATATATATATATATATATATATATATATATATATATATATATATATATATATATATAATTTTTTTAAATGAGTTCACCCCCCAAGAGAGATGTTGTTACTAGTTATGTGGAATAATTAAAAAACAGAAACATTACTAAGTCATTTCAGTACAAAGGAAGAGTAATCAGAAATACAGTAGATTAGCGTTTGGCGCTGCATTTAAATATTTGAAGATACACACATACATACATATATATATATATATGTGTGTGTGTGTGTGTGTGTGTGTGTGTGTGTGTGTGTATATATATATATATGTGTGTATATATATATGTATATATATCTATATATCTATATATATGTATATATATAAAAGTATATATATATATATGTATGTATATATATATATATATATATATATATATATATATATATATATATATATATATATATATATATATATATATATATATATAGGACTGACGATTTGTTTCGTCATAGCCGGAACTTTTAGTTGTTTTTTTTTACTCGGGTACCAATTTGTTTTGATATACTTACAAGTTGTTGTTGATCCGAGTTTTTTTTCCAACCGAGTATTACTATATATATATATATATATATATATATATATATATATATATATATATATATTGTCCTCCTGATTATTCTTTTCTCTTTCTACTGATTATTAATATTTATGTATATATTACTGATGCTAAAGAATCGAGTTCTTAAAGTCATTGGCGCGTTCATCTAAAAGTAAATACGTTTAAATTCAACTTCGTCCGTGCTGTGCGCCAATGGTATATGAATCGATCCAGGTTTGAGGTAATCAGATATCTAACCTCATAAGCGTGTCTCGCTAGAACAATTACGACTGAATAGTGAGTGCGATCCTCACTGGGTGTCCCATACACTTGTGCCACATCTAAGCTACGCTTGGAAAATTACTTTCTAACCTCATAAGCTGTTGAGGAATCTGTCTTTGGATGACAATATATATATATATATATTTCCTTCACACACTGTATTCTCCATTATTTTAGTGACATTACAGCTGTTATTTAGTTTAGTGGTTAACCAATTTTGAGTAGAAACCCTGTTTTATTTGTCAATACGGATTATGTCTACCGGCCTGCCTAATAAAAAAAACTGAATAAATAGGAAGTCCTCTCCTACAGGATTCGAACTTGAGCCCCGCTTTTGTAGGACAAACCACCGCCTGATCGCGACCACAGAGTTTAATTAACTTTTACGAACAAGTTATTTCCTCTCGTCCAGTTATTCTAGAATGCCTTTTTGCATTCGAAACATGGTCGTCTAAAGTGCCATAAGTGATACACTCGTGGGCGAATGGTTCGAAATCAGAATTGTCCTTGACACTGTCTTGTGTTTGTTCAAACCATTGAACTAAAACCGAGGAGTCTATGCGTCGGCTCAAAGTAAAAAAAGCATTGCTTTTCTTCAAGACGACATGCAAGCTGAATCGTTTTTATTACCATCTTGTCTAAAGAAGCAGCAGCAGTTGGTTTTTGTATCCAAATTTTTCCTTCTTCTATACCAAGCATGTTCTGCTATTCACCAATGGGAAATGGATTGATAGCTTTATCCAAGGGTATTAGCACGTAGGTGAATTCAATGAATTAGACTGCAGTTTGAACTCGGCTATCAGTCCGAACCGCAATCTGTTATTCCACCGTACCTCTGCATTTCAAACAATCAAAGCAATTTTAAACGAATCAATACCACAGTCGGTTGCCGGTGAGTTTTTCCCTCCTCCTTCCCAAACACGCATGAAACGATAAAAGAACTCGTGTGATGGCGGAATACAGTAAGTAGAATAGAATAGTAAATAGATAGATAGATAGGTAGATAGATATGAACAGAATAAGACAGATTTGAACAGTGATATAGATAGATAGATAGATAGATAGATAGATAGATAGAAATATATGAATAGAAGGAGATAGATGAAATAGATAGATGTTGTAAGGCAAGAGATAGATAGGTAGATAGATATGAACAGAATAAGACAGATTTGAACCGAATGACATAGATAGATAGATAGATAGATAGATAGATAGCGAAAATTAGAGAAATAGAAAGTTAGATAGAGTGACAGAAATAAATCTGTTAATGATAACGACGAAAACCAAACAAACTGAATAAGAATGAAAGAAATAAAGAGAAAAAAAAAGAAAAAAAAATGTTGATAAATTTGAAATTGGTAAATAAATGAACAAAATCAAACCCTTAGATATTAGGATAAGTGTCTGTTATTTCAATCATTACGGTTTCTATAGAAGCATTTCCATTTGAATCATTTCGTCTTGATAAATACAGTGTCTTTCAGTTACGCTTCTTCATAATAACTATATTGGAAAGAAATGATGTTATTCAAACCCGACGACACAGCCAGATTCATGCTCTGAATATTTTCTATATAACTATTAACGCCGGACGGAACTCATTCCTTCAAATACACCGCCATTTTTCTTTTCGGTGTACACTTCGATTATATCAGGAAAGCTGTAAACCAAACGCCGGTTATTAATGCAGAAAGTCAACGTTTCTACCTGTATCCTTTGCTTCGCCGTGGACGGCACTTTCAACATGGCGGGTTCATCAACACCGTAATAGATTTCATTTTGATTTGATGATAATAAATTTAGATCATTTCCGTTTTTCATGGGCCATTTTTAACTTCTACGTTTGCATTGTTGCGTGTTCAATGCATTGTAATCAACAAGGCATGACTTATTCCCAGTTACCGTTTCCTCTGCGGCCTGGCATTATTCAAATTCTTGCAATCTGCAGCCCTAATTTTCTCTATAAAAAGAATAACTAAATAATAAATGTAACTAAAATTTTTACTAATAATCTAAATAGTAATTTTCCAAGCGTAGCTTAGATGTGGCACAAGGCTGAAAGTAGGGGACACCCAGTGAGGATCGAACTCACTACTCAGTCGTAAATGTTATAGCGAGACAAGTTTGCTAACCATTACACCACGCCGAGGTGACTGTCGTTTTCTAAGCGTAGCTTAGATCTGGCACAAGGCCGAATGTATGGAGCACCTAGTGAGGCTCGAACTCACTTTTCAGTTGTAATTAACCTAGCGAGATAAGCTTGCTAGCCATTACGCCATGTCGAAGTGCTCGAATAATTATCTAAATATGACTGTAATAATGGCCACACTAAGCTAAACAATATCTCATTATTGTTCTGTAATAGTTGTTACATAAATGTATGTATATTAAATGTAACAATTATTATGTTTCAGAGGGGTGCCTAATCATTCAACAAACAGGAATTATGCATTATTAGTTATGTGCTTGAGCTTAAATAGGAGCTCGATAATTTTGACCTTGTGCCAAAACAAACGCTACGCTGAGAACATAATAACGTTGATGGAACAGATGGCACACGGATATGTTCTAAAATTACACACACATAAACACACATATATAAAATAAACACACACACACAGACACACACACATATATATATATATATAATCTATTTTAGGATATTACATCAAAAGCGTAAAAAAACGCTACACAAATGCAATCGTGTTTCGATGTGTATTAACACATCTCATCAGGCGTTAGTAAATAACAGGTGAGTAGACAATTTATTGAAATTTAAAAACAACATACGCCCCCTTTACACGAGAAAATTAAAAAAAGAAAAAGTGTAAGAAAGAAAGTTAACGTTTTAAACTTTATTCTTTGCTTTACTAACGCCTGATGAGATGTGTTACTAAGAATCGAAACATGATTACATTTGTGTTGCGTTTTTACATGTTTTGATGTGATATCCTAAAACAAATTATCCTATTGCTCGACTTGTATTGAGCCCTCTTTTAAATTGAATGTTAAAATGTCGGATTTGGATTCTATTCGTTCACATTTCATGCGGATATATATATATATATATATATATATATATATATATATATATATATATATATATATAATTATTTATTTAAAATATGATTCCAACTCGCGACATAAGAGGTCTCATGTTTCAAAACAAGAGCCGAAAACTTCAATATAATTATTTGAATTAAATTGAATTAAAGTAAGCTCTGTTCCATCTTCAAGCGAAATTTTTTTTTTGAATAACTTATTTCTGAAATTTACGTGTTTTAATAATTGAAATCAAAATTTCCATGGTAACAGCTAGGGCTAATTGTTTAAATTGGGTAGGCGTGTGTTGGGTGTTAATAATAAGTATCAGTATAGAGTTCCTTTCATAGATGTCAAGTCAGGGTAAGGTGGGGGTGTCTAAATTTGAAACGGAAGATGTTTTAGCCTAGTCTGGCTTACGTGTCTATGGAGATTTATTTATTTTTTTATTTTATTTCTTCATGAAAGGAATTTGTGCATATAAAAACTGCCGTAACTTTTGTTTTTTGACGACTTCATAAAGGGTTATCTTTTTGTAGGGTATTTAAACTATTTATTTTGGCTATGGATTATAAAAGTTATTATATTGTATGTTTGTTTTCAGCTAATCATTCAAACCATAGATTTGATGATGTCGACAGAAAACCGTTAACTCATGTCTATTGTTTAATAGATTACTATTATTTAGAAACTTAATAATATGCAGCTTCTCATGGAGGCACAAAGGGCATGGGTCATCCCAAGTTTTACAAGTTCTAGTCCTGTTTATAATTTTCCATTTTACTTTAGGTGTCCTATTTATTTCCTTCAGATGCCAATAATATTTAGACAGGGAAATCTGGTTTCTTTTATTTATATTGTTGAAAGAGCACTTATGCTGCCTCCATATAGCTTTCTTTCCTATTTTTTCATTTATATATATTTATATATAATATATATATATATATATATATTATATATATATATATATTTGATTAAACAATTCATCGAGTCTAGAATAAACCTCAACAGAATGAACTGGACAGCCATTTCGTCCTATATTTGGGACTCATCAGTAGTGCGCATCCACTACCGAGAATTGAAACCCGGACAATTCCGTTATCAGGTAGACGTCATACCAAGCGTTCCAATGACGAAGAGGTAGCGAATCAGACACGATATAAAATAAATATCGATCACATATTCCGTGGTGGAACTCATCCGATATTTATTTACCCATAGGAGTGTGACCCCACGAGCCACAGCTAGTATCCCCCAAGCCGCTCCATCGAGTTGGAACAGTTGGTATGACGTTTGCCTGATAACGTATCTGTCCGGGTTTCAATTCTCGGTAGTGGATACGCACTGCTGATGAGTACCAAATATAGGACGAAACGGCCGTCTATTTCTTTCTGCATTCTGTTGAGGTTTCTTCTAGACTGGATGAATTACTTAATTATAATTATCTCAAATCCTCCTAATTTCTATCATACATATATATCTACATACACTCGCACATACATATATAATCTATATACATACATATAAATTTCAGGACAAACATGATTGATGATTTGGCATACATCATCAGTGGTGTTTTTAGGGATTTTTGGTTTAAAACATCATACCCCCTCTCCATGGTGACACGATACTGATTGAGTATCGACTTGTGTGCAGTCCATCAGCTTTCCTCTTTTTAATCTCACACTGCGAATCCACTTGGCCATATATATATATATATATATATATATATATATATATATATATATATATATATATAGATTCAAAACTATCCTATCGGGCAGTAATTTAAGCTAGATCCTGCGGAGGGCTCTTGATTTGGACTCCATCACAATAGCCAGGGAGGAGTAGAAAATTCGAAAACTTGAAACTAAAATTTCCGGATTGAAAGTCCGGATCTGTCCTGGAATGTTTTTCTCTTGCTCACGGAGTTGGCCAGATTTCTAAATTCTAGTATATGTTTGTCTACGGCCTCTTGTGGTAAAGTTGTAAACACTGTCAATTTTGTCTTGAAACACTGTAATTTGAGAACAATATTTATTTTTCATTTGAACATGTGCTACTGGAAGTTAGAGAGGTGTGTCCCTTAAATTGATTTTATCAGTAGAAGCCAGAATGGCGGAATACGAAAACAATTGCAGTAATGAAAGTTAAATGATTGCGGGTTCCTGTCTGTGTCATAAGGATTTTAATTTACTGACGGATTCCAAAATAATATATGTTGGGCAACGGCCTCTAGTGTGACACAGCAACACACTGACATATGCACAATTTACGAAATAAAATGTCTACATTAACCATGATAGACATCCCCAAAGTAATAAACGCGTTGGTAAATGAAACTTTCCTAGGGTCTGTGATTTATACTGTCTATACGAATATATTCTCTTTATCTCTAAATTTTTATACACAGACAGACATACTTTATATATGTGTATGTATATAGGGTGTATGAGTGCGTGTAAAAAGTTAGGTTTAAATAGTATATATATCCATATCTCACAGACGCGTGTGAAACCCTGCTGTAGGTTAAAGTTACTTTCCTGGGGACACGGCTGAATAATTAGAAGGTTGGTTTTCCGACCATAAGTTCCATTTATGTCCTCTACAATCAGGAAAACGGTTGAAAAGACACCTGACTTAACGTTATAGAAAATTGTCTTAGAAACTTTGGAAGCATCCATTTTTTGTTCATCCCTTTTTTGAGTTACGAATAATGCACTATGAAATACTTACCCGTTTCTAATGTCTGAAAGGGCTTTTACGCTACTTGACCAGCTAATCGAAGGTTTGTATATATATATATATATATATATATATATATATATATATATATATATATATATATATATAGAGAGAGAGAGAGAAGAAAGAGAGAGAGATTAATGTTCATTCGTTTCATCGTTCCCTCTCTCTTTGACCACCATGATCATCTTTGTTGGTTTGATAAGGAAATTGCTATCCTGAGAAAGGTCTGAAATCTCAGCCCCGAATGACCCTTAAATTCCCCCAGGTATAACAGTGATAATTAAATACTGTCGATTTAGTGTTTTGTTACGGAATACTGAGCGATAAGGATATTATTCTGCAGTTCTTTCAATTTGGATCTATATAATTGCTTAGAAGAAGAAGAAGAAGCTAAGGAGATTACAGACTTTTCTTTAGTGTATTCTTCTTCTTCTTCTTCTTCTTCTTCTTCTTCTTCTTCTTCGATTTCCGGTTTCAGATATCTCCAGACACAAAGAGAAAACGGGTTGGCAGATTAATAAGATTCAGAGTTAAAAGATTTAGCCATAGAAAACTATGACCTGGTAGGGGTAAATCGTTTAAGGTAAACTGAGAAATGGTGCTTCTGATCTTTTCCGCTGGTAACAAGCGAATGAATTAGGATGCCGATATCGAGTTGGCAAGAAAAGCATGGCATCCTACTTTCAAACAGGAAATATATTGATCGTTTAGCCAACACTTACGTATTACTCGCATAAGATTTCGCCCTTTTACAGATGACTTTATGCGCCCAGTCGATTTTTTCTCTCGTAGAGTATAGTTTCTTCGATGATGTAAGGTGAGCATGAAAAAGAGCAGAATAAAAAATCATGCCATCGGTTGGTCTAGGAGACAACGGCAAGAAGATGGCCCAAATGATCGCACACACACACACACACACACACACACACACACACACACACACACACACACACACACACATCCCCCCCCAGTTCCAATCCATTACACTCATTTACGGCGCTTAATACCCTTAGGAAAAGTTTCAATCCTCTTCTTCTCCCTCCAGCTATAGCTAAATAGCAGTACAAACTGAGTTCTATAGTCGTGGGTGGTAACTGGTCAATTAGAAGGAATACTCTGATTTGAAAAAACCTGCAGAAGGGCATTTGGGGACCTTGTGGCACGTTGTGCATCAGTTCTCTGTATTCGGCCCTTCAGAAAGTGTGGATGTCTCTGCACAAAACTTTCACCATTATTGTTGAAACTTGAATAAAGCATGGAATAATAATAATACAACACAAAATATACTTAAACAAAATGTATTGACACAAGAACGTGTACACAATATTTACAGATAGTTTGGTATATTCTTGGGAAGGCCGTTCCTGTAGAATGGGTTGTCGCAGTCGGGCAGAGTCTCTGGATTGGATCTCTTTTCCCTCCCCCGTCTTCCCGGTACCAACCATATTTATATGGTCGGTACTCCACTATGTAAATTAGGTGGATCGTACCACAACACCCCCCTCCCAAGCCTTGGAATCCCTTTTGGATTTCAAATTGGCTTCCTATATGGGTTGATGATTATGGTTTATTTC
Organism: Acanthosepion pharaonis; assembly: GCA_903632075.3. Taxonomy (NCBI): domain Eukaryota; kingdom Metazoa; phylum Mollusca; class Cephalopoda; order Sepiida; family Sepiidae; genus Acanthosepion; species Acanthosepion pharaonis. The sequence continues at coordinate 233,071 of CAHIKZ030001360.1, read as the reverse complement.
TTTGTAGATCCATTTGCCTAATTTTAATATTTTTTCCGTTTTGGATTCACGTCCAATGGGTCTGTAAACTTCCGTTTCCTACCGGATCTTCTTGGTTCAGGAGTATTCTGTGGAGGTTCTACCTGAAACATATCATACATTATATCAATGGGATCTTCGTCCTCATCCGGTATACTCTCTTCATGCTCTATGCCGTAATATTTTTTAAGTTGGTTCTGGTGCCTTTTATGAGTATTCTTCAGCCCTTTAATTATGTAAATCAGGTCACCGATTCTCTTGTCCACTATGCCTTGCTCCCAGAACTCAACGTTGTTTTTGTAGCACTTGAAAAACACCTTCTCTCCTTTCTCACTGTATACATGGTATTCTATACTCTATTTTTTCCTGGCAAAAGCTTGTCAAACACTGACTTAACTTTCCTAGCGAACATTAGTTCAGCTGGTGCCATCTTTGAGTGTGTTCTCTGGTTTGGCGTGATTCTGTATACGTGTAAGAATTGCTGAAGCGCCTTTTTCCGTTGGAACTCCTGAGGCTTTCTTCAGAGCTCGCTTTAAAGTATCGGCAAATCTTTCTGCGAGTCCATTAGACCTCGGATGATACGGAGGCGTCGTTATGTGGTTAATTTGATATAACTCACAAAATTCCTTAAATTATTCAGAAGTGTATGAGTTTAACGGTTTATCCCACAATTCGAATGTTTCAATAAAATCTGTACCCATCAAGTTTTCTCCATTTTTCAGAATTAAAACTTTTATTTTTTTAACTATCCCGTTCAATTTCATGGGAAGTACAACCTCGCCTTCGAATTTAATTTCCTTTCCAGTCACTGTTCGAGCGCGTTTCGTTGACTTCATTATTGTAGGCCTTTTTAAAATTTTCCATGTTTTATAGTTCATTATTGTTAAATCTGAACCCGAATCGAGTTGAAATTTAATATTTTTTAAAATATTTCAGTCGTCACATACTTCCTCAAATCTCTATCTGATTTGATATTTGAATTTGTTTGTCTAATTCGGCTATTGACTTTTTCGTTTTTACAACACGACCCTTTGTGACCATTCTTGTGGCACACGAAACACTTTTATTTCTATATGGGCAATTTACCTCCCAGTGTCTTTCGTTGCAACGTCTACAATTATATGGTGGAACCTTTTTTTTCTCCTCGTTCTTTTCATTTAATTTTTCTTGTCTATTTTTAAAATACGCCGAATTTTTACTCCAATTTTTTTCTGATGGGTAATTTGACTGTTTTTACTTTTTTAATATAAGCAATGCCAGCTTCTTCAATTTTTTGAGACACTTTCTTCAAACTTACGGCCCGCTGACACTCCTCTGCTAACTTTTGCAGGGTAAGGCTTTGTTCAGATTCGAGTTTAGACAAAACTCTACGTCTTATTTCGGCACTCTTACTGGATACCAGTCCTTGAGCAAAAATTAAACACTTGAATTCTTCAACCGTAATCTCTGCCAATCTGAAATTGTCACAATGACTATTCACTATAGATGCATATGTTAAGTAATCCTGATCATCGGATTTAGCGACATTCATGCATAACCATCGCTTATGCCAAAGCGACATATTTGCTCCAAACAACTCCTTTAGTTTCTTTCACTATTTCCGAGAAATCCAATTCATTTGTTCTTCTCGGTAGAATAAAATCTACAAATTTGCTATGTTCCGCTGTACCTAGCTTTCTTAGTAATAGACTGACTTTTCTTGAATTCGACCAGTTTTCACAGCCTGTGTAGAAAATATCTTCATATCGTTTAAAGTACGCTTCAAACGTTTTTCCTTCGTCTGGCACATAGTTGAAAGTTTCCAGCGAATTAAATATGATGTTATTAGAATATGAAGAGTTTCCTTCATTTGTCTGATTGTTGTTTAATTTCTCCAGTGTTAACTTTTTGAATTTCTAAAACCTTGATCTGCATTTCTTCCTGTTTTTCCAGTCTTTCCTCTTGTTCCCTTTGACGTTGCTGACTCAACTCCTCTTGCTTTTCTTGATATTTCTGCTGTGCTATTTGCTGTTCCCTTATTAATAAGGCAAACTGTTCACTTTGTTGTTGCAGACTCAACTGCTGGGCTTTAAATAATTCAGCTATGACTTTGGATAATTCATCCATTTTAGCTGATAGTGTTCAAGCAACAAAGAATATACTTTTAAATTGTGTATCCACGAATATAATATAAGCTGACAAAAAAATCGAAACAACTTACGACTTTTTAATTTTATGCCTTGCTTTATAAAATATTGTTGAGCAATCAAACAAAAAAAAAATAAACAATTTTTTTCTTTTTACAAGTTCGTTACCTTTCAAAGTCGACACGTTGTATTTGTGCTCCTTTTAATTCCATGCATGTTTTTGTAGTCAGCCAGCTTTCTTTTTTTTTTTTTTGATTCGCCGTTATTCGTTTACGCCACCTTTCAGATTTTTCTGAGTGAACGTTCCTTTATGCTTAGTCGTTCTTTAACGAGTTTTAACTATCCAGAACTTCAGAATACTCTTCCGTTCTATTTGATGTTGGACTTTTAATTAATAATTTTTTCCTTCAGCCTGGGTTCTTCAAAGACTTGTCCCAATTGTTGAAAGCTATCAATTATCAATTCTTTTTTTTTTTTTTCGTAAAGTTCTTTATACTTCGTCGCCATTATTGAAACTTGAATAAAGCATGGAATAATAATAATACAACACAAAATGTACTTAAACAAAATGTATTGACACAAGAACGTGTACACAATATTTACAGATAGTTTGGTATATTCTTGGGAAGACTGTTCCTGTAGAATGGATTGACTTAGTCGCAGTCGGGCAGAGTCTCTGGATTGGATCTCTTTTCCAATTATTTATTTGCATTAAAAAACAAAATGTGGCACAAGGCCTAAAAAGTGGGATGGGGAATGACGGTCAATTTCTGTCTTAAATCTAAAACTTAGCTAGTCGCAGACACTGACCAAAACATGCCAACAATAAGCCAATCACCAAAACAACACATTCACTCCTACCTTTCTGACTACGTCCACCATTATACCTCAAATTCTCTATGAAGTCCTAACTAGTCCCCTTATATGCACATAATGTTCATGGGGGGAGGGTCCTAAAATAACAAATAATATCCCCAAATGAATATATACAATGTGTCTTAATATTTACAATAAAACTAAACAAAAATGTGTTAGTAATAAAAACCCCCACAAACCATGAATGTTGCAGAAACATCAGTTAACCGGACGAAATCAATGCGGGACTATGAAAACAAAAATCAGGAAATCATTCATACCTCCAAGCATTCACACAGGCACACACACATTCAAACACAACAACAAATACGAAAAATCACACCCGAAACGAAAGGCGCACCGCATCCACCAGAGAACTGACATCATTAACCAACCTAACGAGGGAGGGGATGGGGAATTAAACAAAAGAAAAATAGGGACAGAAATAAAAGGGACCAATGAGCATACATACCCTAGCTAAGTTAACCGGGAAAAAAAAGAAACTAAAAATTCAAAATCGAATACCTAGACTAGCCTAATATCTGGGTGAGTTGCCTATGTTCAACCCTGATAAGACAAAATTCTGTACCTAACCGACGTCCAAATGCCACTCTAGGTCAGCCCCTTTTACTCTACACATTCGCGCAAGATTCACCCACCTTTTGCCAAATTCTGGTGATGGGAGCCGCCGCCTTTCCGTCCTAATCTTGACTTTAAGCTGATGCTTAAAGAACAAGATCAGTAGGGAAGAGGTGAACTTCTCGCCATCATAGAATTCCTTCTGACGCGTCGTCCAAATCACGACTCGCATAACACCTAGTAAGCAATAGAACACATAGTGTTCAGCCTTCGTCAATTGCGATACCACATTGCTACAAACATAACTGGCTTCCAGGACAAAAAAACTTTCCCTGCAGCATGCGAACCATGAGGCCTTCAACAAACCTGCACAACGGCACTACCGTCTTGCACTGAAAAAAAGGCGTGACCAATGGTCTCGACCTTCCCAGTACAGCGACGACAGTTTGGATATTTCTCCAAGCCTGCTGAACAAAGTCTTTTGCCGACCCAGAGGGCCCCACGAATCATCAGCCAGGTGAGTGATGCCTCATCATTATTGAGACATTTCAACCCAGGCGCCCAAGGACATATCGAGCGAGCCTCCTGATTCGTATGACCGAGCTCGTCGATCAGACCATCTCGAACGGACCCACTAACTAACTATCGATATAATGCCTTACGAGACAACGCTTGGGCGTCGGAGAGGCCATCCGACGTCCGCAAGAGGAGCTTCAAAGCACGACGACATTCGCGGTAGAAGGAGCACTCGACACGGGCCTCCTCCTCGCAAGAGTGCACACTTCTCAGGGATGGGAAATGTTTACGGACATCTTCTTTCCAAAAGGTGCCCACCTCATCCAAACCGCGACACATTCGGTCTAGAAAGGTAATGCGAAGCATATATTGACGAATCTCAATGCTACGCATACCCAGACCGCCCTCAGAGGGATGAAGGCAATAGATCTCGCGAGATATCATATGGGCCTTGCTTCTCCACAAGAAAGCGAACAAGGCCTTGACTAATGACATTAGTCGGGCATACGGGAGTGGAATCACAGAGAGTCGGTACAGGAGGATCGGATAGATGTGTGAAACACATACTTCCGCCCTTCCCTTCAGGGAAAGTCTCCTCTGAGACCACAGATTACCCGCGACCTCGGCCTTCCCTTGTACCTCCGACCAATTCATTTCCAACTGGAGATCAGGACCGAACCAGACGCCGAGTGTCTTGATCGGCCCATCCGTCCAGAGGAAAGGTCCGGGAAGAAAAACTCCCTTCCACGCACCCAACCACAAGCCCACAGACTTATCGCGGTTGATCTTGGCCCCTGTCACCATCTCATACCCACTGATCTGCTTACTGACTTCGTCAATCTCGGCTCTGCTCGACACAAGAACCGAAACGTCGTCAGCATAGGCAGAATACCTGGCCGAGGTGGAAGCACCAGGCAGAGAAATACCGCGTAGGACCGGATTCGCCTTTAACTTGCGAAGGAAAGGTTCCAACGCGAGAACGTAAAGCAGAGGCGAGAGCGGACAACCTTGACGAATGGAGCGAGACAATACGAAAGGCTTCGATCTTACCCCATTCACTTCTACCAGCGCACCGGGGGTCGCATAAAAGAGTCGGTCGAAAATCGGCTCCGAAACCGGCCGCCGAAAGGACAGCCTCCAGAAATCGATGGTCAGCCCTATCGAAGGCCTTGGACTGATCTAAATTGATCAGCGCGGCTTCACTGTCGACTTGTTCTAAGATCAAGCGTGCCATATGAAGGTTATCCTGAATAGTCCTATCCTTCACAGCACAAGTCTGTTCAGAGCCAATCAGACTAGACAGGACAAGCTGCAAACGGTTGGCTAAGATCTTCGCCAAAATCTTCATCAGTATTTAACATCGTTAAAGTTCGAAAGTTCCCTAAACCATCCCCACCGTCCTTGTCCTTACGCAGCAACTTGATCACACCCCTGGTGAAGCGTTGAGGTAAAGACCCCTGCCTCATCCAGTGGTTGAAAATCAGTTCCAGCAAAGGAACAAAAACGTGCGACAACCTCAAGTAAACTTCGTAGGGAAGACCATCTAATCCCGGAGACTTTCCAGGCCAACCTGCTTCAGCGCTTCCCAGATTTCCGACTCTGTTATGGGACCCTCGCACCGAGCCACTTCAGCTACCGAGAGGCAGGGAATGTCAGCTAAATAGGCGTCGAACTGAGCAGAGCTCAGACCGGGCTCCCTGGTGAAAAGATCCTGAAAGTAATCCCGAAAGACCTCACATATGCCCGTGTTTGTAGTCACGGTCCGCTTATCCGGTAATGTGACGCACGCTATATGTCGCCTAGACGCGTTTCGAGTCTCCTCTACACGCAGTTCAGCGGCCATATTCGTAGCCTCAGAAGACATTCTTTTTAACCTAGCCATAACTCTCAGAGCTTGATCCTCCTTGAGAAGCAATGAGGCCAACTCTGCATTAGCTAAAGCTATGTCCCCACTAACACGGGATTTCACGGCCCGATCGACTTTATTTTCTAAAGCAGTTTGCGCCGCTAATCTATCTAGATTGAGTCGACGAGTAAAATCGGCAGCAAACGTTCGAATTTTACATTTTAAATTGCCCCAACAGGCATTTCCCACAACCGCCCCCCCCCGTCAATTCCCTTTTTATCGTTAGTGACAGCTGGTCCCGGAAACCCTGATCACCAAAAAGTGAACAGTTCAATTTCCAGTAGCCAGCCAACCTAACCTTAGGCTTATCTAAGTTTACACGGACCCGGACAAGCCTATGATCCGTATAAACTATATAATGGAAACTTGGACTCCCTAAGAGCCCTACATCGACTCTCCTAACTAAGACTCGGTCCAGGTAGCTCGCAAGCGAGCCAGGAGCCGAGTTGCCACTATTTGTCCAAGTCCATGCTACCTCCCGAGGGTGTTCATTCCGGAACTTATCGATAAGATCAAACCCATCGATAAAGTCCCGAAATGGTTTCACATCCGGGTTGTTAGTACCTTTTTTGTGCCCTATACGATCTATATCGGGGTCAAGGACGGCATTCCAATCCCCCGCTAAAACTACCCGACGAGACGTCGTCAAGAACGGCGCGATCTGCCGAAACAAAGCAGGCCGCTCGGAATGGATATTGGGCGTATAAACCCCAATGAAACGAAGAACCCTATCCTTTATGGTAACATCCAGCACGCAAAGCCTGCCCGCCGGATCCGCGAAGACAAGGGTACATGCAGCCTTCAAAGACCTGCTCACTAGCCAAGAGACACCCCTCGAACAACCATCAAAACATGCTGAATAAAGGGCGAACCCCCTAGACAGTATGTCCTCACGATCATGAGAAGAAAACCGGGTCTCTTGTATACAACATACATTCACCCCGAGGCGCTGAAGGTCACGAGAGAGCCTCGCCCTGCGAGACTCGGACCTCAGGCCCCGGACATTTAAACTAGCTAACCAAAGTGCCATTGTGAAACCGATTAGGGTTGCCCTTCAGGATAAAACATGGCTGGGGTGAGGACACCGACAGCTCGTTCCATGGATCCAGACGCCATCTCATTTTCGACAGTATCATCCTGAGACAAGCCGCCGATGTCCGAAGGGTACGTCAGTTTAAGAGCTCTATAAAGGGATGGGTGAACGAAAACGGGGACCCTCCCTTTGAGTTTTTGATTTCCTTCATCAGTTTCCAGGTCAAGTAAGTAGGCAGCCGGGGGCACCATTTTTAGAGACGACTGGGCCTCCTCTATCATGCCCCATATCTCCCGCGTACCCGGGCCAGTTCTGATTACTGTCAGTATTCTTCCCGCCGAAGGGAACTTTTCAGGTTCTTCAACATCCACCCCATTAATTTTTTGAAAGTTCCATAGAACTTTTAAGTCCTTCGGGTTGCGAGTCTGGCCGAAGACCCTTTCCGCCTGGTCCCGGGATACGCGGCAGACGTCTTCCCCATGGGAAATGTGGCGGTTTGACCTTTTTTTTTTCTTTTTGTCGGTAAGTATTTGCGAATCCGGGCTTCTAACCCTTTTCTTTTGAGGTGATTGCATGGGTGTTGAGATGGGTGTGACATTAGGTGTAGTTGATGGAGTCCAACCAGTAGGAGTCCTTACCGGTGAAGGTTTGGACGAATGAAGTGTTTTTGCTGGAGAGTTAGATACAGGTTTGGGCGGAGGTGGATTCCTGAATGTATTTTTTGATGAAGAAGGGGAAGACAGGGCAGAGGATAGGGGGCCCGGTGTCCCCGGCGATTTTTTACCTTTATCCCGCTTAACTTCCAGCTTTTCTTTAAGCTTTTTAATATCTAATATTTTCTGCCAGCTTGGCTCATTTGCTTTTTGGGTTTCACTGGCGTTTTTTTCGGAAGACGCCGAGGCGTCGCCCTCAGAGCTGGTAGAGGGAATGGGGCTGTAGGTGACTTTGTGACTGAGGAACCGCTCTTTGGGTCTTCCCCTTGCCCCTAACTACGAGGCGCCATTCCCCTCATCCTTATCATTATCCACACTTGTGGAAGACGTCGTTTTAGGGGGTAATGTGGGTCTGGGCCCAACCGAGGGATTTTCCTCATCGGTCCGCCTCGCAGCTAGGCCCATTATAGGCGCCGCGGATTTTACTTTCTCGGCCAAGGGGGGATTTTGGTCACCTGCGACCGGACATCCAGGGGCCCCTAGCGTAGCGAGCGGCCAGGGACCCGAAAGATGGCGATCCACGCCCGGTCGGGATGAAGCCAGAGGAATCTCTGGTGCAAGTCCGAAGCGCCTCTGACGTGCAAATCGATCGTCGGAACCGGGTGTAGGGGCGAAAGACCAATCGAGCCGTCTAGTATCTGGTTCCCTCCGAAGTTTCCCTCAGGATAGCTGGCGTTCGATCTTCGCAATTCCATCCGGTAAAGCGAACGTTTGGTGGCCCCGGGGCCGTTCACGGCCTCGACCTACTCTCGAACTCGGAACGGGTGGAACGGGTCGACTCTCCCGAATAGGGAGCCGTCCCACTTCTCTGCCGCCGTCGTCTCGACGGCAGAAACGAATGCGAGTGCCAAGTGGGCCACTTTTGGTAAGCAGAACTGGCACTGTGGGATGAACCAAACGTCCGGCTAAGGTGCCTAACGCGACGCCCATGAGATCCCCGAAAGGGTGTCGGTCGATATAGACAGCAGGACGGTGGCCACGGAAGTCGGAATCCGCTGTGTAACAACTCACCTGCCGAATCGACCGACCCCGAAAATGGATGGCGCTGGAACGACAGACCGATGCCGGACCATCGCGGCGAGGAGCGCTTGCGCTGACAAAACGATGCGCGCGGTTTTTGTAGCGACGAGAACACTTGCGCGCCAGAACGGAATTTTCTGAAAAAGCAAAGGTTGTTACACGTACCGCATTCGTTTACCGTAGCCGGAATCCCGTATTCCGCCTTAAGAGGCATGTGCGTAAGTCCCGTAGAAGGCCTTCGTTTGCCGTAGCCGGACTCCCGTAATGCGCATTACGAGGCATGTGCGTAAGTCCCGTAGAATCGTTAAATACCTAAGTTCGTCGAATGCCTTCGTTTACCGTAGCCGGACTGCCGTAATGCGCTTTGGAAGGTAAGTGCGTAATTTTGTCGACGGCCTTCGTTTGCCGTAGCAGAACGTGTGTCGTGCCTGGACAGTGGTCATGGGACCACTAGCCCGAAGTAGTGCCTAAGTTCGTCGGTGGCCTTCGTTTACCGTAGCCGGACTCCCGTAATGCGCCTTAGAAGGTAAGTGCGTAAAGTGCGTAATTTTGTCGAAGGCCTTCGTTTGCCGTAGCCGGACTCCCGTAATGCGCCTTAAGAGGCATGTGCGTAAGGCCCGTAGAAGGCCTTCGTTTGCCGTATCCGGACGTGTGTCGTGCCTGGACAGTGGTCATGGGACCACTAGCCCAAAGTAGTGCCTAAGTTCGTCGGTGGCCTTCGTTTACCGTAGCCGGACTCCCTCGATCATTTTATACACCCTCAATACACCCACTCCTTCCCCTGTTAAACAAAAACCGTCCGACACTCCTCTACATACGCCCAGTCATTCCCCTATTAAAAAAGCGGACATGCCACCTCCCGCTTCCAAACGTCAGCGAAGCCCCTCTCAGGAGATGAAAGATAAAAAGAAGAAGGCACAGAAGCCTATTTATAACTCCGGAGAAGACGTTTGTCGTATTACCCCTGCCCAGGCCGAAAGGGCCAGGGACTACGGCAACCGTATTAAGGACTTGAAATATTTGATCTCGATTCGACAGGTCGCGGACAAGGATATAGAAGTGCCTCAAAACTTCCCGCTGGCCCAAAAGGTTCTGACAGTGATCAGAACTGGAACTGGGGCAAAGCTGATTTGGGCTATGCTTGTTGAGGCCATCAGTGCATATAAAATGGCGTTGCCAATTGCGATCACACAAAACGAACAATTAAAAAATTTAAAGCAATTTTGTGCAGGGAGGGTCCAAGTTTTAGTTCACCCCTCCCTATATAGAGCACTTAAATTGACTTTCCCCTGGGATATCGGCAGAATCTCTCAAGACGGCACCATCAAGACTGAGATGGGCCATGGGTCTTTGGGAGAGGCGGTCGGTATCCTTACCCCGTCCATGTTCAAACCAGTACCTCAACCCTAATCGGTCTTCACTATGTCTCTCTGGTTAGCTAGTATAAATGTCAGAGTCCTGAGGTCGGAGTCTCGCAGGGCGAGGCTTTCTCGCGACCTTCAGCGCCTCGGGGGGAATGTTTGTTGTGTACAAGAGACCCGTTTTTCTTCTCATGACCATGAAGCCTTGCTGTCTAAGGGGTTCTCCCTTTAATTCAGCATGTTTTGATGGTCGTTCGAGGGGTGTCTCTTGGCTGGTGAGCAGGTCTTTGAAGGCTGCATGTACCCTTGTCTTCGCAGATCCGGCGGGCAGGTTTTGCGGGCTGGATGTTACTATAAAGGATAAGACGCTGCGTCTCGTTGGGGTTTATGCGCCCAATAACCATGCCGAGCGGCCTGCTTTGTTTCGGCAGATCGCGCCGTATCTCGTCGGGTAGTTTTAGCGGGGGATTGGAATGCCGTCCTTGACCCCAATATAGATCGTATAGGGCATAAACAAGGTACTAACAACCCGGATGTGAAACCATTTCGGGATTTTATCTATGAGTTTGATCTTGTCGATAAGTTCCGGAATGAACACCCTCGGGAGGTAGCATGGACTTGGACAAATAGTGGCAGCTCGGTTCCTGGGACGCTTGTAGGGCTCTTAGGGTGTCCAAGTTTCCAATATATAGTTTATACGGATCATAGGTTTGTCCGGGTCCGTGTAAACTTAGATAAGCCTAAGGCTAGATTGACTGGCTACTGGAAATTAAACTGTTCACTATTTGGTGAGCAGGATTTCCGGGACCAGCTGTTACTAATGATTCAAAGGGAATTGACGGGTGCGGTTATTGGGAACGCCTGCTGGGGTAAATTAAAATCGAAAATTAGAACGTTTGCTGCCGAATTTAGCCGTCGACTCAATCTAGATAGATCAGCGGCGCAAACGGCCTTAGAACAAAAAGTTGATCGGGCAGTGAAATCCCGTGATAGTGGGAAAATAGCCTTAGCTAAGGCAGAGTTGTCCTCCTTGCTTATCAAGTAGGATCAAGCTCTGGTAGTTAGGGCTAGGTTAAAAAGAATGTCCTCTGAGGCGACGAATATGGCCGCTGAACTGCGTGCAGAGGAAAATCGGCGCGCGGCTCAGCGACATATCGCGTGCGTCACATTACCGGATAATCGGACCGTGATTACAAACGTGGGCATATGCGAGGCCTTTCGGGATTACTTTCAGGAGCTGTTCACCAGGGAGCCCGGTCTGAGCCCTGCTCAGTTCGACGCCTATTTGGCCGACTTTCCCTGCCTCGAGGCAGCTGAAGCGGCTAGGTGCGAGGGTCCCATTACAGAGTCGGAAATCTGGGAAGCGCTGAAACAGGTTGGCCTGGATAAATCTCCGGGACTAGATGGTCTTCCCTATGAAGTTTACTTAAGGCAGTCGCTCGTTTTTGTTCCTTTGCTGGGACTGATCTTCAACAACTGGATGAAGCAGGGCTCTCTACCCCAACGCTTCACCAGGGGTGTGATCAAGTTGCTGCGTAAGGACAAGAACGGTGGGGATGAGTTAGGGAACTTTCGCCCTTTAACGATGTTAAATACTGACTTAAAGATTTTGGCGAAGATCTTAGCCAACCGTTTGCAGCTTGTCCTGTCTCGTCTGATTGGCCCCGAACAGACTTGTGCTGTGAAGGGCAGGACTATTCAGGATAACCTTCATATGGTACGCTTGATCTTAGAACAAGTCGACAGTGAAGCCGCACTGATAAATTTAGATCAGTCCAAGGCCTTCGGTAGGTTTGACCATCGCTTTCTGGAGGCTGTCCTTTCGGCTGCCGGTTTCGGAGCCGACTTTCGCTCCTGGATCCGACTTTTGTATGCAACCCCCGGTGCGCTGGTAGAAGTGAATGGGGTAAGATCGAAGCCTTTCGTATTGTCTCGCTCCATTCATCAAGGTTGTCCGTTATCGCCTTTGCTATACGTTCTTGCGTTGGAACCATTCCTTCGCAAGTTAAAGGCGAATCCGGTCCTACGTGGAATCTCCCTACCTGGGGCTACCACCTCAGCCAGATATTCCGCCTATGCTGATGACGTTTCGGTTCTTGTGTCGAGCAGAGCCGAGATTGACGAAGTCAGCAAGGAGATCAGTGGTTATGAGATGGTGACAGGGGCCAAGATCAACCGCGATAAGTCTGTTGGCTTGTGGTTGGGTGCGTGGAAGGGAGTTTCTCTTCCCGGACCTTTCCTCTGGACGGATGGGCCGATCAAGATTCTCGGCGTCTGGTTCGGTCCTGATCTCCAGTTGGATATGAATTGGTCGGAGGTGCAAGGGAAGGCCGAGATCGCAATTAATTTTGGTCTCAGAGGAGGATTTCCTTGAAAGGCAGGGCGGAAGTATGTGTTTCACACATCTACCCGATTCTCCTTTACCGACTCTCTGTGCTTCCACTTCCGTTTGACACTTTACTGGCGTTAGTGAGGCTCTTGTTCTCCTTCTTGTAGGGAGGCAAGGCCGCCAGAGTCTCTCGGGAGATCTGTTGCCTTCATCCTGCTGAAGGCAGTCTGGGTATGACTAGCATTGAGATTCGTCAACATAGGCTTCGCATCACCTTCTTAGACCGAATGTGTCGCGAATCGGATGAGGTGGGCGCCTTCTGGAAGGAAGACGTCCGTAGAAACTTCCCATCCCTGAGAAGTGTGCACTCGTGCGAGGAGGAGGCCGGCCGTACAACCCGAGCCGAGTGCTCCTTCTACCGTGAATGTCGTCGTGCTCTGAATTGCCTCTTACGGGCGACGGATGGCCTCTCCAACGCTTAGGCGTTGTCTCGTCGGGCATTGTATCAAGTGTTAGTTAGGGGGGCCGTTCAGGATGATCTGATTGACGAGCTCGGTCTTACGAAGCTGGAGGCTCGCTCGATATGGCCTTGGGAGCCCGGGTTGAAATGCCTCACTAACGATGAGGCATCACTCACCTGGCTGGTGATTCGTGGGGCCCTCTGGGTCGGCAAAAGACTTTGTTCAGCGGGTTTGGAGAAATCTCCAAACTGCCGTCGCTGTACGGGGGAGGTCGAGACCATTGGTCACGCCTTCTTTCATTGCAGGGTGGTAGTGCCGTTGTGCAAGTTTGTTGAAGGCCTCATAGTCCGCATTCTGCAGGGAAAGTTCTTTGTCCTTGAGGCCAGTTCTGTTTGTAGCAATGTGGTGCCACAGATGACGAAGGCTAAACATTATGTGTTCTTTTGCTTACTAGGTGTTATGAGAGTCGTGATTTGGACGACGCGTCGGAAGGGATTCTATGAGGGCGAGAATGTTCACTTCTTCCCAACTGATCTTGTACTTTAAGCTGATGCTTAAAGTCAAGATTAGGACGGAAAGGCGGCGACTCACCTCATCAGAATTCAGCAAGAAGTGGGTGAATCTTGCGCGTTTGTGTCGTGTAAAATGGGCTGACCTGGAGTGGCATTTTGATGCCGGTTAGGCATCAAGATATTGTTTTACTGAGTTGAACTTGGCCGACCCTTCCCTGGTTTAGGTTAGAATTTTAGGTTTTTGATGCTTTAGTTTTTATTTTTCAGTTAACTTAGCTAGGGTATGTTTGCTCATTGGCCCCTTTTATTTCTGTCCCTTTTCTTTTCTTTTAGTTTAACTCTCCATCCCCTCCCTCGTTTAGGTGGTTAGTGATTTCAGTTCTCTGCTGGGTGCGAGGAGCCTTTCGTTTCGCGTGTGTGTTTTTCGTATTTGTTGTTGTGTCAGATTGAGTGCATGCTTGTGTGAGTGGTTGGGATGAATGAATGGTTTTCTATTTTCTTAAATCCCCGCATCGATTTCGTCCAGTTAACTGAATTTTCTGCCACAATTACGGTTTGTGGGGGGGGTATTACTAACACGATTTTGTTTAGTTTCCTGTAAATAGTTTATTATCATTCTGTATATATATCATTGGGATGTTTTTAGATTGTTGTTTTTATTCCCCTCCCCCCACAGACAAAGATTTGTACATACGGGGTCTAGTTAGGTTGTTCATTGAGTCAATGAGGTATTTTGGTGAACGTAGTAAGAAAGGTAAGTATGAATGTGTTGTTTTGGTGCTAGGATTATTGTCTTGTATGATTGGGTCAGTGGTTGCGGCTTGCTAAGTTATTAATTAAGACAGATGATTTCGGCCTTGTGCCACATTTTCTGTATTTTACAGAAATAAATAACGTTGATGAATGAGAATTTCTGCTGTTATCCACTCCGGCTTTTGATTCAAGGACTATTATATCCAGCCGAAAGAATCTCTATAAAAAGTTGCCGACGAACCAAAACCCAAAAGAGAATTTCATGGAACAAAGTTGGTAAATAGAATTTTGACTAATTTTCATTGACCAAACAAAAAATTAATATTTATTTACACACCTTTGGGGATTTCCAAATATAGCACTTAGATTACTTCACTAGCCCTAAAGTGATAACGATATTTGATTCCCTTTCCTTCTTCCTCGTAACACTCCGCCAGTAACTCTGCGTTTTCTGTTTTGTAGGCCACAATTGTTTATCCTGTATATATTTTATGTTCTGTTTTAGTAAATTAAATATTTGTTTTTGATTTAGCTCTGTGTTGTGGTAAATCATTTTTTTCCTTTGTTACAGTTATCAACACGTAACAATATATATATATATATATATATATATATATATATATATATATATATATATATATACACACACACACACACACACACACACACACACATATATATATATATATATATATATATATATATATATATATATATATATATATATTATGGATATAACATGCAAAAATCGACAAGCCGTAAAAAAATCTAATCAATTAATAAACCATTTCCTTAGAATTATTTTCTCATAATATATCAATCAATAGTGACTTCTATCGATTTCGGGCAAATATTGAACGTTTATGAATAGACTGAAGAAGTTAATTTTCTAAACTTCTGAATTTTGAAATAATTCGTTCGGTTTATCAGATTGACAGACTAGTAATCTTATGGACACTTCTCACATTTCTCTTTTTATTGTGCAAAAACTGATAGTAACGTAATGTATTACAAATTTTAGCGTAACATTTTTAGTTATTAAAAAAAATAGTTATTTATTTGCATTAATTATTTTAAATGCATATTAGATATGCCTCTAAATTTGCCTTGCAAAGTTGCTAATATTTCTTTCGCAAGCTTTAGTTGAAATTCTGTCTCTCGTGCCGTTCACACCAACTCAGAGGTGATAGACTCAGCACAACTGATGTCATTGTCTTTCAATAGCAAGAACGTTGGTATGGAGTTATTAGAATTACGATCAACCGATTCCAAGTTCATGTTTGATTGATTGAATGTGTTTACGGGTTATCGACCCATTGCAGAAAGCCAGAAAATATATTTAGGTTGTAATAAATAATTTTTGGCGATAATGATTTAGTCATACAAGGCTTACTAATTAACCCAAAGCTGTCGGGAAGAATAGGTGGAATAATACCTTTCTCAAGAGAATTTGTGCATATGAATTTAACGACCCCAATGCATCCTTGATCATCTCAATTCGTCATGGCCAAAGATGCATCCCAAAAGCAGGTGAGAGCATTGCGAGACAGGGGGATTTCTTTGGTAACAAAGAAAACAGTACTGACCTGCTGCGTGACATCTGTCGTCCTTTATGGCAGCGAATGTTGAACGGTCTTTTCAAAGATGAAGAAGAGACTCGAGGCAACGGAGGTATGGTTCTACAGAAAGATGCTGAAGATATCATGAACCGAACATGTGAGCAACGATGAGAGATTGGAGAGGATGCAAACAGGGAGGATGTTTATACTTAACATCAGGAAGAGGCAGCTGAAATTTCTGGGACACGTATTGAGAAAGGAGAGTTTGGAGAATATGATATTTACGGGTTGAATAGAGGGAATGAGAGGCAACAGAAAGCAACACATGGCATACCTGTCGGGCTTAAGCACGTGAATGACAGAACATGGCCTGTGGGAATTAGCAAAAGAGACAAAATTTATTGAGGGCTACAAGGGAAAGGGGGAAGTGGAGAGTCATGATCGTCTACGCCCTGAGGGGACACAGCACACATCCAAGCTTACAGCTCCTGGTATTCCCAAACTGACTTGGCATCTACTTTCACCTTGTGTTCTTTTTATAAGGTCCAATATTTACTCAGACACATTTTCACAAGAACTTTTTCTTCGTATAAATAGACGGCTGAGGTGGGGGTGCTTCCCTGACAACTACAATCTACAAGTCTACGGTCAACCGATCTCTATTCTACATATCATTAAGTTAGGCCCTTCTTCTCCCTTAAAACAATCTCTGTGACCCTCTAGTTTCAGTAACATTATCCAGAAGATATTCCTGGCACAAAATACAAATCGTACTGACAAAGCCTCTTTATTCAAGATCATTGTGGTTGTATAAATATATTGTTTTCAAATTACTTGCATAATAGTTTTATTCGTGAACGCAAATGTACGAGGTCATTGTACGTCGATTTAGCAAATTGTTAGTCAGTGCCTGTATAGAAGTGCCACGCTTCATAGCGCTCAACAATCGGCAGAAAGGCTGCGTGCACATTATACTTTGGTACGAGAATGTGAATGCAAGAAAAATTTTAATATTACATCTATATAATAAATGCAAATGTCAGTGTGTCACTCTGTCACACTTTTTCAACTTTACGTCCAGAGGCCGTTGCCCAACATGTCATACCATTTTGGAATCAGGCCGACTACGTGAGAAAATTAAAAACATTCCGAGTCGAATCTAGACACACAAACTTGAAATTATGGGTTCCAAGTTTTCATTACTGCGACAGTTTTCGGATTCCGCCATCTTGGCCTCTACTAATAAAAAAATTCAAGGGAAATAACTCTCTGACTTTCAATAGCACATGTTCAGTGCTGTTTTCAAATTACAAAGTTTGAAAATAAAATTACCCGTGTTTTCAACGTCACTTCTAGAGGCCGTATCCCAACATATACCATTTTGGAATCGGGTCGACTCCGTGAGTAAATTAAAATCATTTCGAGTCGTATCCAGACCCTCAATCCTGAATTTTCGGATTCTCAAATTTTCTTATTGCGATTTTTTTTCGACGATTTTTTACGTGAATTTTTGCGGCAAACTTTTTGAATGATAACAGTTTTTATTACTTGGAAATAATTTTAGGAATAATCGAAATCAATTGCAAAATCCATCGAAATTCACCGCGAAATGAAAATAAATATTTCTACGAAAAGTAAAGACCAACGTACATCCGATTGTCTTTAAATTAAGTAAGGGCTGAAGAATTATAGTCGGACTTTTAAAAGGTAAGGTTCAGTATTAATAGAATATCTAAATTCAACGATCAGTTTTGAGTTCTTCTGTTGTTTATTGTGGCCTATCACATCTACTCCTCCTTACCTATTTTGATGAAGGCCCAATCAGGGGCCCTCCGTAGGAAATAGCTTAAATGCTGCCCGATAGGACGACTTGTTAAGCTAGTTTTGAAATATATAGGAAATATCTTAACAGAGGATGAAAAATATGGCACCGAAATCCGAAGGATAATTGAACAGTGAATCATGTGTGGCAAAATCTAAGTAAAATATGAAAAAAAGAGCTTTGAACTCTTGTGAAATTATTTATCTATGGTAATTGGCTAAGTAATTAACCATAGAAATTAAAACAGGAAATAATGAAAGCGGAAAGAAGTTATCCCGAAAGATATACCGTTCGATGTAAAAAAAGATTTTCTATTAATTACGAAAAAGATCATTTTCACAAAAGACAGTAAATCCGTAGAAAAAGCCATATGTGGGATTTTTTCAAAATGATTAATATTGTTGTAAAGAAGTGACTTGCCGAGAGAAATGGGAGAATTTGGAAAGATAGACAAAACATTAAGATATCGGGAAGACCACATGGCGGTCATAAAAATTTCGGCCTGAGA
>CAHIKZ030001360.1:202500-210000 GCA_903632075.3 Acanthosepion pharaonis | reverse complement strand
GAGAAGACGCCAAGGCTATCTATCTATCTATCTATCTATCTATCTATCTATGTTACTTCCTTTATTTTTCCACCGCCAATATGTTCCTTCATTCATTTCTTTCTTTCTTTTTCATCATAGGCCTTCCTTCATCATTATGTTGCTTCATACTTAATTCTTTATTTCATGTCTACTTCATTATGTTCCTCTCCTTCATTTACATTATGTTCCTCTCCTTCTTTTACATTATGTTCCTCTTCTTTTACATTATGTTCTTTCCATTTTTCCGCCTCCCCTTTGTGCTTATCTATCTTTTTATATACGAATCGAATGAGAACGAAAATAATATATAAATTCTAACGTTCACAGAATTAATTCAAAGAAGGGATCAACAGAGATAGTAAAGCAATAATTATTTATTATAATTTTTCCATATAGACAAAAACAATTTACTCACTACAAAAATGTAACTTCGTTTCGGTGCATTTAGTTGCCTATGAACCATATGCAACAGAAACAGGATTTTCTGTTTCAGATGGTTCGTAGGCAATGTATGTGGAAGGCATCAAGTGGATTGATGTGTCGCCTAGGATTCTGTTCAATGAAGTAGATATGTCAGTATGACTGACTTATACATATCAATTTTCATCTTCAACGAAATTGATAAAAACATTTTATCTGGTTCCGAATTTAAATGTTTGTAAGCGTATTAAGAACTTCAAAATTAAGATTTGATATTTATGATTAGCTTTTGTTCGAAGTAGTATAAATATAAGATATCAATTTTATCAATAATTTCAGCAAATTTTGAATCGCGTAAATCAATTAAATTTTGTCGATTTATTGAATACATACATCCATCATACACACACACACACACAAGAATATATATATATATATATATATATATATATATATATATATATATATATATATATATATATATATATATATATATATATATATATTCATGAATTATTCACACAAAAAAAATGCAAAGGTTAATGATTTAATTGGCGAGAAATCCATCATCGCAAACAATTCAAATAATATACAAAAACCTCCGAATCCGTTATGAATGAAAAGATCCTTGTTTCTATAAATTTCTGCCGTATTAGTTCTTATTTTTACTACAAGCTTTCGTCTGTTCCTACAGACATCTTCAGGTATAGAATAGATGTTGTTCTTGTTTTTTCTCTTAGTAATAAGAGGACAACGAAAATATATGTATTGTTGTATCCGAAAATGCTATTGAAAATGAGTTATTGTTTTTGGAGTGCGCAAAAGCAACGCTGAGTTTGATTTTAAATTTTTTAAAGTTGTGCGTTCATATACAAATATGGTGATGAACAAATTTTTTTACTGGTAAATTTTTTCTGTCAAAGTGGCATGAACTATATTGTTCAATAATTACAGTAATGTCGCACTTATTATCCAAAAGTCGCACTTGGATCAGTTATTTAAATTTCGATAAACGTGCAATCAATTTACAAATTCATGAATTATTCACACAAAAACAAATGCAAAGGTTAATGATTTAAATAATGGCGAGAAATCCATCATCGCAAACAATTCAAATAATATACAAAAACCTCCGAATCCGTTATGAATGAAAAGATCCTTGTTTATATAAATTTCTGCCGCATTAGTTCTTATTTTTACTACAAGCTTTCGTCTGTTCCTACAGACATCTTTCAGGGTATAAAATAGATGTTGTTTTTTTTTTTCTTAGTAATAAGAGGAAACGAATATATATTGATTGTATCATTATATATTTCTATGATGTATTTAAACTTTGAAAAAAAATATTTTGATAATTTTTAAAGCCAAAAAATCATTTTACATATTTTTTGTTTTTGAATATATATATGTAATTTATAAATTTATATTTTTTTATATAAAATTAAATATATATATAATAATATATATGAAGATATTATAAATAAGAAATATATTTATATATATATATAAATATAAATTTATAAATAAAAATATAAAAAATAAAAAAAATGAATAAAAAGAAATTTTTGAGAAACAAGTATCAAATTTCATTTCATTTATAACAATAATTCCTGAGGTTTTTGTTATATTTGTTATTTTAAAATTTATATTGGATTTTCGTTAATTAAATCATTAACCTTTGAATTTGTTTTTGTAATGAATATTCATTAATTTAAAATTGATTGCACTTTATATATATATATATATATATATATATATATATATATATATATATATATATAAATATTTTTAAAAAATTTAAATTTAAAAATTTCACAATCTGACCATGTTTTTTCAAAATTCAGAAATAAAAAATTTCAATTATAATTTTAAATTAAAGTCCTATATTCTGTTTTCATTTATAAGCGAATTTTGGAAATATTTTTATTTTGAAATTGACTGAATTTATAAAAATTCATATTGCATAAAATTAAAAATTATGGATACGTTAAAATTAAATCATTTTAACAAGGGGATATATTCATTTTATTGAAAATTATTGTATTTTTAACCACAATGTTTTTTGAAAAAATTTTTGTTTCGCCGTTCAATTTTTGATATCATTCTATACATAAAAAAAATTTTTTTCTAAAAGGGTTGTTTGTATCTGTATTGAACTACAAATTTAAAATATTATTTTTAATTTTAATTAAAATAGACTATACATTTTATTTTTAAAAAACAAATTAATAATATAATTACTTTTATTATTTAAAATTATTATTAAATATCAAATATAAATATATATATATTTATATATTTTTTTTTTTTTAAAATTTTTTCTGTATTTAAAAAAATTTTTTTAAAATATCAAAAAATTTATCAAAGAATGAATTTTTATTTCTTTTTTTAAGAAAATGTTGTTTTTTTAAACCTAGTAATTATATAATTTCTCATGTATGCAAAAATAACATGGGTCATTTAATTTTTTTTGCATATTTCTTATATATATATATATATATATTTTTATATATTTTTTATAAGTGCCAGTAATATTTCGATAAATTTACGTCTGATTTCTTTGCCTTTATTGTTTATTCTAAAAAACTTTATATGTTGGTTGAACCAAAAAAATTTGAACAAAATGTGCATTTCCAAATTTAGACATTTTTATTGTCTTATACTCAATATTGAGATATTGCATTGAAATACTAATGATTCCAATGATAACGAAATTGATTTATTTTGTAGAGGACAGGTTTAAGGATTTCTGCAAAATACATAATTTTTTTATTTATCTTCATTTTTATAAAATATATTTCCGCTATATAAATATATATTATTGGTTTTTATTCAATATATTTGCATTATCTTTTCTTAATAATTTTTCTAAAATTTCAATACAGCTGTAACTTAATTTTAGGGTATTTTTATTGAAAATATACTATAGAGTTTACTATTTTAGTCGAAAAATATTTAACGAAACGTGTCAAGAAATTTTTTTATCCTAATTTTTTCATCACCACTTGTTTGTATAGTGTATATTTATTATTTATAATCAAAAAATATTAAAAAAGTAATCTGATTGTAAAATCAGAACGAAAAAAATTATAATTATTTTAAAAAAAAAAAAAAAATTTTGTAAAAAAATATGAAATAAATATTCAAAAAAACAGTAAATCGATTCAAATAAAAAACAAAAAAAAAAATTAAAATAAAATTTTCTTCAGAAATTTTTCAAATTTCAAAAAAATGTCAAAAAGAAATTATGATAAGAAAAAACGATGTGTTATGGGTAAAAAAAAAATAAAAGAATAGAACTGACAAAAAAATTATTTAAAAAAATTCAAAAAAACAATTAAATTGAAATCTGATTTATTATAAATGGGGAAGTACAAAATGTCGATGGAAAAAAACTGAAGTTTAGATAATCTGTTTTGGACCAATAAATTTCAGAAATTGTCCCATTTTTTTATCAGAATTCCCTAAATGTATATTAATAAATAAGATTTGTTTAAAAAAGGTCAAAAAAAGGACGATGCAAAAGGATAATTATCAAGCGACGCATTTCTTTTTATTTGTTGAAATTGCATTTACATATCAAGAAATAACATGGTGAATAAATAAACTAACGACAAAATCTGGATTGAAAATGAATGTAAAGAAAAGACTGGAAAATTAATTTCACGTTGTTTAAACTATGGAATTAGATAAAAAAATAGCATAATAAAAAATGATTCCAAAGTTATCCATCATTATTTTGTTCTAATTTTTCTTTTCATGTGTGAAATAGAAATATTGTCACAAAAAACATAATATATTGTTTTTGGAAGCATACAATAATACGGCGTTAGTATTTGAAATAATGAATAAATATTAAAAAATTGGCTCCTTACGATTTTAATTCTTTGCATTATTCTTAAAACTATTATGTGATTTTAAATATTTTTTTTTCTCTTTCAATTTTTAAAAATTTTATTTTAATTTTTTTTTTAATTTCTTAATGTCTGAATATTATTTAATAAATGGATATTGATCTTTCAAATAAAAAATTCTTGATTACAAATGTTTTTATATTTAATTGTCAAATATTATATATAAATTTTTGAATTATGAATTAATATTATCTAAAATATATATGCAGCATTGAAATTTTGTTTTAATTAATATAATAATTTATATTCATAAAAATAAAAAAAAATCAAAATTTAAAATGATTTTAAAAATATATATATATATATATATATTTTTATATATATATTTTTAAAGCACTTTCTTGCACCCGTTATTTGAATGGAACCAAAAATGGACAGTATTATATTTGTTGATTTCCTAAAGTTTTATTTGCTTGAAAATGTTGAGAAACACTCGATTAAACGAAAGTGAATATATATATATACCATCGTTATTGGTCTTATTTAAATTTATTTAAATTCAAATATATTGCATTTTAATTTTTTTTATTTAATTAAATACTTTTAAAGGCATTACTAACCAAATATCTTTTAATAAAAAGACATTTTTTATTTTTCATATATAAATGTTTTACCTATTTTAATAGGCATTACTTTTAATAAAGGAGATATTTGAATGATATCAGTTTTAAAAATTTTATAATCGTAGAATTTTTTTTTTTGTACTTTTCTAACCTATATATAGAACTTAGTATATATATATATATATATATATATATATATATATATATATATATATATACTAGAGTTTCAAAACGTTTTTTTTTTTTCAATTATAAAGTGAGATAAACTTGACAAAATAAAATGAAAACAAATGATTTTATCTTAGAACTATTGAAAAAAAATAGAAATCAATTTTAAAATTTTATCTTTATTTACATTTTTTCAAAGAATTTAAACATTTGGACTAAATAATTTTTGCTACTAGAGGTTAAATGACATAGAGCAAAATTTAATCATAAAATATATATTTTTTTTTTATCATATATAACAGCAATTTTGAATCATGTATATAAAAATTAACCATGTATTATAATTTTCTCTCATTTAAAGTATAAAACAATTAAATATGGGACCAATTAAAATAATCAACAATCTGAACTATTTTTTCAACTATATGACATGTATATATATTTATATATATATATATATATATATATATATATTTTTTTGGAAAGAAATTAGATGAGCACAAAAATATATATTTTACCTGTGTTCTTATATATATGGACGCATGATTTATGTGTGTTTGATTAGCAAGTGTTGACATCTGACAATTAATTGTCAGATTCACTGAATCCGTAACGTCGCTTCAGTTTTTTTTTCAGATGAAAGTTTTTGATGTATCGTCCTCAATCATTTGAAGAACGATATTGGGTATATAAAAAAAATATAAAAATATCCCAAAATAAATATAATATATATAAAATATATATATATATATATATATAGATATATAAATATATGTAAATAACTGAAAAAAAAAAAAAAAAATTGAAATAAAATGTATGTATAATTCAATAGTGCTTTCATATCGTCAATATTTTTTGTATATTTCGTTGGGCGAATATTTTTGCTTAGGTATTATGTTGCATTTTTTTCGTTTTCTCTTTTATTATGATTGAAAAAATATAGTAATAACTCTGTAACGTTTAACTGCCGGTCTCAACTTTGTCGTTGTTTCAAATCAATCTATAATTCTCCGTAAATTAGTATGACATTGTGATTAAGAAACAAAATACAGTCAGTTCTCATTTTACAACTGGATGGCTGCGGCCAAACAATAAACTATCTTAAAATAAAATGCAAAAAATACAACCAATCGATATTGTACACGAATTTTGATTGTGTTTGTTTTTTTGTTTTATTCATATAAAGATACTAAATCAAACAAAAATTAAATTATTTAAATGGAGAACTGTTGATATAAAAAGATACATAAAAACAACCACGATTTTACTTAATGAACAAAAATCAAAAACAATCACAGGTTTACTTAATGAACAAAAAAAATCAAACGAATAAATGTCAACCTAACAAGCTATAAGATAAAAGCTTTAGTGGAAAAAAAATACTAAATATAAATTGGATTACTCTTTCAATGTTCTGTCTATGGATTTTTCCAATCGACTGTTTCATAGAAAATACCCAAAACTCCACCGAATTTCAAATTAATTTCTTCGTAGATTGTTTTTATAAATTTTAGATATTTATCAAACCTTAACCTCCCAAATATGCACGTTAAAGTAACGCGAACTGACAGCGTCTAAGAATTTGAATGAAACCTGTCGTGTAATTTATTGGGGTTGTTGTAACGTCTTCTTCCTTAATGTATCCCTTATCGCCCACCCCTTAACCACCTTTTATCTAGAGACGAGACGCGTTAAATTTGAGCAACATCCAGCCGACACACTGGGGTTAAAATAGGAAATTGAAATGATACATATGACACACTCATATCCTCTCTCCCACCTCACTTCCTCACTTCGTTAACTTTGCGTATTCTTGATGAGGTCCGTAAAAAACGTGTGAATTTCTTTTCATTTTTCATTTCAGCTTTTGGAAGTAAAGTCTGATGATCCAGAACCCTGTTAAAACAAATTATATATGAAATATATATATTACATGGAATCTTAACGTGGTCTGTCTTTTATTCAAACTAACACGCTTAGACGATCATATATATTTCGATACATGACTGACGAGGCAGATTTTTTCCCGTAGTAGGTATTTCCATCCAAGGCTATAGAACCTGGTCTGTTCTGCAATTTACCCATAGCTATGATGGGAGAAGAGGATTCATACCTTTCCCAAGGGTATTAGAACGTAAGTGAATGTAATGGATTCGATTGGAATTCGAACTCGGCTCTCCGATTCCTGAATCCGAGCCAATATCCATTACTCCTCCGTGCCTCCTCCATAAGTATTTATAGTATGCAAACTTAAATAAAGTACAATATATTCGAATGTTCGAATTTGTTTATTATATTTACTGACTCATAAATTACTTTGCTATATGGCAAACTTTCTTGAGCTTGAATAAAGATTTTCAACGATAGCCATGTTAAAACCACGTATTATTTGAATAAATGAATATAGAAAAAAA
>CAHIKZ030001360.1:0-200000 GCA_903632075.3 Acanthosepion pharaonis | reverse complement strand
CGACATCTTCATGCTTTGAAGACGCTTGCATCGTGTATCGAGTTTGAAACAGTTATAGTATATGCTTTCAATATGTCTGAATTTCTGGGATGAACAGTTATCGTTATTTACATCATTTACGATTAGACTCCTCACCTTTGATGTTAATATCACAAGGTTCCCGACATTCCTTTGCGCTTTATGGACGATGCGCATTGAAGTTAATGTCTTATTCAGCGACGGTTGACTTGTGATACACTAGTATTTTGAACTCTTTCTGTAGGCAAGTTATTCGAACTAACAACTAATTAGAGTATACTGAATTTTCTAGATCCTATTAAATATTGATCCGGTAAAGCAGACTTCCTTTTCCTGTTTGGCAATATGTAGATTGAATCACGGGTAAATTATATGATGAAATCAAACATGGAGAACGGCGTGGACAAAAATAAAAAAAAAGAAATTCGATCAAAATAATATACACTGTCACTTTAGGAAAAAATCATAAGAACACAATCCTATGTAAGAATTTGTATTGGATTTGATTTTTTTTTACGGTTTATCAAACCATTACGTCATTTAATGCTGAAATTTAATTCTTTTTTTTCTTAATAATATATCGTATTTAAACAAACAAAAAATATTTGATTTAAATAGTTAAAATATTTATTATATATATATATATATATATATATATATATATATATATATATATATATATATATATATATATAATATTTTGAAATCAGTTTAATTTCTCTTAGGTACTGAAATATTCTAAACTGGATCAGTAATTTGAATTTAGTTCATTTAAGTTTGTTGTCTGGTAGTATTTTAAGCGGATTGAATTAAAATTGCCGCAGTTTATCAGTATGTGTTTTATGGTGAATTGCTCTTGGCACGCCACATATACTGAAACATTTTCCTTTTTTTTAGGATATACGAATGTGTTATGGTAGGATGTTCAATATGGAACCTGGGAATAATAAATTCACGTAATACTATTTGATTATATATATATATATATATATATATATATATATATTTTTTATTGCCGGTAATTTTTTTACTATGAAAATGTATAACAATGTATTTTTGATACATTCATAGTGTTTTGATCCCAAATTTTGGACCCTAGCAGGTGCTACCACCCCGTGTCAGGATGGATCTAGGAACAACAGCAGTTAAGAGGTGGTTCCCCGTTTTTCAAAAAATCTAGATCACTGTCCTTGCTACCGGATGTATGTAGTCCATCGTCATACACAGGACGCCTGAATTTGGAAAAAAAGAATTTATTGAAATATAGATTATTGGGCTATTGTCCTCACCTGTGTTGTTTCTATTACAACGTTTCGGCTGGTGGGTACAAGGGCCGAAACGTTGGGATGAGGAAAATATTCTGCATGTAAATAGTGTAAAATTCAGAGCGTGATGTTAAGAAGAATGTTTTTTAACAGTAAGATTTTCCATATTAAAAGATATATAATTGTGAAAAAACAGGTGAATTTTAAACATCATTCCTTAATATGCTTTGACAAGAAAACTTTGAATTTCCACTCCATATATCGAAATGCTCTTGTAGAAAAAGTTTAAAAGAAAAGAAATTATGAAATTACTTATAAATGCCACCATCTGTAGAAAAAGACTTTCAGTAAGGTTAAAAAAAAACGTCTCGTATAAAATTTTGAACAAGAAAATTAAATAAAAAGTAAAAAAAAAAGCAGAAGATAAACTAGTAGTCCGATGATTTGTGGAATAAATTTTCCAATGGTTTCGTTAAATTCACACGCCCACGTAACTTAACAAGCAGAATTGGATTTCCAATATAATTTAGGAGTAACAGCGTTCCTGCAAAAGTCTGAGGAGTGCTATTTAGTTGAAATTAAATTAATTAAACTATGTTTTTTTTTCAAAAATGGAAGAATGACGTTTGTAATACCGTTAAGAAAGCTTTAACTATTCGCAAAAGTAAATTAAATTTTTTCAAATTTTGAAATGCAGCTGTGTTAATTAGAAGAAAATAAATTAAATTATTAAATAAATAAATAAATAATAATAGAACATTATTTGATAACTGGAAGGCGCTTGGAAGATAAAAAAATATATCGACATTAATGTCGGTGCACAAAGCTTTTTTTTCACACAAGAAAGCTAAGATGGCGTCGACCTTGTCCGTTTGCAGCACTGATAATTTCAACACATAAACAACAAAGCAGAAAAAGTATAACCTATCATAAGAAAGAACAAAAACAAAAAAAAAACCCAAAAAACTACGAATCATAACAGAAAAAAAATGAAGAATTAACAGATATTAGAGTTATAGTCTTTGATGTGCACATAAAATATTCTTTGAAGTAATAATCTGTAAAAATCAAACGTATTTTGATACTGCTTAATAATAATAATGATAATAATACTAATAAAAGCACAAAGGATCATACTGAAATTTCATGCCGGACATCAAAACAGGCAGGCGCACCAAAGTGTTGACCTGATGTCAGTCCCAGCCGATGAATGAAGATTTAAACAACCGCTCTAGTTAATCTTGGGGTGTGTCTCTCACACATCGTTGACGGGGTTTGTAGGGTGTGCGGGTTGTACCCAGTGGTGACGGCTGGACTTGCACCATAGACTGATTGAGAATAACTGACGAAATCTTTCGGTTATGTAAAGAAGATCAACGACTCTTGTTATCGTCACATCCGCCACGATGGGAAATAAAGTTTTGTATTCACAGAGATGGGAAAGAAAACCGTCCCTCTACCTCCCCAGTGGTTTGTTATTTGACTCAAGTCGAAAGCGAACGTCAGAGGCAGTCATTTTGAAGACATTGAGAAGAGGAAGATACATTTTGGATGACTTCCATAGCAGTTTTTATTAAGTGGCTGGAGCGCTATGACACGTTTATTAAAATCAGACATTCCTACTTTGAAAGAGATTAGCGTGTTTTACTGCTTTGAAATTAATAATTGTCGTTCCTGAAAAAGTCTCGAAGCTTCTGGAATTGACATCATCTCGAGCGCAGCTTACTTGGTGTTGGTCGTTATTTGATTGGATATGTGGCTGTAGTCCCGTGTTATTCAATTTCATATATATATATATATATATATATATATATATATATATATATATATATATATATATATATATATATATATGGAGAGAGAGAGAGATACTGATTATATTAATGGTCAATATACATACATATATATATATATATATATATATATATATATATATATTAAAGAAAAAACAGGCCACTTTAAGGTATTATTATAATAATTTATTCCATCAGAGCCTTTGTAAAAGGGCGCTGGTGAAATAATTTATTATAATAAATTATAATAATGGTACCTTAAAGTGGTCTGTTTTTCTATAAAATATTAGCTCTGGATTTACACTGAGCTCTCAGGATTTCATCCTCATTGGGATTACCAATACGGATTACCAAGTTTTTCATAACTTAATTATATATACATTATTTACATTATTCGGACTATTGTCCTCATCTTTGTCGCCATATTTATCACAACGTTTCGGCCGTTGTACGCTCCGGCCTTCTTCAGGTGGTTGGAATGTCGAACTTGTTACGGTTTTTTGGGCATATAATGCACCTATAACTAGTGAGCGAGTCAGAATGACTTATTTCCCTTTATAGTCGACCAATGGGAGGTTGACCAATCAGAAGCCGCCCAACACTGTATTCGTCGTGTATAAAGGCGGCCATCTTGTTTCGTCTACCGGAAGGACCAAAGGTGACCAGGAGAAGGATGAACTACACTCTGCTGTGATATCCACTGCGAACCTAAAGTACGCTTTCCTACTGTCTCCGAAATATTCACTGCTAACCTCTAGATTCAATACTCAAGGACGACCGTCATGGAAATGTCTAACATAGGTTATGAGCCCAGATCACGATTTATTTTGACGGTTATGAATCTGGATATGAATTATGGGAGACGAAGTTTTTTAGGCTACCTAAGAATATGAAAACTCCATGACATCATCTTTTGCAAGTCGACCAGGAGGGGGGCATGATGATTTTATGAAGAAATGCGACCGTTTTCGCGGAGTTAATTCAATTCCTGGATGACTGGAGTTTGTCTTTAATAATGAGGGAGGCCAAGGACAATGGAAGCCGAGCCCTACACAAATTTAAATGAATACTATTTATTAAAAGGTAAGCCTAAAATTATTGCTTCATATATTTGAACTAACTGCGAATCAGTAACCAATTATTTTAGCAGAGAATGTCACAAATGCTTTAAAATTGCAGGTGAGGACTCTCTCTGATGGGCTACGAATAGCCATGGTCTTGAAGGGTTTGCCACCTTCATTCAAACCATTCGCGACAGTTATAACTTAAAAAGATAACAGGTAACTGTCACTGAGTTTAAAATTGCGTTACGTAATTATGAAGCAATATGATAATATGTACCCCCCAATCAAGGCAAAAAAAATGTTGTTTTCGTTGTGGTAATAATGTCGGCCATGTCCGTGCGGAAATGTCAATTTTGTACACGGAATGACTTTTTGGAAACAAAAAAAAAACAAACTTTTTAGAATGGACGTGCATATGCCTTTTTTTTGTTTGGATTGAGTACTGTGGCTAGTACTTGTGATTCGGTCAATTCGGGTGCGACAAATCGTGTATTTATGGTTGTAACAAAATTTATTAATTTTCACCCGAATTTTAAGCTCGATTGACATTTCATCGAGTTACTGGACGGCACCAGAGCTAATAATTTAGCCTCAGAGTGGTAGTGCCTGTACTTATCTGCGAAATACTAGAGGAAATATATAGAATGTTTATTTAAAAAAAAAAAGAAGGAAAAAAGGCTTTATATATTTTAAATTCAAGATATCCAGACGGAACTGGATTTAATATACAGCAATATGGACGTTTGTATTATTTGAAAAGTGTTAAGTCTGCTAAGCTGGCCACGCATGACTTAACAACTTGGCATAAGATATTAGGCCACTGTAAGAATTCTGATGTTAAGAGATTGCAAGAACATGTCACTGGAATAAAAAAA
The DNA here is from genome assembly GCA_903632075.3 of Acanthosepion pharaonis. Taxonomy (NCBI): domain Eukaryota; kingdom Metazoa; phylum Mollusca; class Cephalopoda; order Sepiida; family Sepiidae; genus Acanthosepion; species Acanthosepion pharaonis. The sequence goes on along the minus strand of CAHIKZ030001360.1, from coordinate 194,985 downwards.
TACATTTCCAAATGATTTAAAATATTAGGACATGTATATTAAAGAAAAAAGACTTAAACTTTGTTGCCGAATATTCAGGGCTTATGATTTACTTTCTGAAAGTAAATTTCATAATTTGCAATCTACGAAAATCTATTTATCCGAGAACTCCCCCGCATAGAAAATTAAAATTCAAACAGATAATGGTGGACAATTTACTTCTGATGCTTACAAAAACCTCCTAATAAATTAAATAAATGAAGGCATTAAAACGTGAGAAAACCTGTTCTTATTCTCCGCATAAGAACGGAGTCGCTGAACGCAGTTGGAGGACACTTTTTAAAATGGCTAGATGATTGTTAATAGAATTTGAATTACCCAAGAATCTGTGGTTTTATGCATTGAGAAAGAAACTAAAAACTCAATGAGAGCCCAATGTGAATGATATGCATATTTTTGATATAATTTGCTGTATATTTTGACCACAGAGCGGAAATAGATCCCAAAATTAAAGGGACATATTTATGGGTAGAATAAGCCAAGTTCAGACTATATGATTTAAAAGAAAATGATGAAGAAAGATGCGTCAGATTGATAGATTCTTTTGAGCGAGGGGGAGGAACTTGAAAAAAAAAAAAAAAGAATAAATATATTAATTCCGAGGAACTAGTCCAACCCGAATTGAGTATGGCCTAATTAAGGGTAGAAAACCCGTTCAGAGTCCACGAGCAGAGGAAGGTACTATACCAGATGGGGTATACGAGAAGAAGAAAATCAGGTGCAAATTCCGACCAAAATGGAGAAAAGCCAGACTATTGTGAAATGAATTAATGTAATATTAACTGTTGTTATGCAGTACAAATGTATCTCAAGGAACTACCAAGAAGCCATACATTTTTGTTAAGATCAGAGCGGCCATGCCTTCAAAAAGAAAAAGAATGAATAAATTTAAGCCTTCAAAAGGAAAGAATGAATAAATTTAAGCCTTCAAAAGGAAAGAATGAATAAATTTAAGCCTTCAAAAGGAAAGAATGAATAAATTTAAGCCTTCAAAAGAAAAGAAGGAAGAAATTTAAGCCAAAAATAAAGTAATTTAATCTTTAGTATTGAGGGACACTATTTGAATCAAAACGCCCCGGATGATGATAGAAATCATCGGTAGCCGTACTATGAGCGGGCTGAGGATAGAAAGTCAGTCTACAAGGTTCGTTTTATAGTGAACGGATTTTCATAGATATAAGGGGGGGGACGACTTGTGTAGAAATCTTAAGTCTTAATTAAATTGATGATAGAAATATCATTGGCAGCCGTTGGGTTTACATTGTAAAGCGAACTAAAAATAGATCGCCAGTATGCGATGTTCGTTTTTGTGGCTAACGGATTTATTTTTATAGATATATGGGGCGGATGACTTATGTAGTGACATTAAGTCTTAATTAGGGTTTTGATGCAAATGGATGCCCATTGTAGTAAAGATCTACATCATATGGATGTTAAAAAAAAAAAAAAAAAGGCATTTCAGAAGGCACCATCGACTATGAAATGTATATGGAACCACCAGAAGGGTTAAAAAAAAAAAAAAAAAAAGCAAAAGTGATGATTATGTATGGAAAGTTTAAGAAAAAAAAAACTTTAAAAAAGTCACTATTTGGACTCAAAATGAGTGGAGAAAAAAAACATGGAATAATTTAATCTGTTGTTATTTAATGAGACAATAATTTCAATCTCCTCAAGTTGACCCATGTCTGTACACAGACATTTAATGAAATATCAGTAATTCTAGTTATTTGGGTCGAAAATATATTAATTGTATCAAAGAGTGAGGCCGCGCTATTAAAAATCAAGAGTTCTCTAGAAATGAGTTTTGAAATGACCAATTTGAATCGAACTATCATGTTTTTCTTGGTATACAGTAAAAATTTAAGGGCAACACGATTTCAATGGATTAATCGAGATGCATGGAAAGGCTTTTATGGAAATTTAACATGCAAAATGGCAAAACAAAGAACTACTCCATGTGAAATGGATTGAAGCACAATTAGGAATAAGAAGATGGTATAGCGGAGTGTGAAAATGAATACAGAATATTGGTCGGAAGTATTATTTTCATGATGATATGAACTAGGCAAAATAATCTGCTATTCGGTTACTAAGTTATCCCAAAACTTAAGTAAACCGTGGACTGTACATTTTAACAATTTTTTTTGAAGCAAGTATTACGTTATCTAAAGTGGACTAATAGTCGATGCCTAGTATTTTTTGACAATCCAATAAATCATTAAAATTGGAAGAATTTTGTGATGCTGATTGGGCTAATTCACCAGACCATAAAATATAACAGGCTATTGCTTTAAGCTAGCGGATGGTAACCCAATAATCAGCAGGAATTAAAAAACAGCGAAAGATTTCACTTTTTAACTTGTGAAGCTGGATGTATTGCATTGTGAAAAAGAACACAAGAGGTTATTTTTCTTAAATTGCTAATGAAAAACAATTATAATACTGGCAATAACTGAGCCAATTATTATTTACTCGGCGATCAGAGCAGTATTGCTTTGTCTAGAAATTCAACATTAAAGATCAAAGCATATCAATATGAAATATCAGTTGGTTAAGGGACCAACTATAGAAGAAACAGTACAAATTGAATGTGTTTAATCGGGAAATAATATGGCGGATTTATTTGTAAAAAAAACCGATTATGAAATGGAAACTACAGGCTTTTTGCTTCTGCAATGTTTGGTGCTGACTTCTTAGACCCTTATAATGGTCCTGGGCAAGACGTAAAACTGCATCCACTAAGGTCCTTATTAGGTCCTGGGCAAGACGTAAAACTGCATCCATTAAGGCCCCTATATTTAGGTCCTGGGTAGGACGTAAAACTGCATCCGTTAAGTCCCTGTAAAGTCCTTATTAGGTCCTGGGTAGGACGTAAAACTGCATCCGTTAGTTATTGTCCTAAGAAGCGTCAGTTCAGTTTTTGGTACGAACGTAAGTCTTTAGTTTCGGGGTATAAAGGTAAATGGTCCTACCTTGAGCCCAATCCTAAATGATTCCCTGGATCACTCTGACCCGGAGTGGTAGTAACTGTTTTAATGGGTCCCAGCTATGGATAAAATAATAAATGATTTTTCTGGATCACTCTGACCCGGAGTGGTAGTAACTGTTTTAATGGGTCCCAGCTATGGATAAAATAACAATTTTTCATTTCTAAATGATTCTGAAGATCACTCTAACCCGTGTTGTGATCGCAATCTAAACTTATAATATTATTCTTCATGTTTTATTAACCCGAAGTATTTAACTGTGAACAAAGTGATATGACTAATTTGTGTGAATATTAATTTTCAAGAAAATATATAAAAAAAAAAAAAACATAAAAATAAAATTTGGAATACTAAAGTATTTGTTACATATTAATGTTACCCTTTTTTAAAAAAAAAAAGAAAAGAAAAAAAACATTATTTTTGAAATTAAAGTATTTATTAACTTTACTAATATTTAGAACGAAGATTCCATATATACCCAAAATAAGGGGGGCTGTTACGGTTTTTTGGGCATATAATGCACCTATAACTAGTGAGCGAGTCAGAATGACTTATTTCCCTTTATAGTCGACCAATGGGAGGTTGACCAATCAGAAGCCGCCCAACACTGTATTCGTCGTGTATAAAGGCGGCCATCTTGTTTCGTCTACCGGAAGGACCAAAGGTGACCAGGAGAAGGATGAACTACACTCTGCTGTGATATCCACTGCGAACCTAAAGTACGCTTTCCTACTGTCTCCGAAATATTCACTGCTAACCTCTAGATTCAATACTCAAGGACGACCGTCATGGAAATGTCTAACAGAACTGAACCCTTTATTTCGCTATTCTGGGTACATGGCAGCAGCCCCCAAAAACTGGGAGAGGCGGGTACAAGAGGAGGAGGAGAACAACACTCAGAAAACAGTCTGTCTGCCTTATGTGAAGGGGTTATCAGAGAAAATACAAAGGATCTGCAGTCCATATTGCATCAGGACAACCTGCAACAACTTGACGACACTTCGCAGATATCTCTCCCGAGTAAGACCCCACCCATAGAGGTGAATATGACTAAAGACTGTGTGTACGCTATCCCATGCAGCTGCGGAAAGGAATATAAAGGAGAGACAGGCCGCCCCCTCAAGATAAGGCTTCAACAACACCAGAAAGCTGTAACACGAGTAGAAAAATCAGGCGTGGGTGACCACATATGGAGAGATCACAGCCCTCTGTGGGATCATGTTGAGTTCATAGACAAAGAACACCATTGGAAAATTCGTATACTTAAGGAATTAGCACATATTCTAGGCCACAAAAATCTCCTGAGCCGACCAAGCATAGAAATAAATACAATATGGGAACCAGTAATAATGGGTGCCAGAGAAAAGCAATGATAACAAAGTTGCAATACGAGCTCTGGTAAAAACATGTAATGATAACAGCAAAATTGCAATATGAGCACTGGTAAAAATGGTTGCTGAAGACATTAGGTTTATAATATCTAGAAATTCATACCCAGATGTCCTCAAGGAAACATGGCACAGTGGATAAAGGCCTTGGTTAGATCCAGTGACAAGACACAAAGAGTGTGAGTTCAATGCCCGGTTAAGATACTGATAGCTGACATCCATCATGGCACGTGGAACTAGAACAATCTACTCCAGTGAGCGAAATAAAGGGTTCAGTTCGACATTCCAACCACCTGAAGAAGGCCGGAGCGTACAACGACCGAAACGTTGTGATAAATATGGCGACAAAGATGAGGACAGTAGTCCGAATAATTTAAATAATGTACATAATATATTCATCTCAGAAATATAGACAGACATTATATATATATATATATATATATATATATATATATATATATATATATATATATATATATATATAATGATTAAGATAGCAGCGAGGTGCATGATTTTGATGAAACCTGGACTGAAATTTGAAAAAATTTATTAAAAAGTTTGTCAGTTTTATAGGAAGATCAAGAACAATAACAAAATGAAATGAGGAAAAAGTTGAGAATGACATTAGAAGAGAAAGAATCGTCATGCAACAGTGATTAAAAAATCTTCGTTACATTTATTTTGCATACCTGTGTTTGTGTGTGTGTGTGTGTGTGTGTGTGTGTGTGTGTGTGAGAGAGAGAGAGAGAGACAGAGAGAGAGAGAGAAAAAAAGAAAGAAGATTCATTTGTTCAAAATGTATATACATTTCAGGATAGGAAAAATTTGTCTCCAGTAGTTTTTAAACTTTTACATACGGACGGAATGTTTTGTATCGCAGAAAACTGATTACGTTGGCGGCTCTTAGAAAATAAATTGAAAGTCATGTGCAGTCGTTCGCTGTACTAATAAATGTGCGGAATCTAAAGGCCGACATTTTGCGCATCTGCTGTGATTGTTGAGTCCAAAGGTAACTTGTATTAGTCTCGTGATATCTGAATATATTTAGTATTACAATGTCTATACAAGCTTTTCCTTTGCTGAAGTGTAAATACATTTTTTGGCTAACCCTTTCTCTCTCTTTCTGTGAGTGTGAGAGTTAATCATTTTGGCCTTAGTAAGGCGATAAATGCACTTTTTTTTACGGTGGTTAATGGGAATGAAAAAATAGAACACAAGTAGTAAAAAGATAATTAAATATCAGATTTTCTCTTGTAGACAAACGGAGACAAATTCGAATCCTGCTGTAGGGCACTTTTTTTATTAAGTGTTTTTGTTTATTAAGTGGATTTGTTTATTAAGTGTCTTTTAATAATTTTTTATTAAGTGTTTTTTATTAAGTGTTTTTTATTAATTGTTTTTTATTAAGTGTTTTTTATAAGTGTTTTTTTTTATTAAGTGATTTTTATTAAGTGTTTTTATTAAGTGTTATTTTTTATTAAGTGTGTTTTATTGAGTGTCTTTTATTAAGTTTTTTATTAAGTGTTTTTTATTAAGTGTTTTATTAAGTGTTTTATTAAGTGTTTTTAAGTGTTATTTTTTATAAGTCTTATTTTTTATTAAGTGTGTTTATTAAGTGTTATTTTTTATTAAGTGTTTTTTATTAAGTGTTTTTAATAAGTGTTTTTCATTAAGTGTTTTTTAAGTGTTATTTTATTATGTGTTTTTATTAAGTGTTTTTTATTAAGTGCTTTTGATTATGTGTTTTTTATTAAGTGTTATTTTTTTATTATGTGTTTTTTTATTAAACCTTTTTCATTAAAAGGCAAATTTTCCTGTTATTTTATTAAAGTTTTTAATTAAATTATTTTTTAAGTGTTATTATTATAATTGTTTTTTATTAAGTGTTTTTTTAAGTTTTTTATTATGTGTTTTTTATTAAGTGTTATTTTTATTAAGTGTTATTTATTAATTGTTTTTATTAAGTTTTTTTCATTAAGTGTTTTTAGCAAGTGTTTTTTATTAAGTGTTTTTTATTAAATGCTTTTTTATTAAGTGTTTTTTATTAAGTGTTTTTTATTAAGTGTTTTTTATTAAGTGTTCTTTAGTACGCAGGAAACTAAATAAATATCGTTGAAATAAATGAATCTCTTCAAATAAGTGTATTCCATAAAAAATAACGCTCGAAGTAATATGAAAATATGTCGGATTAAAAAATAAACAAAACGATGTATTATTTAGAATTTATTTGTTTATGGTTTGGATACGGAACTGAGTCGATATACACTTCTAGAAAAATGTGAACGAGTGAATGTGCTTTGATGTCAAGTACAACATTTCTTGACTGCGAAGTTTTCCGTAGACGAGCGGACAATTATGTCAGATATTTTTACAGAGATGCGGAGTGGAAAATATGATACCATTTCTGACCATAGATCTCTGGTTGGGACCCGAGACAATATGTGCATACATCAATTACAAAGTAAATAATAATAATAATAATAATAATAATAATAATAATACGGGTAGGAAACTGAAAGAAATTAGGATGAACACCACTCAAACCCGGTTACAGAGATAGGACCTGTTACACTTCTATGGGATTACACAATACATAGTGACAGAACAATCAAAGCCAATCGCCCAGACATTGTTATTAAAGATCACAAACAAAAAAATGCCTGCTCATTGATATGGCAGTCCCTGCAGACTGCAATGTATCTTTGAAGATATTCAAAACTGTCAAAATACAAGGACCTTGAAATAGAAATCTCAAAAATGTGGCACATGGGAACATCAACAATCCCTGTTGTAGTTGGGGCCTTTGGATTGGTTGGAAAAAATACCATTAGACTAATTGAAAGGCTTCCGGGAAGTCCATGCCTCAAAGAGATACAAAAATTTTTCTCACAAGTACAGCCCACACTTAAGTGCTTCATCTATGTAATTTTTTTGTCAGTAGAATGTGTCATGATGCCATTTCTAACATTAGGTCCCTCGGCGAGACCCAGAAAGAAATGTGTAAACGCCAGAAATCAAAGGAAATAAAAGTAAGAATAATAATATACATAAAAAAGAAAGCAAAAACAAATGCAACCGACTAGATACAGAAAAAAATGGCAAGATAAACCGCTTCATGGCCAATACTCTGCCCGTACCAAACAAGCTGACGTAGACAAAACCCGTACCCATCAGTGGCTACGCAGCGCAAGGTTAAAACTTAAACGGAAAATAATACCCCGGAACAATTGATCACCTAGGCACCCACTGTATATAAAAACCGGTATGACAGCGTTGGCCAATATCTGCACTGGAAAATCTGCAACTTCTTCGGGAAGGAAACTGAAAGAAATTGGTATGAACACCACCCAGACCCGGTTACGGAGATAGGACCTGTTACAATTTTATAGAAATACAAAATACACACAGACACAACACTCAAAGCTAACCGCCCAGACATTGTTATTAAAAACCGAAAACAAAAACCTTATTGATATGGCAGTCCCTGGGGACTTCAATATATTTGAAGATCTTCAAAAAGCTATCGAAATACAAGGGCCTTGAAATCAAAATCTCAAAAATGTGTCACATGGGAACATCAACACCTAATTGTAGTTGGATCGGTTGGAAAAGATTCCAGTAGACTAAATGAAGGGATTTCCTGGAAGCCCGTGCCTTAAAGAAATAAAAAAAATGTTCTCACGAGTACAGCCCACACCTTACGAAGGGCTTTATTTATATATTTTTTTGTTTTGTTTTTGTCAGTGAAAATGCCATGATGTCATTTCTAACCTTAGATATATGGGCGGGACCCCGAAAGAAATGTATACACACCAGAAATAAAAGAAATAATAATAATAATAATAATAATAATAATAACAGCAAAGAAGCTGTACTCTTTATTAAACAGCTTCCGGAACACCCCACACAAAAAAGGGATCGAATACCACGTACCCCGAACAAGTAAAACAGAAAACAAAACAACTTGGCTAAATGAAAATAAAAACAAACAAAAAAAAAACTGGGTGGACGAAACGTTTTGCATGACAAATACCTAAAAAGAACGAAAGAAGCAGATGTAGACCATCAGAAAACACATCAGTGACTGAGGAGCACCAGGAGAGGAACTGAGACAGAAGGCCTAATTATTGCAGCTCAGGACCAAAACCTAGCAACCGGATCCTACAAATGTCGCATAATCAAGGATGGTACTAACCCGAAATGCAGGATCTGCGGACAATATGATGGAACATTTGAAAATATTATCTCAGCAGGAAAATTTGTCGGGTCTAGTAATATAGAGCTAGATATCAACACCTCCATAATTAACCTACAATTAGTGGACATTTACAATTACCTAGGTATTACAGACTGGATTCATCGAAGCAATAACTTCGCTAGCAATACCAGTTATTACCTACAGATTACCTAAAGCTGATATATAATTGAGTTTTCGTGACATAGTAGGATTTGATTCAAAATTACGTAAGCTACTGATTAAATATCACATACGCCAACATAAAGTTGATGTTGATAGAATATACCGCTTTGGGAACGCTGCTAGACAAGGACTCATTCAGTTTGTAATATCTTTTAAAACATCAAACACGAGCCGGGTAAAATACATGAAACAGACACCAGGTAAGTATCGGAAGGTTGCACTCATGCATGAAAGTGCTAATAATATTTCCATCATTAAACAAAGCCAATAAATAGGAAACTCCTTAGATGTAACAGATACTCAAAACGGCAAATATCCTGAACTTTACACCATTACAGCAAAAACAATAAAAACTGGAAAAAGCTGTTCTTATAAAAAATCTTAAACAAAAATAGAAAGCTAATTCCTTTTTACATTATTCATCTTTGTTCCCATATTTATCACAACGTTTCGGCCGTTGTACGCTAAGGCCTTCTTCGGGTGGTTGGAATGTCGAAATGAACCTTTTATTTCGCACGCTAGGGTAGACTGTTCAAGTTCCACGTGCCATGTCGAATGTCAGTTATCAGTTATCTCCTAACTCACCTCTCCACGTTCTCCACTGCCTTAACCACGTATTGAACTCACAACTCTTTAGGTCCTGTCACTGGATCTAACCAACGCCTTTATCAACTGTGACATGTGTCTGCTCCAGCGAGCGAAATAAAGGGTTCATTTAAACATTCCAACCACCTGAAGAAGACCGGAGAGTACAACGGCCGAAACGTTGTGATAAATATGTCAACAAAGATGAGGAAAAGAGTCCGAATAATGTAAATAGTTTACATAATACCTTATCTCAGAAATATAGAGATATATCTAAATTCTTGTATGGAAAGTACCCAAAACGTCTAGATGAACTAGGCACCAGTGTTCCCAAATCTATCAATGGATTAAAAATAGTGGTTTTAAGCGGGAGACAAAAGGCCTTATTATGCTTGTAGAAAACTCATGCCGTTCAACAAATGCCTAGACGGCTAAAATCAACAAAGATGACTCAAATCCCGCCTCTCACTTATGCTATGAATTTGATAAAACTGAGAAAGTTTCGTTTCGTTTGTTTTACGGCATATAAACCTCTGTGGTTTATTTTATGCCGACAAGATTTTTATTGCTGCTAATGTTCTTCAAAGATCTATTTCTGGGAATATTTTGCCTTGAAGAAATCTAGAGTTGGTCAGATTTTTTTCCAAAGAACGTACAGTTGTTTGTATTGCTAGTACTTTTTTTTAAATTATTGCTGATAATAATTTTTCCTTCAAAAATTATTGCTGGTAATAATTTTTATTACAATGTATTTCTGGTATTAAAACCTATTTTACACAAGTTTGTGTGTTAAATATTTACCCATAGCTGGGACCCTAACAGGTGCTACCAAAATTAAAAAATCAGGGTGGACCTGGGAACACCAGCAATTAAGAGGTGGTTCTACGTTCCTCAAAACCTCCTAATCAGAGGCCTTGCTGTTGGACGTAGTTTGTCTTACCCAGGACGCGGATGTAGTTTATCGTCATACCCAGGACGGTCTTACTGAGAAATAAGGTATTATAGACATGACAAGCTAGGACAATGTATTTATTAGTATATCTGTTCGAACTATCGTATTGAAGCCACGGATACCTTCTACACACACCACCAGAATGTTGTCACAAAATGTGATTATACTGCAGAATTTCCCAATCTTCATAGACAGAAAAATTAATGCAAATAGTCCAGATATAGTCATTAAACATTTAAAAAAAGAACCTGCCAATTAATTGCCTTCAGGATTCCAATGTTTCTAAAAAAATCTATTTAAGAAACCGCCAAAATATAAGGGTCTGCAAATCGAAGTTACAAAAATGTGGAAACTTAAAACTAGAATTATTCCTATTGTAGTAAGAAGGGTACCAAAAATTATGTAAGTAAAATTCCTGGTGACATTAGAAACGTAATGCTACAAAAATATTACTTTAAGCTGAACTACAAATATCACCCGAAAAATTCTCCCCCTTCTAAACGAAATGTCTCAAATATTAACAGATAACTCTACTATGGTGACCTTTTTCACTCGTAGACCTCAGAGGGAGAATTGATAGTTAGTCATTTAAACTTACTGTGGCAAGTTGATAGCACATGTAACAAAATAATAAATGCCTTCTAGCAGCAATAGTGGTGCTGTCAGATAAATATATACATATCTATAGATTACGTCAATAGAAATAAATACAAGTAGTTGGAAAAGGAAATTAAAATAATTCGGCACCCTAAAACAAGTGTTTTAATCATAAAATAATCACTGGGTATGATAAGAAAAGGTATAGACAAGAACATTAACAAAACTCCTCGGAAACACTATTTGCAAGAGATTAAAACAATTCGCGATTTGAACTTCGAATCTATTTAAGGAAGTACAGTAAGGCCTTGAGATACGAATTTAATTCGTTCTAATACCTAGCTCGTAACTCAAAAGACTCCTATCTAAAATCATTTTCACCATTGAAATTAATGGGATATTTCCGTTTCGTTCCAGGCCACAACAAATCAAACTTATTTTCTTAAAATTCTCCCCGTTTTTTTATTTGTGGGATTTCTTACAAGCAAAATCCTGCGAATAAAGATGAAATGTAGTTTACGAACAATAAAATAAAAGAGGAAAAGCAAATTGTAAATAAATAAACTATACTAAACCATGAAGTTCAGAAAAGTCACAGCCCAACTGGCGGAGGAGAGACAGAGAGACAATATCAGCTAACCAAGTAATGGTTAGCCTAACCTAGCAATGCCTAGCCTAGCCTAGTAATGGCTAGCCTAGCTTAATAAATGGCTAGTGTAGCCTAGCAATGGCTAGCCTAGCCTAATAAATGGCTAGTGTAGCCTAGCAATGGCTAGCCTAGACTAGCAATGGCTAACCTGGCCTAGTATTAGCTAACCTAGCCTATCAATGGCTAACCTAGCCTAGTAATGGCTAGCCTAGTCTAGTAATGGCTAGCATAGTTTACGATACTGAATATTAAATTTGTCACTTAATGTTTTTAAAACAATTACATTTTATCCATTGCTGTGATTATTTTTTTAAAATTTTATATTTTTTAATAATCCGCGTTGTAGAACGCTCATACTGCCTCGTCAAATCCATTATTTGTACGTATTTCTCATATTTTTCCATAATTTCTCCTTTAGTTCAAACGAAATCATACGTTTCGGCTTTTTACCACTGAACTCTACACCTGCTTTCCTCAAAATAACGTCAAAAAAGACACAACACAAAAGAGATGCCTCCAGAGCCAGGTGAATACGTGTAGTGCGAATGGAAATATTTCGAAAAATTGTCGAATGCTGCAATAACAAATGAAATTTTTTAATGAAACTCTGAAACATATCTCCAAATTCAAATACATATATAAAAATGCAAATAATCATTTATAACTCCGGCTCATATCTCAAAGAACTCGTATGTCGGTAATCATATCTCAAGGCATTAAAAATTCTTACGATATTAAGTTTAAATATTTATCAAATCTAAACGAATCTAGACCAACGGAAGTGGCATTTTTATACCAAGTGTTAAAAAAGCATTTTTTTCTCCTAAAAGATGTTTGAAAATCAGTTTTCGATCTCCTTCTGGTCGCTGTATATTATAAAAAAAAAGTGGTCAAAACAATCAAGATCTGTAAAGTTAGAAAAGGAATGAGTATTTTCAATGTGAAGAACTTCCTATTCTACAGTTTTGAAATTGGATTGTTATTCTGGAAAATAAATAACAGCTTTTCTGTTTACCATCTCAGGACACATTCGACGTATAATTTTGTTTTTGCTGTCAAAATACCGGTACTAAAATGTGGGCAGTGATAGCCAATTCCCCGTACCAGGAGCTCGTAATGGATGACAATTATATTCCAACTAAAAAAATGAACTTCTGTGGATGGCGTCACTAAAGGAATTTTTCAAAATAACGTCAAAAAAGACACAACACAAAAGAGATGCTTCCAGAGCGAGGTGAACACGTGTAGTGCGAGTGGAAATTCTCTCAAAGCTTGACGCTCACTGTTGTCAACTGGCGGATGCTTAACTGAAACTTGCTTGTATCTCAAAATTCAGACTATACCTCAATGCAAATTATGGGTCGAACTGCGGCTCGTATCTCAAAAACCTCGTATGTCGGTGCCGCTCGGATCTCAAGGCATTACTGTATTATCAATGTAAATATTTTATTTTTGTTAGATATCACTTAATATCAAAATATATGCAAACAGGCTGTACATATTTACAAACCTTGTCTTACCTCGGTCTCGGGAAATGATCTTGCCTAGACAGAATAAAAACCTACCATCATCAACAACAACAAAACCAATAATAATAATAATAATAATAATAATAATAATAATAACCTACTCTACATGGATGAACTCAAACTCTTTGCCAAAGACGACAATGAGTTGAAAAGTCTCCTCAATATTGTAAAATACTTCAGTGACGACATAGGTATGGACTTCGGATTAGATAAATGTGAAAAAGTAACTTTCAAGAAAGGTAGAATTACAGAAACACCCTTAATAGATTTAGATTTTGTCACAATGATTAGAGAACTGGAGCATGATGAAGCTTATAAGTATTTACCTAGGAATTAGCGAAGGAGATGGCATACAACACCCCCAAATGAAGGAAAAAAAATAAAAAAAAATCAATACTACAGGCGTGTACGTCTGGTACTAAATAAAAAGCTAAACTCAAAAAAACAGAATATCAGCCATAAACACATTGGCTGTCCCTGTGGTGCAATACAGCTTTAATGTCCTTTACTGGACCATAGCTGAAATTAAGCTAATGGACACTAAAACGAAAAAGCTTCTCACATGCTATCGCATGCATCATCCCAAAGCTGATGTTGATCGTCTGTATGTGCCCAGATCCGAAGGAGGCAGAATATTAGTTCAACTAGAACTGTCTTACAAAACTACAACAATTGTCCACTAAAGATACTTGGAAACTATAGAAGACTGGATGATGGTATGCGTCAAGGAACATGAAAGTAGTAAGCGTCTTTACTCCGTAATAAAAGAAGCCAACAAATTCAAAATGGAGTTTCAAATGGGCGTAGAGATGCAACTACAGCACAATACACCGGGTGAAACTGCAAAATACTTAAAAAACAGCAAAGACGAATGCAACCGACCAGATACAGAAGCGATGGCAAGATAAACCGCTTCATGGCCAATACTCTGCCCGTACCAAACAAGCTGACGTAGACAAAACCCGTACCCATCAGTGGCTACGTAGTGCAGGGTTGAAAGCTGAAACTGAAGGTTTTATCCTTGCTGCACAGGACCAATGCTTGCTAACTAGGAATTATCAAGCACATATACTAAAATATTGTGTCAGCCCAAAATGCAGATTCTGTGATAAATATCCAGAAACGATTGATCATCTTGTATCAGGTTGCACGATGTTGGCACCCACTGAATATAAAACTCGACATGACAGAGTAGGCCAATATCTGCACTGAAAAATCTGCAACTTCTACGGGAAGGAAACTGAAAGAAACTGGTATGAACACCACCCAGACCCGGTTACGGAGATAGGACCTGTTACAATTCTATGGGACTAGACAATACACACTGACAGAACAATCAAAGCCAACCGCCCAGATATTGTTATTAAAGACCACAAACAAAAAGGTGCCTCCTTATTGATATGGCAGTCCCCGCTGACTGCAATGTATCTTTGAAGATATTCCAAAAGCTGTCAAAATACAAGGACATTGAAATCAAAATCTCAAAAATGTGGCATATGAGAACATCAACAATCCCTGTTGTAGTTGGAGCCCTAAGACTGGTTGGAAAAGATTGCAGTAGACTAATTGAAGGGATTCCTGGAAGTCCATGTCTCAAGGAGATACAAAAATTATTCTGACAAGTACAGCCCACACTTTACGAAGGGCTTTTTTGTCAGTGGAAAGTGTCATGATGCCATTTCTAACATTAGGTCCCTCGGTGGGACCCGGAAAGAAATGTGTACACGCCAGTAATCAAAGGAAATAAAAACAATAATAATAATAAACTCAGTTGTTAGTGTTTGTTTTAATAATATTTTCTCACCAAACAAAGTAACAAAGTCGCTAAAACGTAGGTGGTTAGTGAATGTTAAGGACTATAAAAAAAAAGGAACATTATTAACGTTGGAGACATTTGGAAGAATAGAAATTAAGAAAAAGAGAGATAACGATTGACATTAAATCCCGGCCTTCTTCAGGTGACTGGAATTTCGAACAGATCCCTTTATTTCGTCCACCGGCGTTTAATTGTTCAATTCCCATTGTTTGATCTTCCGGAAGTCTCAGTTATTTTTCAATAACTGATTTCTCTTCAAATTTGTTTCACAGACTGCTTCATTGGCCTAGTATTGAACTCAAAACTCTTTTGGTCTAGTCACTGGATCTAACCAACATCTTTATCTACTGGGCTACGTGTCCTTGAGGTAAAGGGAAATAACTGAGACACCCGGAAGAGGCATGGAACGTAGAACTACCCCGGTGGACAAAAATAAAGTCTTCGGTTCTAAATTCCAGTCACCTTCAAAAAAATTTTTGAAGCCTAAAATTGCAGAAATGTCAATGAATATATTTATGAAAATGACGATAATAATTTATAATGTAAATAATATCTTACTTATTATAAAACGCAGATTGTGTGTGTGTTTTCTGTAACGTTTTATGAAATTGGATCAAAAATTCACAGGACATAAAATTACCTTGTGGTGGTTCTAACAGCGCCAAAAATGGGAAAAAATATAATTGTTTTTGCACAAAATCAATTTGAAAACACGATTAAGAGACATCGTGTAAAATGGAAGGGGGACAACTCACATCGGGTTGTTTATGTGTGGGGGTTCTTTAAATATGGGATCAGTTTTCCTATATTTTTCATTATAAAACAAAACTTCACTTTTTTTTTTTTTTTATTAGTGTTTCTTATTCTCTTACACACTTTTCTTTTATTTTTAATATTCAGAATGCTTTAAAAATTCCATTTACAAGACAATTATTTATAATAAAATTCTATTCAATCGGGAGACTCATAACGATTGAAAACAATGTTTTTGTTTGAGTTTGGGTTTGACCAATTTGTAAAAAAAAAAAAAAAAAAAAACTAATTAAGACATGCGTGTCCGTCAAAATAAAACAATAATCTAACGATCTCTACTGATTGTAAAATACAAACATCGAATAAATTCTTTATCTTTAGGAAAGATAATGAAATCTAAACATACACAAGTCCTAACTAAAAAAAAATAACCGGAACGGGAAACTACTTTAAATACACATGGTGTCCAATTTTTTTACTGTATTCAATAAGTAAAAATCATAAATTGTAAAAGATTATTATTATAGAAAGGCTACTAAATGAATAAGATTTGTTAGATCATAATTAATAAACCCAAATAAAGTTAATATTTTTTTATTAGAAACAACGAAAGTGGAAAATATATTCAAATCAGAATTCTAATTATGAATCACCACAAGCAAAATATGCAATTTTTTTACTGTATTCAATAAGTAAAAATCATAAATTGTAAAACTAAAAGATTACAGAAAGGCTACCTACATTTTTAACCCGATTTCAACAAAACTTCACTTTTTTTTTTTTGGTATATGTAGTGTTTCTTATTGTCTTGCACACTTTTTTTTTATTTTTACATTCAGAATGCTTTAAAAATTCCATTTACAAGACAATTGTTTATAATAAAATTCTATTCAATCGGTAGAGACTCATAACGATTGAAAACAATGTTTTTTTTGAGTTTGGGTTTGACCAATTCGTAAAAAAACCCAAAACAAAACAAAAAAAAAAAACAACTAATTCAGACATGCGTGTCCGACAACCTTAAACAATAATCTTTGTCAATTTTATTTTTCAGTCTTTATGATGGTGGATACTTGATCTATCTCTTACTGTTTATATATCCCCGGGCAAATTATTCAATCTACTGCTAGTAAGTAATAAATTTTGTATTTATCGGTTATATTTGTGTTATATATTTTCTCTCGATTTTGATATAATTTAATATTTCAACATTTCATTTAAGAACTGAATATATATAAAATGTGATTATTAATTGACGGTTTGTATATAATTAGCCACACTATCCCAAAGAACTGACAACAGACAGCTGATGGAGGATGTGCTATGGTATCTCCAAACAAACCTCATAAGGTTTGAATTTAGAGTTTTCATTTTTATAGATGCCAAACAAGGCAAGAAACTTTAGTCTGCCCTGTTATTTAACGCACAAAGCGGAGGAAGTGGAAGCATATCTGTTTCAAGAGGATAAGCACGCAGTTTTTTTTTTTCACAAAAAACCCTGTCTTTTGAACGCGGTTTTTTATATTTCCCGAGCAGATAATTAATATCCATTTCCATTTTTTCACCGCATATATCGATTATTAATTAACTAGTAAAATTAGTATGATTATTGAAACGTAATATTATTTAAAAATTAAAGAACCAGCATTTTATTTATTCATTTTTTCATGACTTGTGTGCAAGAAGAATTTAAAAAAAAAAATCTCATTTCCGGCTATCGATAGACTTGTTTTGCTTATTCAGAAATCTAACCTGAACACCTGAAAAATCAAATACATACATATATATATATATATATATATATATATATATTTCAAAGTAATTGCTAGATTTGGCGTGACTGGTAAAAGCGTCTTTTCTTTCCTTTTTTTTATCAGCTTTTATTTTTCTTGGTATTCTTTCTGCTATATATTCTGACTATCTGTATTCTTTGCTTATCTTGTTTCTCGGTTGATTTATTTTTTTTTCTTATTTTACTCGACTTCTGTAGATATCTCTGGTTGCAGTGTTCCAATTTCCGCACTGATATGTTATTGAAGTTACTTCATTGTCTGAGGCTTAACGAACAAATGCAATTTTGTTTAAAAAAATGTCAGCAGAGAAGCCTTTAATGGAATTCTACATAGAAACCTTTTTTGACTACTACTATGAACTTTCTCTCCACTTCCCCTGTGTCTCTCCCTCTCTCTTTTCTATATTTCTCTTTCCCTCGCCTTTTATATATATATATATATATATATTTATATATATATATAATATAATGTTTGCGTGACGCTTGTTTTTGGTTCCTTTATTCAATTTTACAAAATGTTTGGGTTGGTTCTGCACAAATTAAATCATATGTCTGACAGTCGGCTCCTAGGAACTGAGTTGCTTGACTCTCATTTCCATCGAATAACTCTGGGAAGTTAAAATGTGTTTTATATATATATATATATATATATATATATATATATTTTCTCTCTATTTATTCTCTTTCTTTCTAAATCGAATTCGACGTATGATTTCTTTTTTTTCAGATCAGTTCCTAGGAAATCGACAGCCCGACAACAGTACATGAGATTTGATGATAATTACCTTATTTATTTTTTTGCAGGACCATCCACATTTTTTGAAGGACAAAAATACAGACCTAGTGCACTTGATGCCATAAAAGGTACACAAACGACCCTTCGCCATTTTGAATTTTAGATAGTTTTTCATCCAAAGCTATAGAACCCGGTCTGTCCTGGATTATTTTCCCCAATAAAATAAATTCAGATTTTAATTTAGATTTTTTCATATTATTACAAAAATTAATGTAATGGATTCGATTTTAATTTAAATCGGCTTCTTCTATTCCTAATCAAGCTGTATCCATTATTCCACCGAATTATTTCAATTTCTAAGAAAAAAGATATTTTATATTATATATATATATATATATATATATATAAATATATATATAAATATATATATATATATATATATATATATATATATATATAATATAATATATATATATATATATATATATATATATATATATATATATATATATATATATATATATAAATATATATATATATATATAAGGTTTTTTAAATTGCATAGACTGAAAATATCCTTGGATGGCAATTTGTCTTAAAAAGGATAATTCTGAATTTAGTAACTGTTTGGACGTTTTTGTGGCAATTGTATCTTTATTCGAGTTTTCAAAATATTTTTATCTTCACCACTATAATAAAATATGTTAACTGTCGGCTGCTAAGAACTGAGCTGCTTCATTCATAAATCGAATTGCGACAGGAGAGTCCATGTATTATAAATATACAAAATATTACGAGTATCGGAGTAGAAATTGAAAAAGTTCGTTATAGGAGTAGAAATTGAAATATTAAATTTGAAGTTTGAAAATCACATAAGATGATAGATCGGAATTGATTTGGTTTGGTTTGGTTTGTTTACGCCATATCAACCTCAATGGGTTATTTAATTTTGGACAAAATTTTTATTGTTTGTTACTATTTTTTCCTCAAAAATGTATAGCTGATAAATTTTTTTTTCAAAAATGTATTGCTAGTAATTTTTTTTCAAAAATGTTTTGCTTGAAATAGTTTTATTTTCTTCAAAAATTTATTGCTGGTAATAATTTTTTACAAAGTATTTCTGGTATTAAAACCTATTTTACACTTTCATAAAAATTTGGTCTCAGTTTCGGTTTAACTATTTGCCCATAGCTGGGACCCTATCAGGTGCTACCACCTCGGGTTTGAATGGATCTAGGAACACCAGCAATTAAGAGGCGGCTCCATACTCCTCAAAACCTCCTGATCAGAAGCCTTGCTGTTGAATTTAGTTTATCGTCTTACATAGGATGTAGTTTATTGTCATACTCATGACGGGATGGAAATTGAAATACGTTAAGAGGGTTAGAAACTGAAATACGATGGGAGATGTTTGAAATTTAAAGTAGAAGTAGAAATATAGAAAAATACTTACATTTATAGGAATAGGTATTGAATAGGTTGTTAGAAGTGAAAGTAAACAATATGGTGGGCAAATTAGGAATATCAATACCTTGATAAGAATAAAGTTTGAACTACGTGCAAGGAGAGAAAATTGAAATCCGCTGAAAAGAGTAAAAACTGAAATTAAAATATTGGTGATCAAACTGAGAGGTGGGGGCGCGTAGGAATAGAAATCCCGCGAAAAGAAAATGAAATTAAATGCATTGATAAAAGTCGATTCCAAAACACGATCAGAAAATTCGAAATTGAAAAAGATATGGGCAGAAATTAAAATAATGTGATAAGAGGATTACTTGACAATATATATATATATATATATATATATATATATATATATATATATATATAATCATAGTATGGAAAGTCAAATCCCTAGATAAGTGCTGAAAATTAAAAAGAATGATAAAATTATAACTTGATAAATTGTTATTTAGTTTCCATCTTAACATAAGGAAAAGGCAGTTGAAGTTTCTGGAAAACATAATGAAAGGGGGTGGGGGCTGGATAATCTGATAGTCCCGGGTCGAATAGAGGGAAAGAGAGACAAGGGAAAACAACGTGTGACATACCTGGCGAACTCAAGTGGATGACAGAACGTGGTCTGGGGGAGGAGACGGAGGGAAGTAACTTGTCAAGAGCTGCAAGGGAGAGAGGGAGGTGGAGAGCCATGATCGCCTACGTCCTGAAATAAAAAGAAGATTGCAGCGTGGTGGCTAGCCTACTAAGTACGACACCCCGAGGCTGATTTCAAGTGGTCTACAAGTGAACCCTCGTTTCAAGCTCTACAAGAGTGGGGGTCGAAATAAAACGATTATGTATTATGAAACACATAAGCTAAAACCGATATATGCAATTGTTTTATTACGCGACAGATATTGCGAAACTTTACAATATACATCCATAAATCTATACCAGTCTATTACAAATATATCGGATACCGTTTATCAATTTGCTTTCGTTACATTATTTTCTGATCAATGGAATATCTGTATGAGATAATGGTATCTAAGTTGTGTTTTATAGAAAATCAAATATAAAAGTTTTGAAATTTTCAAAATTCGATTAAGATTTGAAATACTTGTTAAAACTTTCAACACGAATATTCTTTGCAACTATTATAATTTTATAATAAAATATTAAAAGTGAATATAATAACAAGCAATGTACTAATCTAAGTCATAATTTTGATTCTCGCGATTTTCAATTCAAAATGTCAGCGGTAACGTGTTTCTAAACATATAAATCGTCAACAAAAATACTGTGATATATTTTTTCCAAAGTCGTATTTTTATATTAAACTAACAATTTTGAAGAATGTTTACAAAGATGTTTTAATACCTACAGAATTAATGGAAATTATTTATAAGCAGCCAATTTGCGGAAAGCATGTTTTTATATTAAAACACTCAAATACACAGACGAGTTAACATAAATTCCCACTAAAAAACAAACAAACAAAAAACAACCAAAAAAACAACAAAAACCAAAAAAATATCTACTGGAAGGCGTGTATCCACAAAATATAACGTTTGCAGAAATAAAAACTGTTGTCCTCATCTTTATTGCTATATTCACAAGGTTTCAGCCGTTGTACGCTCCAGCTTTCTTCAGGTAACTGAGATTTCGAACTGAACCCTTTATTTCGTCCATTGGGTTAGGTGATTCTAGTTCCACGTGTCGCGCATCTTCCGGATATCTCCCTTTAACTCAACTCTCCAGTTTTTTTTGTTCACCACTTCATTAGCCAGGTCTTGAACTCACAACTTATTGAGACAATCACTCGATCCAGCCAACGCTTTTACCCATTGAATCATGTCTTGAGAAAAGTATGAATCTAACTCATCTTCCCCTACCTAGGGGTTAATTAGTAAGACTATATCAGTAAATCATTATTATCTCGAGAAAATTCAATCTAAATTCTTGTCTATAATCAAAACATTTACTTACAATCTGAAAATAACTTTCTTTTCTCACAATGCTCTCTTGTGGATCTGCCTGCCGGCAACATGTTTTCCAACCATTTTTAATCTGAAAAAAATTTACATGCAATTAAAATCGATTTTCTGTGCTCTTGATTAGTGTGGAAGTGTAAGAAACAGAAACATTGCTGCTAAGTTTCCAGACCCAGTAAACAATTGTGTCTCTGTGGCTTTACTGTCTTACATGAGGTGAACTTGATTAAATAAATAATGAAAAAAATTACGTGAAGATGGTGGAAAAAGGCATCAAAAGCCAATCAATCAATCAAAACTAATGATTAAAACAAAATAAAGTAGTATCAAGTTTGATGAAATATTTCAATTCAAGTAGACTATTCACCTACCATTATATCAAAACTTCAGATATAATTATTGTCATAGATTTTAACCGTTGACCACACACACACACACACACACACACACACACACACACACACACACACACACACACACACACACACAAAATGTTTCAAACAGAAATGTTTCCCTTTTGACGATGTTTGGTTGGAACAAAATTTAAATAAACGTTTTTTTGTTAGTTGCGTTTAAACGTTAATGTATATTTTTACATATTTACTGAAATTTAGAATATATATATATATATATATATATATATATATATATATATATATATATATATATATATATATATATTTATAAATATAGATAAAACTATCCTTCATTTATACATATGTTTCATTAAAGACGACAGACAAGGTACTGAATAAGTTTTTTATTAATTTTTTTGTGTTCGATAAAGTGATTTATTTTCTAGACACAGAGTGTGTAGAATCTGTCCAAATGTTCAATAATTGCGAGCGCTTTCGGCTATACTTTTAGTCATTATGAAGGATAATTTTATTTTACTTTTTAATGTATGGGTTGGGTGTATGTTTCTAGAGTTATAGGGATGTTTAATGTACCGAACACAGCACATAGTGGTTGTGTTCGTAATTCATATTATTGAGCGTTGGCTTTACTATTTATATTATTAAGGCTTCCATTATATTTAATCATTTTTATCTGTGGATGAGGTTATTATATTTGTATTTTCTACTATTATGTTTCGGATGGGGTCTGGTAAGTGTGTGTGTGTTTGTTTAAATGGGTTCTAACAGATCTGTCTTCGGAGAGGTGTAACGCAAGGCGTCTGGATAAGCATGTAGTCTTGTGACTGATGTAATTATTGATGAATTCAGTTTGATAAGGAACACAGTTCCTTAAAGAGCATTTGAACTCATAAATAATGTTTATTCGTTACAATTTTGATTTTACCGGTGTGTTGTTATCTTTGAGGATAAGGTTAACCAATTTAAATTTTTATAGTAGCTAATTAATTTGACTTTTTTTTCGGTTCGATATATATATATATATATATATATATATATATATATATATATATATATGTGTGTGTGTGTGTGTATATATGTGTGTGTATAGATGTAAACAGATGTATATATATATATATATATATATGAATATATATATATATATATATATATATATATATATATATATATATATATATATATACATGTCTCACTTATACACCTTTCTGACCATAGCTCAATTAGATCTCATTTAAATATTCATGAAACCTACCGGGCACTGTTCGCCAACATAGTCGTTGACAACACTAATATAATAGCATCATCTACATGGCAAAAAAGTCTAGATATAATGGACGGCTTATAAAAAAAAACAAACAAAAAAAAACAACAACACTTAATAATATTAACTTTCATCATGGACACAATATTTTGCCCGTGTTTTGAAAAATGAAAACATTTTATAAAGCATACGTATAATAAACTATTTCTTATTTAACAGTTAAAATATTTAATTCTTGAAAATGGCTAAATGTATAGCCGAAAGAGCTCGGCTAAAAAGAACATTCGGACAGATTTTATATAATTTATCATCCGAAAAGAAAAAGAAAATTATTAGATGACATATATATATATATATATATATATATATATATATATATATATATATATATATATATATATATATATATATATATATATTCTGCCTGTTGAATTTAGGTGTGGTTTGTGTATCTTTCTTGTTTTTACGTTTAAATTAAGGATGTTAGAAGATTAAATGCGATTTCATCATTTGGTGTTCGGCATTAGGCTTTCGAAAAGTTGGCTTCTTTCAGTAGGATAAGGCATTCAAATCTTTTTGCAAACTCAGAAGAAATGTACACTTCTTGTTTAGGATGTCCTATTGAACCCGCATACACATTTTACTTTACCCGTTTGGATTAAAATTTATTTCAGTCTTTACTGAGTTAATTTGAAGAACTTCATTTCACCGGAAGCCGGTGAAAATATCTAGAATTGTTCATCATTAAGTAAGCTATCGATTTCTTGGCGGATAAAAACGGGAACGTGCCACAAAGCTTATGAACGGTATTGAATGAAATTGTGCATATGTGTTGAATAAATTCACATAGAAATATCTAAAATTTGTTTTTGAATTCCATGCAAAAAACACTGACATTTTGTCACAAGCTAATGACAGCAAAGTACTGTGTTTCATGATGTTTACAATTGTTTAATTTCATTGTTTTTAATTGGTGAAAAATATCAATACACCTGGATTAAAATTAGTATCGATAAATAGATAGATACATATGAATAAAATTTGATAGATAAATAGATAGATAGATAATCCAATAGATACACACACGCAACCATATAGATAGATAGATAGATAGATAGATAGAAGCAGTGAAACTGATACATAGATTTTTTAAGATAGTTGCAACTGATTTCTGTTGATGAAAATTATCATTGTATTTTGATTAATATAATGATAGATAGATAGATAGATAGATAGATAGACAGACAGATACAAAGAAGCAGTGAAATAGATAGATGATTTAAGATATTTACAATTTTTTATTTGATTGATTTATGTTGTTGAAAACATTGTATTTCGAGTAAAATGTGTATAGATAGATAGATAGATAGAAAGAAAGAAAGAAAGAAAGAAAGAAAAAAAAAAAGAGAGAAAGAAAGAAATAATGTACAAAGTGAGTTATGAGAGGTAGAGAGTTAAACAGGTAAAGAGATTCAAGCATAGAAAGAAAGAAAGAAAGAAAGAAAGAAAGAAAGAAAGAAGCAGTCTCAAATAGCCAGTGAAATAAATATAAACAAATTGAAACTGACATAGTTGTTTGGATTAATTTTTATAATTGGATTATCTCTGGCTAAATCCAACTATACACAATACAATTAAAAAAAGCTCCTAGTTCATTTCTAGATTTCAAAACAAGCTGATTTTGTTCAAGCTGTGTTTTTTAATTTGTGTGAATCTGTTCCCGTCAAGCACATTACAGCACATGTGGCTGGGTTGTCCAAATACACATTCATCTAACCAATCACTTCAGAGTTTACAGTCGTGAAATGTCAGTGAAGAAACGTTTTTCACAATGTGTTTGTTTATAGGACAAATTACAGTGAGGGGTTGATTTATATCTTACGATAAGGGTGCGACTGATAAGTTCATAGGACGGCTATGATGTCATGATTGTAGAGCTGTGAAATCTTGCATGCATTAATTTCTTCTTATTAATAACTGCTTTGTTTCATTCCAGAAGAAAACCCTCATATCACACTGTCCAAAAAGAAAAAAAAAAGACTGTACATCCCAGTGGTCAAAAAAAAGGCAACATCAAATATGACCGCATTACAATTGCGATACTGGTGATTTTTCATTTTGAGGAACATATCATATTTAAATCAGGAGAATAGTGGTTAGTCAAACAGTTCAGAGCTACAGCCCCGCACAACAGCAACTGAAGCCAATAATATGCGTGCTGATGAAAGAATACAGCTTTCCTCAGTTTTCGTGTGAGTATGATCTTGATAGCCTTTCGTAACTGCCTCAGCATGTTACCAGGGTACTCTACATTTATGTTACTCTATATTTTGAAGATATTCAATAAGCACAATGCTTTTTGCATCCCCCACAAAAGGAGGGTATAATCTTTCCTGTAGGCGAAAAAGGCCTTGACGTATAAGTAGCACATAGGCAGAAACTTTCGTCATGCTAAGTTCATTCTGCAGAATATTCTCAACTCTCTCACGAGATATGTTGATAGCACTAGCTATTTGATATTTAGTGAATCGCATGACATTTATCACTATGTAATGAACATGATCAATGATTCCCTCTTGTGGTGTATCCAGCACATTGTTCATCTTCAAGATTCTGCATTCACCTCCTAAATTCATCTGTCTGCTTTTGCACCGTTTATAGAACTGGCGCATCATCCACTAATATTATATTTTTTTATTTTATTTAAGATTTTCACCCCAAGCAAAGCGGGAAGCCACTAGCACGCAAGGGGATACAGAGAGTTAGAGCGGGAGCAAAAAGGAGCGATAGAGGAAAGGATGAAGAGACGGTTAGGGGATAGATCAGGGCATCTGGAGACGTCGATTGACGTTACATTTGAATAGTTGGAGATTATAGCTATCAGGGAAACAAGAAATGTTGAGGGAGTTCCACAGGCGAGAAGTGCGAGGCATGGAGCTATTGGAGTAGAAGAGACGGCTATATTTAACAGTTTCGACAATGAAAGGGTGAGAGCGAGATGCCAGCCTAGTTGAACGCTTAAATTCATGCAGTCTGGGAACCATCGAAAGCAGCTCATCGGAGCAGTTACCGTAAAAGTATTTGTAAAAAAGAGAGAGAGGGGAAACAGCACGTCTGTGAGAAAGCGACTGCAGACGAGATGCCAGATCAGGGCCAATTACATTGCATATCCGTCTCTGGATCTTATCAAGAACCTTGAGACAACCATAAGGGACACCAGACCATATACGGCAGCAGTACTCCATGCAAGGGCAAATGGTTGATTTGTAGATTTGAAGGATCGATTCTGGCGAGAAAAAATTCCTGGTGCGGCACAGGGAGCCAACTTTCCTTGCTGTGAACGAAGATATTGACTTAATGTATTTGTTCTATCTCAGGTCAGCAGTCAATATCAATATCAACATGAATGTCTTTGGGGACCAAATCTATTTTTGGCAGATAACTGATAACACCACGAAGTAAGATGTTACCCATTGTCAAGAGAAATCGCTACATCTGAAGTCTTCTTTGAACAGTCAATTTGTCTGGAAATAACCAATGCGGTTATTAATAAGAATGTTTGACATTAATACGTCCAAGATTTCACAGATCGAAGCATCATTTTTTCATTGCTAACCTTAATTTGTCAGCCCGCCCGCATAGTTTAACATTCGCGGTTCCAGCTGAAACCGTAGACATTTGAATGATTTCGTTTTGTAACTACCATCACGTCCCCTTTTCTCCTCGTGCGTTGTCTTTGAGACGTAGCCATCATCGTCCTAATAATAGTAATTGATCATACTTAGACAATGAATTTCCATTGAAGACCGGGTTGGAGATGTAACGCTGGTAATTTATTGTAAAAGTCAAGAGTCGTTCCGCATAATTTGCTCTCTGTAGAACAATAGAACAATGCACTTTGTTAATTTCATGCGTATATCGAATTTTCTACTCCAATGCAAAGCCTCGCCTCTTGCAATATGTGGTTTATTCTTAAAATAAACAGTATCACAATGACTAAACGGTTGATCATTGAAAATAGAGAAATCTGTTATCTATATACACGTAAATAAAGAAATGAGATTATTATAATTGTTATTTCTTTATCATAGTATTGAATGAAGATAACACAATCAAAAAGTCGAATGTCGTTTCGAGTCGCGGTAGTCTTGCTAAAATCAGTAGTAAGAAGATACGCTAAAGTTTTTTTTTTTTTACTTTTTCTCTCCTCCTGATGACAATTTTCGGCGTCAGTCTATATCTGTTTGGACGAGTTCAATTCTTCCTCTTCTAGAGATGTGTGTTCATCCCGACAATATAATTTAATTTGCTTGACATTAAAGGGGCATAAATATTAGAGTGGTCGGAATTTATCTCAGTATGTAAGAAACTATAATTTATTAATAAAAGTGGCAGGAGTGGGGTAGAAAGTCATAGAAAGAGTAAAGCCTTTCGAATTTAAGTAAAGAATTTTTTTTATCAGAATTTTACATTCACTCCCATATGTCAGTAAATACTGGGCAGTTTCTTCAAATTTGAAGACAAAATCGCGAAAATATTATATTAAAAAAAATGAGAATAACATGGACAGAACATGTTTTTTGTAGTGATGTTTATCTTGTAAAAGGTCCAAGAGCCACTCAAGGTAGAGTGTTACAGTGCAGGAGGCACAGTCTATGCCACGCACATTGCGAACCACCTTCGTTCCTTTCGTATCCGATCGGTAAGTTCCACTTGAGCATCTTCTTCCCCCGAACGACTGCTTTGTAGAACCGACACCCGATCACTAGAGTCATCTTCCGCATATATCCCCATAAACCGTACCTTTTACACTATAACCCTCTTCATCGAGTGATGTTTGGGTTTTGTAAAAGGAGAACGACATTGTAAAAAACACTCCCTGTGTCTTAGTGGCTTTATTAACTTTATTGCATTGAAATGAGTTTAAAATAATTCTGCAAAGATAGTTGTACGTGAAGAATCCCTCGAAGTACAACTTAATGATTATATGAAAAAACTAGCATCAATTAAATATCAACTCGCATAACTCGTTTCAAAATCAAAAATACAAGTGCAAGAAATTCTAGAGATGAGATCAAATGCAGTCAAATTTAAATGATAATACTTTTTTTTTACAACTTAGTGATTGAAAATGTATTGAGCAGGTAGACTAAAATGTCAAGCAGGCATCATTTCACAGGAATTGTTTAAACTTTACATTAAAGCGATCATAAGAGAACTAGAAGTTCTATAAGGATTTATTATTCGGGAACACAATCTTAACAGCCTGACATAAAGAGATGAAACTGTGTTGATGTCAGGCACAGAAAAAATACAGGAACAGTTAAAGAATGAAGGTGAGAAAAGGATTAAGAAATTAATATTAATTGCAAGAAGACATAATACATAGTCTTTAGTTCAGGAGATGAGTAACGGATTGAAGAAGTCCAAGAGCTGCGACAGATGGGAAGTTGTGGAGAGTCATCATCGTAAATGCCCCGAAAGGACAACATACACAAGAAAAGGACTTCTCTCTTTGTCTAAAAAACGAGTTGTTACTGATACTTTTATGAATTATTATGGAAAAATGGATAGCGGCACGGATTGATGAATCGGAGAGACGAGTTCGGATTCCAGTTGAATACATTACATTCACTTACGTGCCAAGACCCTTTGGAAATGTATGAATCCTCTTCTTCGAAAGCTATGGGTAAATTGAAGGATAGATCGTGTTCTTGAATGGCAACTGGTCTACCGCAGGGTTAAGGTTAGGTAAATGGCAGGGAAAAAATCTGCCTCGTCAGTCATGTATCGAAAGATAGATAATCGCATAAGCGCTTATCACGCATGACACATAGCTGACTGAACGCTTTGGTACATATCAATGATGTTTATAGCCGAGGTTCTTTAGGGATTTGGAGCCTTTCAACATTATCCCCCTTTCCACGGTGACCCAGACGATACTGATCGGGTATCAACTTGTGCACATTTTTTCTATCCTCCCGACCACACACTGCGGTTACTCTTGGCAATTTATGGTCCAATTCCGGATAATTTCTGGTTCACCAGCAATTTGCGCTCTTTCATAAAAAATGGAAGCAAACGCAACCACAGTTTTTATCTGGTAAGGAACATGGCGTCGTGCTTGGCTTGAAGTGGTAAGTAACGATTTGTTTCTTTCACTGAGACATATACACATACATGTACACACACGAAAACGCGCTCAAGAATCATATTCTACTTAGTTTCTCGTACTGTGTCCCTTTAGGGCGGAGGCGATCATGGCTCTCCACTTGCCCTTATTCCTTGTAGCTCTCAATAGGTTTTGTTTATTTGCCCCCTCTCCCAAGCCAAGTTCTGTTATCCACTTGCTTAAGCCCGTCATGCATTGCTTTCCCTTGTCTCTCTCTCCCTCTTTTCGACCTTCGAATATTAAATTCTCCAGGCTCATTTCATCTGTCTCTTCCTGATGATAAGTATAAGCTTCCTCCTTGTTTGCATCCTCTCCAAAACCTCACACGCTCAGTCCATAAAATCCTCAACATCCTTCTGTAGAACCATATCTCCGTTGCTTCAAGTCTCTTCTTCATCTTTGAGGAGACCGTCTAACATTCGCTGATGTAAAGGAGGACGGAGGTCACGTAGCAGCTCAGTACTCTTTTCTTTTTTTAGCAAAGATATCCTACTGTCTCACAATACTCTGCCCAGATTTTGGAATGTGTCTTTGGCCATCCCAATAGCTACAAAGGAGAGGAAATTATGGAGAGGCATGATCTCCAACTTCCTGAATGTACGCTGCACATAGAAGAAGAATAGTGTTTGAACATCTGTAGTAGTAGTAACAGCCTACTGTAAAATATGCACCGTTTGGTTAATACTATTTGGGGTTTAGTTATCTTGAAACACACACACACGCAGATACACTCAGACGTAGAGATAGATAGATAGATAGATAGATAGATAGATAGATATCAACAGACTGAGATAGAGAGATATATACAAACTGAGATAGATAGAAAAATATAAACACCCCCACTCCCATATATATATATACAAACAGAGATAGATAGATAGATAGATATGAGCAGACTGAGATAGATGCATATGAACAGACTGAGATAGATAGATAGATAGATAGATAGATAGATAGATAGATAGATAGATAGATAGATATGAACAGACTTGGGTGGATCGATAAATGGATATACGAGAATAGAGATAGATATGTGAAACTTAGAGATATATAAAATGATTATGTAGCAAACTTGGTCACAGATCGATAAAACAGAAATAAAGAAAAATATTACGATAGCTAGAGAGATATGATCAGACGGAGATCGACAGAAATATAGATAGAGAGAGAGAAAATGAATCTGAGAAAAATATGAAGAGGGTATGAAAACCATTTTGAGCCTGGTATAAACAGAGAGAAATGAACAACCGATAAAGGATATCTTGATACAAATATATATACATATATATATGTGTGTGTGTGTGAACAGACTCAGAGGGATCGATAAATACATAGGTTGTTAGGTAGCTCGGTGAAATGCTCGAAGACATGATTAATTAAATCTTTGTTGATGCAAAATTTCGTCACGTGATCTTTTGTAAATATGAAATGAAATTTGTAAAATATCTTTGAAGTTCAATCAATCTTTTATTGTTTTTCTCCTCAGACAATTGCATTTATGTTGTTTACAATTTTAAAGATATATTCTTAGTCTATGAAAATAAGCTACACCTGAATTGACATAAATTTACAAGATTGCCACTGGCAATGGAGAATAGATTTACTCCAAAATTCTAAGACATAGAAAACAATAGCTCGATTTCGAATGGTTTTCTTTATTAAAATATAAACCGAATGCGTGAAGAAAAAAAATGAATTCTACGAACAGGACATTTATATCAACTTCGAATCTAGATTTATTTGCTATCTGTGTATTTGTTCTTCACGTCTTCTATATAAATAGTCTTATATTTCATTCATATGAAAATGCTGCTGTATTTCTGGTGAGTTCACAGTTACTTTTAAATAGTTAGCCTAAACGGAATCCATCCATATAATAATTATCAATGTGCATCCATTTATATATTTCCTGTCCCAACTGTAGTTAAAGTTAATCAACTTGAGTTACTAAAATTATGGGTGATTTCTTCCCATAATCGTTTTAATAATCTATAAAAATAAAATAGATATCTGCATTTAGACAAAATTAGATTCCGAGCAAAATGAAAGGTTTACCTGTATTCTTACGTCCTTTAGTTTGCAG
This sequence comes from Acanthosepion pharaonis, assembly GCA_903632075.3. Classification (NCBI taxonomy): domain Eukaryota; kingdom Metazoa; phylum Mollusca; class Cephalopoda; order Sepiida; family Sepiidae; genus Acanthosepion; species Acanthosepion pharaonis. Next base: position 163,415 of record CAHIKZ030001360.1, on the reverse strand, counting down.
TGTTATTTGTTCAAGCCTTTCATATGAGGCACTCAGATACTTTTGACTATTTGGTGATCGTCTTGATTCCACTTGGTCTTGAAATAGGCTTAGCCTACCTCATGTATTGCTAGTCTTTCTCTTCCGAGAGACATTTCCATTTCAATGTTATTATTTTTAAAATGAAAAGATGTTGAGCAAAAATTGATTTATATAATACCAGAAGTAATCACTGAATAATAGATACCAGTGAACGTCAAAAATACATTAGTAATAATAATAACATCTATTGATTGATAGCTTGATTTGATTTTTACGGCTTATCAACCCATTGCGGGTTATTTAAGAACGAAACATATTTTGGAGTTCTTTCTTTTTTTTTTCTCATCTATAATGCATTACCAGTTTGTGGAAATAACAATGATTTTTTTTGTTGATACACATCTTACTGTTGAAAACCATAGCTGTTTGGGGAGATGATTCCATACCTTTCCTAAAGGTATTTTCGCGAAAGTGGATATAACGAACCCGACCGGAATTGGAACTCGGCTCACAAATTTCTGATTGTGAGCTGAATCAAAGTGAAAAACGAATATAAACATTATAAAAACCAATGTTTACCGGCATGAGCTCCCGAGAAATTTCATAGAAAATATGTATCCCCCGACAGGAATCGAACCTGCATCCTACACGGTACCGACATACAGATTGACGTGCTATACTAGTTTAGCTACGAAGGAGCGTCTGGTTAGCAAACTTGGTTTTATTGCTTTTTACAAACTTCCCACGATTTCTCTCGAACGTCTATATCCATATCTACTCGAAGCGTACATTAACGTAAATGAATGAGGTCACACAGTACGAAATGGACTAAATTCGACAATAACTTTTAATATTTTTTGTTATACGTTATTTATATAGATACATGAAAAGTTTGTAGTTTAAAAGCAGTAAAATCGACCTTAATAACCAGACGTTCCTTTGTAGCTAAACTGGTACAGCACATCAGACTATATCACGATTCCGTGTAGGATGCAGGATCGATTCCTGTCGGAGGGCGCATATTTTCTATGAAATTTCTCGGACGTTCAGGCCAGTAAATATTGTTAATAATGTTTATTATACACAGAGCATGAACAGATTTTAATAGCAGCAAACCCAGCAATTGATTCCATATAAGATTTCCACTTCATGGCTGCAGAAAACTTTATGAAAAGAAAGCGTGATGTGTCATTCTCGTAATGGCTAGTATCAGCCATACTTACGGAATGCAAAAAAGTGTTCTCTCAGTCGATTAAAAGAGAACAGTTTCATTTTGGAGGCGCTAATATTAACAAGTCATTACTTGACCCAGTTAATAACTTATCGTAGGATATTTTTGAGATCGGATAAAAAATTGTTATTATCGAACCGATCAGATTTATTTTAAGTCAATAGTTGTATCATCAGCATATATACCGTGTTGAGGATTGATGATATTAGGAAGGTCGTTGATAAAAATTAGAAACAGTGGCAGTATTAAAGAGGTCAAGATGCCTGCTACTCCAAGATTCTTTGGCGTGCCATGACTTTGGAAAGCTGAAACAAACCACCGAGCCATGTGAGTTAGATGACCTATTGACATTCTTTCCCTGTATCTTCTCTCTTTCTCATTTCCACACAAGAAATAATGCCGAGGGTTGACCTTACTGTTAGAAAGATTTTAAAGAATAGTAAAAGAAATAAAGAAACCTGAAGAAAAATATTGTTTAGTGAGTGATACAGCGCCGAGAGTCCTCCTGATGAATTTTCAAAATACAGAAACGATATTTAATAAAACATGGGATTTGAAACTACAAAATTCTTCAATCTAAAATAATGGTAATTATATATTCGATTACAAACGGTTGCATAGTAAAACTTCTGCATTATATAACGGTTTAAAACATTTCTTAAGGAGGAAGTCTGTAAGAAAATGATTCAGACGTTCACAGTATATCAATGCCTTCAGGAATACTTGTACTCTGTAACCAGCTCATTATTTAGATTTCAAATATAGCATTCAGTCGTTAATAATTATTTTGTTGAACTAAGTAAACATCATTAACACCATTTTTCAATTAAATATCGCAGTAGAAAGAGGAGAAACTCAACATGTCAATTCAAGCATATCAAATATATATATATATATGTATGTATGTATATTTGTGCATATATATATATATATATATATATATATATATATATATACAACACACACATTGTTAATGAAAATGAAAAGATCAACGTATATATACATATATATGTATATATATATACGTGTATATATATATATATGCACACAAATATGTCATTTTAATTGAAAATGAAAAATCAATCATATATATATATATATATATATATATATATATATATATATATATATATATATATATAGTCTTAAGGTGTGCTATATTTATGGGATATAGTGCTCAATATCAGAGATACAGCATATGTAAATATAAATATAGAAGTGAACATAGAAGTTAACACTCACAGGCTGTTTCATGCTGGACGCAATCGTCGACCCCGATTGCGCCCAGCATGAAACAGCCTGTCGCCTCTGAGTGTTGACTTCAATTTCCCCTTTCATATATATATATATATATATATATATATATATATATATATATATATTAGGAGATCAATTCCGATAGCTTGGTTTAATCCTTTCAGTGTCTCCAGGCAGTTTCGCTCACCTGATTTCCTTTAAAATCAATTGATTGAAACCGCCTTCAGATACCCAAAGGTTGAAACCGACTACAAAATGTATTTACTTTATACCTATGGTTTAATAGACGCCATGTTTATGTTTTGAAAATCTGAGTTAGATGACCGACCTGTCTGCAAAATTGAGTAAATAACATCAATGTACTCTCGGTAATGATTGGAACCTAAGTACTTTCTTGTATGAAAAATCATCGTCTGATTTGGTTTTCAAAAAAAGCTTTAAGAAAACACTATTCCATTTACTTTCCTCTACAAGATTGAGCAATGGTGATATCTTATTAAAGGAAATATGCGCTTTACGTGAGGATTCAAATCTACAGCACCCAGATTGAAACATTCGTTCGATCCAACGTGCCATAAGCAAATCGGCCGTGACTTTTAACGAAATCCTTCTCGTCATACATTCCTCGAAATGTTCATATCTGCTCAGTTTCGTATCCAAACGCATAGAAATAATTTTCAAGTAATTGACAGGTAACATTTTGCTAAAAATATGAACGATTAACAAATACAGATCCATAACTTCTTTTGAATATCTATCTATCTATCTATCTATCTATCTATCTATCTATCTATCTATCTATCTCAGTCTTTTTATTATCCATCCAACCAACTATATATATATATATATATATATATATATATATATATATATATATATATATATATATGTGTGTGTGTGTGTGTGTGTGTGTATGTATATATATATATGTGTCTATTTTCAGTTTTTATATTATTTATCAATCTCAGTCTATTCATCACTTTCTCCTTCCACCTTTTCATATCTATCTATCTATCTATCTATCTATCTATCTATATATTTATCTCAGTCTTTTCATTATTTATCTTTCTCATCTATTCATATTTTTCTATTTCCATCTTTTCCTATCGATCTATCTGAACCTCTCTCTGTCTCTGTCTCTCTCTCTATCTCTATCTCTCTCTCTCTCTATATATATATATATATATATATATATATATATATATATACCTATCTCATTTCATTATTTATCTATCTCAGTCTACCGATACCTTTGTATTTGTATCATTTCATATCTCTCTCTCTCTCTACAAACACACACACACAGACACACGCACACACACACACGCACACAGATATATATATATATATATATATATATATATATATATATAGATAGATAGATAGATAGATAGATAGATAGATATGATATTATTTTGTGAAATTATGTATGTATGGTTTTGACAAGATATGCCATTTGTCGGAAATGTCAACGCGGGTTGATTGTACAATGTTATTCACTTATTCTAAGTACTTGTCCATCATTGAATTCATCCGATTAGGATGAATTCAGTTCCCCAAACGATGCCAAGATGCATATTCGCAAGTGAGCAGCTTGTTTGAATATCTCGAATATCTCCGTGAAATCACTTGTATTGACGACATCGCACAGAATTCGCCTCTCAAATACTTATTTCGATGTCCGCTTGGAGTATACTTACATTCAGCCAATTTTGCCTTCATGTCCTATCCCTAAACATTACAAATCCATTTGAATTTAAAACACTGTAATATCAAAATATTGATACAAGACGCTTCGTCTAGTGGAATATCGGATATCGTTTTAATGATGGTGTAGATTTAAGTCAGAAATTGAATAATATATTTCGTACTGTCAACATAGCAATAAGAAATATCAGTAACAAATGTGGCACCAGCATATGCCACCCTAACATTAGCTTACCTAGAAGAAAAGATAGAACAAATATGTGGGGAAAATATACAAACCCATTTCACTAAATCTTGGAAACGATACTTACATTATTCCTTCATTTTCTGGAAATCCTCATGGTCTGATATTAACCAATTCCACACTCTACTTCAAAACTTACACACAAAAATCAAATTCACCCAAGAATATAATTTCAACGAATTACGCTTTTTAGATATACTGATTAGAAATAAAAACAACCACATAATCAAAGATATCTACCACAAACCTACAGATACCCAACAATATCTTCATTTCAAGAGCCAACACACAAAAGGCTGCATGAAATCCACCCCCTATTCTCTAGCACGTAGGGTTTGTACTATAGTGACTGGTCAACACATCCGAAAAACCCGCCTAGAAGAACTACATAAAACTCTAAAAAAGCGTGGCTACCCCACAACACTAATAAACAAAGGTTTTGAACTCTCAAAAAATTCCATTAGAGAAACTACGAAATCCAAAGAAACGTAATATCGAACAAACTCTAGCATATGTCGCAACATACAAATACAATCCAAAACTATTTACTGAAATTACAAAAAATCTAGACCTACTAAGCAAGAATGACAAACTGAAAAATATTCTCAAAATAACCAAAAATAATTAAAAGCAAACTCTAATTTAAAAACCTAAAACACATATTAACCTCATCTAAATTTAACCAACACACAATACAGGGAGTTACAAAATGCAACAAAAAAAGATGTGGGGTTTGTGACATCATTATAGAAGGAAAGTCCTACACTTTTGAAAACCCAAAACGACATTAATTATAAAAATTATAAAAATTATAAAAATTAAACTGCAACTCCAAAAATGTGATTTATGCACTCAAATGCACAAAATGAAAGAAATCATATATAGGTATCCGCCAAAAACTACACAAGGTCTCCCTACAAAAAAGCAGCATAAAATTACGTGACAACAGAAAACTCTTTGTATCACAACTCATTTATAAATGTAACCAGGGTGAATTTAAAATTATGACAATATATTATTCTTACAAATAGAAAAAATACTTCATAAACAAATTTAAACCAGCACTAAATAGATCATAACCCCACACGCAAAAACACACAACATGCACACATAATGGCCAAATGCAGCCGTCAAACCACTCGCATGCATGCACACACGCTCACACGCGGGTATCTGTGGAGCGTGAATATTTATATCGCATAGTGGCAAAAACAATGGACTACTCACGTAGATAGCCGCGGGCAAACCCTACACAACATAGGAAATGTGAGTATGGGTATGTATGTATGTATATATGTATGTATATATGTATGTATAGGTGCGTGTGTGTGTATATGTGTGTATGTGTGTATATTAATTCCTTATTATAAGACAGTATGTAGGTTGTTCTCAACGGATTCTCCGCCAGCTCCTATCCCACGAACGCAGGTGTTACCCAAGACTCTATCCTAGGACCTACTCTGTTCTTCATTAACGATCTTCCTGATGTCATAGGTTCCCAAGTAAGTGTCTATGCGGACGGCACTACTATTTACTCCTGCCACAGAAACAAATCTAGTTTTGCTGAAAAAAAACTAACCTGGCTGTTTGTCTCGAAAAGGACCTCCCATCGGTTGTGGACTGGGGCTGGAATTGGCTGGATAACTTTAATGCCTCAAAAACAAAACTGTTCGCTATTACTCACCACAGAGAACCATCCTGCCTCCCATTAGAATGTCTGACGTTCAACTTCACGAGAGAATATCTTTGCCACTGATTGGGCTCACATTGTCTGCTGAACTGAGTTGGAACAAATACATTGAGTCAATAGCTTCGTCCACCGCAAGGAAAGTTGACTCTCTCTGCCGCCTCAGGATTTTTTTTTTCGGCGGAGTCGATCCTTCAAATCTACAAATCAACCATTCACCGTTGCATGGAGTATTTCTGCCATATATGATCTGGAGAGCCTTCTGTTTGTCTCAAGGTTCTTGATAAAATCCAGAGATGGATATGCAATGTAATTGGCATCTCGTCTGCAGTCGCTCTCTCACAGATGTGCCGTCGCCTCCCTCTGTCTTTTTTCCAAATACTTTCATGGTAACTGCTCCGATGAGCTGCTTTCGCTCGTTCCCAGACTTCATAAATTTAATCGCTCAACTAGGCTGGCATCTCGCTCACACCATTTCACTCTCGAAACTGTTAAATGTAGCCGTCTCTTCTACTCCAATAGCTTCATGCCTCGCACTTCTTGCCTGTAGAACTCCCTCCCCTTTTCTTGTTTCCCTGATAGCTATATTCTTCAACTATTCAAATGTAATGTCAATCGACGTCTCCAGATGACTTGATCTATCCCTTATCCTTCTCTTCATCCTTTTCTCTATCACTCCTATTTGTTCTCACTCCAACTCTCTCTAACCCCTTGATTACTAGTGGCTTTCCGTCTTGCTTAGTGTGAAAGAAATGAAGAGAGAGGTAGTGGGCGTAAACATACGCATACTAGTGCATATATGCACATATTTTCAAAAACAAGACAGCTCGCAGGCACACACGCGAACCCTACACAACATAGGAAGTGTGTGTGTGTGTGTGTGTGTTTTTGTGCGTATGTTTATGTATGTGTGTGTGTGTATATATGTATATGTTTACATATGTGTATACAAGTTTCTTATAATAAGACAGTATGTCTGCATGTATGGAAAGGCAATTTACGAATACATACGCATGCTGACCAAAACACAAATAAATGAAAATAGATCTAAGAACAAACAGGGGTCAGTAAAAGATAAGAATATAGATATCTTTCTCACACTTTCTCGGACCAATCTTAATTGTTTTATTACCCTTCACGCAGAACTTTTTCACTGCCAGTTCAAGGAAAATACTTGGGTCACTAACACACTAAATAGAGAATGTCTAATATCGAGAATATTTAACATCGAAAAACATAAGAAACAATAATCCACTCTTTGCCTGATGAAGGTCGCATGACTGGAAACCAGTGTAGCAAAATTATGGAAAATAAAGGATAATATATTTAAAAGAAAATCACATCACAACCAAAAACTTTTGCGGTTTCTCTCTTTTTAATATACACTTTTTTTCTCTCGTTGGAACTACTATATCCACCTCCATATATATATATATATATATATATATATATATATATATATATATATATATATATATATATATATATATATATATATATATATATATATATATATATATTATATTTTTTCTATCTGTATGCAGGGCTTTTCAATTTCAACTGTTGTCACTTGGATAAGTTTGAATATATTCACTCATGTTACATATTTTTTTCAATTTATGCATTTAATTTCAATCCTGGTTTTGTTGTCGAATATTCCCCATTCTTTTCCCTATCAATTTTCCTTTCAGTTCTGATCTGTAAATATCTTGAATTTCAGTTCGATTAAACTTTCCAGTCAACACTTCAGGTCATTCAATAAGTTTTTGTTGCTTTTTATTCAAAAGTGATCGATCGGAAAGAATCTTATTTGCCTAATCGATATTAATCATCTGATTATTAAATTCTCTTTATAAGCTCACCAACCTATCGATATTCGATATATTTATCTCCTTGCCTGTATATATATATATATATATATATATATGTGTGTGTGTGTGTGTGTGGGTGTGTGTATTGATTGTATATGCATTGTGTATTTGTGTTGCAACCCTACTATTATTCATGTTTTATTCAATATGACGGATAATGAAAGTTTTAGAAAATGTATAATTTTTTTATTGTTTTTCCAGTGTCCTTAGAGTTTTTCTTTTATGAGCGCTGAGAGAATCATTAAAATAAGAATCATTAAAATGCAGTAGAGAAACAACAAAAACCATACATTTTTCCTGATCATCAAATTCACTGAAACGCATACGCGAGAGCGCATGCGCGTAATTATGTGTGTGCTTGTGTGTGCTTGTGTGTGTATCGGATGTAACTAGAAAATTATCCAAATCGTGTAAAAGCAAAATTGTCGATTTGTTAGATACAGTTTTGAACTGTTTTACCTTAGAAATGATTAAAGATGTCCTATATGCCGACATCTCTAAATTTCTAACTTTCTGTCCTGGAGTAACAAACTGCCTCACAGGTTTCACTTACAATCTCTTACTCTCAACTCTTCTTTCACTGCGCTTTGGACCGTTATAGCTAAAAACCACGTAGCAACATCATAGGAATTTAGTTTGATCTTTTTTTAATTGATCTCATCGGTTCTTATCTTGAACAGAAGATCCCTTTTCCTGTTCTGACCTCCTCACCCAGTTTTCCTCTCTACTATTCCTTCTGTTTTAAACTTATTCACCTTTCTCTTAATGGAACTTGAATGGCCTTTGAAGATGTTAGCCAGACTATTAATTTTTTCCTCTCACCATTGTTCAGTTGATAAGACAGCAGCTCTGACACAAAACGATTTTAACCTATTCTTTTTCTAGATGAATATCTCAAAGGGTTTTTCAGCGATTCTTCGAACAAACTATATCAAGATACCTAAACGTCTTATGTAAAACCTGAGACAATGAAATCCAATAATGTAGTGTTTTTTTAAGATATTAAAGATTTTTTGAAATGGAGAATTTTGCTGTTACACGATTTGGACAATTTTGCTGTTACACCCGGTAATTTATTTCTTTGAAAACGGTCGACAAAAAAGATTTATTTAATCTTTTATTGAGTTTTTCCAGCATTCTGACATTTTTCCGTTTTTTAGTGTTTAAAGAATATAGAAATTGTCCGTACTTATAATTGTTCGGAGCACTTACTATAGCCATTGTCAAGGATGTTGTTTTTGCATGGTGAATTTCGGTGTTGACTTCTACATAGTAGTTTAGCTGTGTGGGGTACGTGCAGGATGTGGGTAGTATGCTTTTTTTGGCGTTCACATGATATGCGCGGCCAATTGACCTGTGCATCACTTCTATTTTTAGAAAACGTTTAACACGTTGTCTCCACTGCTAAATAGTGGAAAATTGGTAGCTGAAGAATGATATTTAATGAGCAATGCTTTCTTAAATATGATTTGGCTATGGCCATGTGGCTTGAAAAAAATCTTTGTGTTATCAACTAGAATTTTCCTTAAATATTCTTGTAAATTATGAATTATGAATTTTTCTATAAAAGATGGTATGTAAAATGTCTACTTAATGAGGTAGTGGTGTGTCTGATATAGATAATTGATTTTTGACAAGTAACGCTGTCTTGTACTGAGCATTGAAACTGGTGCACTATATTTGTCAACGCTATTGGACTGTATGTGAATTTTAATTAACTGTGAATAATTCTTTGTTAAACGACTTAGTAATATTGCTCACCCGTATTTCTGTTTTAGTTTTTTTTTCGTGACGATCTAAAAACGTAAATTTAATTTTAATTGTTAATCTCATACGTTAATTTACCACGTTAATCGATAGATTTAAACGAATTTTCTAAGTTTACTCATTCAACATGTTTCAAACAACATCTATTTGTCTCTATTTCTGTTGTGGTAGGATCCACCTAATTTGCATATGGAGTACCGACCATATAAATATGGTTGGTACCGGGAAGAGAGATAGAGGAATCAAGATATTCAATCCAGAGACTCTGCCCGACTGCGACTCAGTCAACACATTCTCTAGGAACGGTCTTACCAGGAATATACAAAAGACTATATGTAAATATTGTGTACACTTTCTTGTTTCAATACATTTTGTTCTATGTACATTTTGTGTTGCATTATTATTCCATGCATTAGTCAAGTTTCAACAATTTCTGAGATGAGTTATTATGTACACTATTTACATTATTCGGACTATTGTCCCCATCTTTGTCGCCATGTTTATCACAACGTTTTAGCCGTTGTACGCAAAAAAAAAATTCAGGAGGTTAGAATATCGAACTGAACTCTTTATTTCGCTCACTGGAGTAGATTGTTCTAGCTCCACGTGCCATGTCTAATGGATGTAAATTATCTCCTGTTAATTCCCCTCTGAAAGTTCTCCACCGCCTTAACCAGGTATTGAACTCACACTCTTTGGGTCCTGTCACTGTATCTAACTAACGCCTTTATCAACTGTGGCATGTGTCCTTGAGTTAAGGCGGTGGGAACTTAGAGAGGGGAATTAACATCCCTATATAACTGACATCCATTAGACATGGCATCCACTACAAGTGAGCGAAATAAAGGGTTCAGTTCGACATTCCAAATACGTGAAGAAGCTCGGAGCATAACAACTTTTTGATAAACATGGCGACAAAGATGAAGACAACAGTCTAAATAATGTAAATAGTGATATTTATTTATATATTTATTTTCGTTATAACACGCTGCATAAGTCATAATTTATTTATTTCAATCGTAAAAACAATGTAATTATTTTATAGTTAAATATTTTTCTTTTCGTTTTTTTTTTTTACCAGAAACTAATAACTGGCGAGATGAAACTTGATGGTGGATGTGGGGGAGGAAAAAAAAAGAAAAAAAAGGAAAAAAAAAGGTAAACATATAATTACCTTCCGAGTATCCGATGATAGGGTAACCACACAATTAAAAAAAAAAAAAGAAAAAAATCCACCGCAAACAATTTAAATAGAGCTCACACAATTGTGATTGGCTGTTGGTCAACTTCCAATCAAATGCATGATAGGGGGTTATGGTTGGCCTAATATAAGTCATGTTTGAAGGAGGCGCATTGATGACTGATTAGCTCTGATGGCGTCGACTTGGTGAGGGTAGTATGATGTTTGAAAGACCCGAAACTGCCTAGTGATCCAATTCAGAACATCACTGATGACGCCCTCTTGCATAAAAAAAGGCGTACATTCAAAGTAATGGGGCTATTTCGGTTGGTGACGATAAGGTTTGCGGTAAGCATTTTCTATAATATATTATATTGTTTTTCAGGAGTTACAGCAGAAATATGATTTTACTTATAGTAAATTCATCCTGCTTATAATTATAGGGCATCTGGTTGCAATAAAATATATTTTGATATTTTTGTGATGGTGTATTTTTGTTACTGGCATCTTGTAATTTTTGTTAGAATAATTTTATTTGTTGTAGTTGGGAAAATTATTATTGACTAGTCTTTGTTTTATCTGTTTTAATTTGTTTAGAAATATTTTAGTGAGGAAGAGTTTTGATATGCTCTATTTATGAAGTTTACAAAGAAAAAGTCACTAATACTTACTTGCAGAAAGAGATAATTGAAACTCATTGGCAACATACTGAGTAATGAAGACTTGAAATAATAATTAACACTCAAAGGACTACTGCATGGAAGGTATTTTAGGAGCAGCTCTTGTATCCGTATTATTTACGACGAAATGAATATATATATATATATATATATTGATCACTTTATCCCATAAATATAGCACACCTTAAGACTATATTTCTTCATATATATATATATATATATATATATATATATATATATATGTAATTATTTATTTATTTAAAATTATAACATAAATATTTTATTAAATCACTACAATTTAAAAATTAATTTGTTTTAACACCTTCTGTTGTCTTATCAAGTGATGATGATGAATGTTAATTGCAGAATAAAGGGTTTAAAACATGCTTCAAATTAATTAACTAAAAACAAATAAACGCTGTCACATGAGCTGAAATGACCAATCAAAATACAAGTATACGAGAATTAAAAAAACTTGACAACGAAGGTCATAATAACTATTAAATGCTTTAAAGTTAGGTTTATACTAAAATAGAATTTATTCTAATAAGCATTAAATTGTACGATAAATTTGAAATTAAAATTAAAAAGTATCCATTTCAAAAATGTAAATTTAATCTATATGAAGTTTAAAATTTTAAAATAATTGAAGGAAAAGAAAAAATACATACGTTATTCTATTCATTTTGTTTCTATTGAAATTACGTTGGAATAAACGTTAAGCTCGATTGCCTTTAACTTAATGAGATACAAGTGTATACATGGGATTACGAAATCTTGCAAAAAAGAATACAAACACAATCAGATTATAATACAAAAGCACGTAGACATATTTAGATATATACACACAAAAAAGTGACGAGACAGGAAATATTTGCACGACCTTTTACAAAAAAGTTGAAACTACACATATACACAATGAAATGTGCATGGAATTTACTATACATAGACACCGAAGAAGATACGTACATATAGCCACATACATTGACATAGAGACTCTGATATAACACTCAAGAAATATTCAAGATTGAAGGTGTTATTAAACGAATACTAATGAGATATTAAAATATAACTTATACGGGCCAATATAGATAGATAAAAATGGTCTAATAGAACAGAGAAACAAACAATAGGTAAAGAAAGGACATTAAAATAGATATATACATATAAAAGTAACGCCATCTAATGTATAAAAAACGAAAATTCCAAACACACATATACGCCTAATTGTACATTAGGTGAAAGAAAATAAGAACTACTTACAAATATCTACAGGGTAAACACATTCATTACTACAGACAGAAGTGCAGAAAAGCCAACCTATAGATTAACATATACACACATAAATACATATACACGCATGCACACATACACATATATTCATATATATATATACACACATATACACACATACGCATACGCATATATACATATACAGAAGCAAGCATAAATATATCAACAAGTTAAAAAAGTAAACAAACCAAATATAAAAATATATATATATTATATATATATATACATACATATATATATATATATAAGTTGTATAAATTTCCTTTTCCTTTGACCTATCATTATATAACAGAACTGTCTATATATTACGCCTATATACGGAAAAATTCAATTTATAAAAAAATTTATACTAGGCAATCAACAAATCTCATTATTTAACGACAAATAATCTGAAAATTTCACGTATAAAAACCAAATTGAAGTCAAAAAATTTCTTTGGAACGATTTTGGACTTTCAAAACATATAAAAAAAACGCCGAATTTTCTAAACATATAGAGACGAACATCCACAGAAAATTGCCAACATACTTATGTAGCACGTCCTATTTAAATAATTTGATTTTACCGCGCAAAATTTTCAACGATGACTCATATGCAATTTAAACTCAACTAATTCTATGGACATCGAATCGCAAACATTGCTTATCCAAAGTGAAAAAATATATTCACTATATATTAAGTAAAAATCAACGTGCGAACGATTCAGAAATATTTACAGTCAATATATAGATCACTCCATTGAACTCTCCCCAAAAAACACTTAATATCGACATTTTTAACATCAACATAAATCTAGAAAGACTGTAAATGAACAAACGAATACTAAGATATATATACAAACTTAATTATCACATACACTTTGCCATAGTAACATATATATATATATCCTGTATATATATATTATTTGAAATGTATATAAATGTTTTATTGGTTTCTATATTGAATATGTCTTGTTTTTTATATTATATAAAAAAATTTTTTATTTATTTGTTTGTGGATGCAGAAAGTACGCAACCTTTTAAATATCATCTGATTTTACAATTATAATTAATAAATTATTAGCATCAACAACAATATATATATACATACATATATATATATATAAATCTAAAACACACATATATACAAACACATACATAAATCCACGCATATATATATATATATATATATATATATATATATATATATATATAAACAAAAAAAATTTATTTAATACATACACACACACACACACATATATATATATATATTATAAACAAAAACAGAAATTTAATACACACACACGTACATTTACACACACAATATATAATATATATATATATATATATATACACATAAATTATATATATCCATATAAATATATATATATATATATATATATATATATATATATATATATATATATATATTTATAAATAAAAAAATATACATTCATAAACCTACAAATATTCAACAATATTATCCTATTGACGATAAATTTATTTTAGAATCCATAATAATTTTAAAATGTAACAAGACACAATTTTGATTATGTCTATAATGTTAATCGAACCCTTTTTTTAAAAAATAAATTTTAGTTAGTATATTATGATAAATTTATATATACACTAAAATATATATACATATATTATACGAAAAATGATCTTTGACACATTTTTCATATTTATATATAACCATACATAAATAATATTTATCAAAATGTATCCAATACACACAGAATTATGACAATTCATTTCATAAGTATATATATATATATATATATATATATATATATATATATATATATATATATACTTTTAATATAAATAAACATATACATGTATACACACATGCATATATTCACATACCTGTAGATAAAAATTCAATTTTATATATAACACTGACACATAAAAAAGAATATATGATTGGGTGTCTATACACATAAAAACATACACACACATAAATACACACACACACACACACACACACACACACACACAAATATATATATATATTTTTACATATATATACATACCTTTTAATTACAAGTATATATATATATATATACATACAGGAAACACATTCATAATAAAAAAACTATGGATTTATATACATACATACATATGCATACATAAATATATATGAACATACATACACAAATATATACATGTATCCCTACATACATACATAAACATATCCATACATACAGATATACACGTAAATAGAAATATATACGGAAATAGAAATATATATACTAAGTATATACATCTTGATTTATATATATATATATGTATATATATATATATATTTTAATTCTATATTTTTCCTATTTTATATACTTTTAATATATATATAGAAAAAAGGCGAACTTACATATATATACATATATACACATCCAGCAGTACTAAAACACACTCACACATACATACACACATATATTGATATGAACAACACAGTATACGTATACAAACTCATACACATATCAACAGGAGGACCATCAGGTAATAAAAATAATAACCTATTAAATTTACAATTATATATCATTATTATTGAAAGTATTACAACCCCTATAATAAGTTAAATTTATAACGGTGTTTACAGTTAACTGTTAGGTTATATCTTTGATTTAAGAGATGGGTCTTATTTTTCAATCTAATTATTTCAAATTTTTTGTTAAGATAACATGGGGCATATAGGGAGTTAGATGTCGGGGATTTCCTGATTAATTTCCATTTAACAGTAGGTGTTTTATTCTTTTCTTTTAAACTCCAAAAATAATTGGATAATGAAGTCATGTACTTATAATTACTGTTATTAAAAGATTGCATATGCCCACGCCAACGTCCCTTGAATGGATTCATGTTACTACCAATGTAGAATTTTTTTTTTCATTGAGTTTTCTAGTGGAGAGATTGTACTTAGATAAACTACAGAACTAGTATAACAATTATTTTTGCGTATGGACAATTATTTTTATCTTCCACAAAAATTTCCGTTTTATTCGTGTCATTATACTTAGTAGTGCAGCTTGCAACCTGGTGAGTAATCAAGTTTTGAGTCCCTAAAATTGTTAAAGACTCTGTTGTTATGTTCTTTTTATTATTTTCTCTGGGTTATTTGCACAACTCTAATATAATTTCAGATTATTAGGATAAAATATTTTACTAAGTGTGTTAGTTTTCTGGGTTTTGTAATGTTTCTTGATGACGTTTTAAAAATATACGTCACAATTTAGTTTTAAAATATTTTACTGAAAAGGAGAAAAAAAATGATCTTTCTAGATCTTTTTTTTTTGTTATTATTAAATAAATTGTAATATTATAAAATAAAACCCATATAATGCAATTAATGATTCATCAGAGACCAAGAGAAAAAAGACAAAAAGGCACTAAATCACTAATATTTTTTCAATGAATTTTGGGGTCAGTTGTCATTGGTATATATATATATATATATATATATATACAAACACATATTTATATACACTTACGCATATATTTATATATATATATATATATATGCACACATATGTAAACACATATATATGTACATACAAATATACACGCACATATTTATATATATTTGTATATTTAGTCAGCAATCCTTATCCTGTAACAAATGTGTATGTGATTTTTAGTGGTCTATAAGGCCGTTAGGGAAGCTGTTCTTGATTAGTGTTTGTTTAACATTATTAAGTTCTTTGAGGAAGAGCAGAAAATACTATATTTACACAGGTCCGCAAACCGAAAATCTATGTTCGCTACGTAGACGATATTTTTATTTTATCTAATAACATTAAAGAAATAGAGACACTTAAGACCACATTTGAGAAAAACTCCGTCCTTAATTTTTACCTATGAAACTTAGCCAAAAAAAAAATTTCCATTCTTAGATGTCTTCGTTCAATACAGCAATAACACTTTCATTACATCATTATAAAAAAAAAATATACCAGCAAAAACATTGAACCACCTTAACTTCAAAAAAAATGTCCACTTAGGTACAAAATAGCAGTAATAAAAAAACTTTCTAAATAGAGCATACCAGAATTCATCCTCTCGACTACTCTTCCTCAAAGAACTTAATAATGTTAAACAAACACTAATCAACAACGGCTTCCCTAACCACTTTATAGACCACCAAATTAGACTATTTCTCACCAAAGAAAGTAATAACGATAGTGAACATACAGCCAAAATTACATACACATTTATTTTTAAAAATGCATATTAATTACAAATAAGACTAATCTTCTCTAAGGCATATTATAAAGAAATATACTACTCAATTGATTGATAAAAAAAAAATTCATTAATTATCTATAATAAAAAATTTAAGACAGATAACATTATCCTAAAAAATAACAACACACCATCTAAGTCAAAATTATAAAGAACGAACATTATCTATGAGTTCAAATGCCCCTTAAGGAACTGTGTTCCTGATGAAACCGGACTCTAAAATAATTACATTGGTTACAAAACCACATGCTTATGCAGACGTCTTATGTTACAGCTGCATTTGGACCCATTTAAACACACACAAATTTACCAGACTCCATTAGAAACTTACTAGTAGTAAACACAAATATATCAACTGCATCCACCTGCAAAAAAAGACTAAAAATAATGAAAGCTTTAATAATAAAAAAAGAAAAAAACAACTCTTAACAATATTAAGTACGAACAAGGCCACAATGTGCTAACCGTATTCGGAAAGTAAAAACATCCCTACCACACACTAAGACATACACAGAACGCACACACTCAATTAAGCTGAAAAATCAAATCATCCTTGATAATGGCTAAAGGTATAGCCGAAAGGGCTCGGAAATATAAAACATTTGGACAGTTCTTACACACCCTTTGTCCAGAAAAGAAAGCTCTTGTTCGAACACAAGAAAAAATTAAATAAAAAGCTTAACCGTAGTACCTTGTCTGTCGTTTTAATGAAACATGCATATCTATATATATATCTATATATATATATATATATATATATATATATATATATATATATATAAAAATAATATAAATAATATATATATAATATATACAGTCTGTTTCATGTTATATGCAATCGTCATAATTAAATATATATATTTTAAGACTATATTTCTTTATATATATATATATATATATATATATATATATTCATTAAAAACAGACAGATAAAGGTATTATATATATATATATATATATATATATATATATATATATATATATACAAATAAATAGACAATTTACAGAGACAGATATATATATATATATATATATATAAATGTCATACAGATATACACACGTACATATACAGATTTTAATTGACATATATACATACATATACACACACATTATATGCACACACACACACATATATATATATGCACACACATTGATTTTTATCTTTTACACACACACACACACACACACACATATATATATATATATATATATATATATATATATATATATATATATATATATATATATATCAAATATATATATACGCATAAACACTTTATGGACACAAAGATGTTAAATCAAAAACTTTTTGAAAAGCAGCAATTAATTTTTAATATCTGCTTTTAAAAGCCGGAACGTATTGCTTTTTATGATGTCGGAGATCAGTCAGCATTAGAAATGTTTATTTCAGTGATTTTCATTACCATTGGAGAGAAGAGAGTAATTGTTTTTTCCAGTTTTATCGTATTTCTTTCAACATAAATTGAAGAATTTCATTTTTGTCTCCATTCAGTTTTAGTTATTTCTTGAGTGTCCTATTCATTCACATACCAGTTTACAAATCATATCAAACCTTACAGCCTTATTTATTTTGCAAAGGACTTAATTATATTTTCTGAGTATTCTACAATATTTATATGTAGATATAGAGACATTTACTTGTCACTTGTAAAGGATTCTGTAAGTAAAAATTATTAAAAATAAAAAATATATGTGCAATTCAAATAAAAAAAATTAATTAAAAGGATATTTCAAAAATTAATAATAATTTATTTTCCTTGTTTTATATGTAATTGGCCTCATTTTCCGATCCTGAAAGCGGAGTTCAAATCACGGTAGGATTGATTTATTATAGTGGATACTACGGATTTAAATAGACGCCCCATTGACTGTTGAAATATTGGGACTAATGATGATGAAACAGGGCATCGAGGAGTTATACCCTCATAGGTGAACATGGACGACAAAACAGGGGTTGGGACGATTAGCGAAAGGACAAAATTTTAAATAAGAATTTAAAGAAAAAAAGTCGTGAGATATACGATCATGATATATATATGACATTCATGCATAATGAAGACGGCCTCTCGGTATTGACTTCAGTGTCCTCGTCCTCTCTCTCTCTCTCTCTCTCTCTCTCTCTCTCTCTCTCTCTCTCTCTGTGTATATATATATATATTTCAATAAGTCGATAAATTATTGTTAATACTTTTTCATTATAAATAGAGCATTAATTAAATATTTTTATCGATAGAAATGACGTAGAAACAGAATGTACACACACATGATCACACATACACATATATATATATATATATATATATATAGAAGATTGAGAGAGATTATATATTTAATGAGATAAAAAAAAAGATTTGATTAATTCAAGTGAATCTAAGTTATATAAAATATTAAAACTGATCTATATATTTATATTATAGAGCAAATATATGAATTTTTGTAGATAAAATATAATATAATATGATATATATCTTTTTTTCGCCCAGAACGGAGTTGTTAACAGCAAGGAGTTAGATAAAAAGATGAATGTTAATGTTTTTATAAATACGAAAACAGAGGAGCGAAATTTACAGCTAAAAGAAAATTTATTTAAAAAGGGAGAGTGAAGAGAAAGGTAAAAAAAAAAAAAGAGATTATATTTTGGATGTGAATAGAGTAAATGATTAACGGAGAGAAATTAAGATGAAAATATTATTATTATTATTATTATTATTATATATATATATATATATATATATATATGTGTGTGTGTGTGTGTGTGTTTATTTCGAACGTAACTCATAATTGATATAACAATTGTTAATAAAAATGAACACGCTACCGCCCCAGTCTGAATGATTGGATTTCTCTGTATTTTTGGAAAGAGTAAATTATGAAATTATATGTGCGTGTAAAACTCAGTAAATTTAAAAATAACTTTTTCCAAAATTCTCTTGGAAATGAAATAGAACTAATGCTTTTAATTTAATTATATAATTAAATTTGTAGTTTTAGTTTCAGTTTTTGAAACATGGTTATTTCTGTGTAGCGTAGAAACCATATTTTAAATCAGTTAATTTATAATATTCGTTTTTTTAGTAAATTTACATTGAGCATTATTTTGTAAAAATAAAAGATATCAATAAGAACACCGGATTATATATCTTACTATCTTTCTTTCTTTATATATATATATATATATATATATATATATATATATATATATATATATATACTGTTCTTTTTGTAACTATAATATATATATATATATATATATATATATATATATATAAAAATCTTAATATATTAATGTTTATATATATATATATATATATATTTATTTATCTGTTTATACATACACCTATGTGTGTGTGTGTGTGTGTGTGCGTGTGTACTTTTTTGCCTTGCATGTTAAATTGCGCTCCTAATCTTGATAATGTTCTCGTGGCGATTTATCGCTGTCATTCCATAATGAGTTCTAGGTCACTAGTTAAGATACACCTAAGTAATGTGCATTTATTATTAACGAAAACCGACATTAATATGAAGCAAGCTTTCATGTCCAGGCTTCAATATCAATTCTTTTCTTTTCTATTCTTTTCTCCATGATCCACATCGCAAATCGGTTTCCCATCGCCTGACCATTACCAATTTTTTTTTTTTATATTCATGTTTGTGTCCTTTTTTTCGCCATCCAACCCGTGCGTTGCTTCTCCAAGAAATTCAGTTTAATGTACTTGTGCGTGCCGAGATGTTTTCGTAGGTTTGTTTATTTTCTTTAAATGCTATATTCTTTGGGTACTTAAACATTCTTCTAATGTTGGCTTGCATTGTGAAATATTTACACTGATAAAAACTGTGTACACCTCGATTGTTCGTAATGTTTGTACTAATTTTCACACGCATTCAATGAGGTCAATATGAAAATTTAGCCACTTATATGTATTTATATTAGAAAGACATAAGATTTACTGGGAAAAAAAACTGTCTGCATTGGGAGAAAAAACGAATCGACTCAGTACACGAAAATAAGTCAAGGATCGATTTTATCCCCCGATTTATTTAACTTATAAATGATGCCGACCCTATGAGAACATACGGTCAGGATTTATTACTGATAAACACTAGAGGATGACTGCACCTTATATGGCTTTTAGCAAAGGAAATCATATAGAAAGAACGATCTATTGTTAGGGAATATACTGGCTGGTATGAGTTATGAATTGGAGATATCAAAATCAAGCAAGTAAAGTCATTTAACTACCGAAAAAATCCAACAATCAAATTTCTCATTGCGAAAGCAAAATATTACATCTAAAGCTAAGCAAATTATTTGGAAACGGAAATTTTTGTTTGGTACAAAAGAAAAAATGCTGAACTACAGTGATGTTACGTTCCTCCTATATGGCAGTGAATATTGGCCAATTTGGCGAGAAAATCTCAATCCAAGAAAAAAAAAATCTGTGGCTGTATAGGGCGGGGAAATGAGCATCGAATACATATATTTCCACATAGAAAAAATTATTTATTCCTTTTACGTAACTATCCGTCAGATAACTTGAATATCTATAAGAAAAAAAAAAAGAGGGAAAAAACCAAAAAAAACATTTCCTTTATAACCAATTCACCTCGAGGCAGTGTAATGGTTAGCAAGCTTATCTTGCTAGGACAATTACGATTGAGTAGTAAGTTCGATCCTCACTGGGTGCCCCATACTTTCGGCCTTGTGTCACATCTAAGCTACGCTTGGAAAATAAATATAACCACTTCAGTGATCATATGATAATAAGTCACGAGACCTTGTAGCTATAAAAAAAATTGTTAAAAAAATGGTAACAGCTTTTAGTCGACCAGAACAACAACCCAGGTAAGTAGCTTACTCCTCCCACCTGAAACATCATTTTTTCCACAAATGTTGTCTTGTTGATGTAGAGGAGACTTGAGGCAAAAGAGAGATGAAGGCGCTAATAACACCATGAACTGAACACGTGAGTAATGAGGATGTTTCAAGGCGAATGGAAACAAAAAGACCACACACACATATATATATAATACACATATATATATATATAATAGATCAAAACCTATATATATATATATATATATATATATATATATATATATATATATATATATATATATAATTAACCAAACACACATATACATACATACACACACATATAATGTAATCGACCAAACACACGCACACACACACGCACGCACACACACACACACACATATATATATATATATATATATATATATATATATATATATATATATATATATATATATAATAAAAACAACCTAGATACTCATGTCTTTCGCATAATAAAAATAAAATAATTTCCCCTGCCGTGCGACGATAGCTTGTAAAATTATCTCGGACTGATGCCAAATCTGTCGGTTTTCGTTCCTGGCTTGAAGCAATCGGATATCCATTCACACTGATGAGTTGTCATACAGTGAAACACTCTCTGTGGATCTCTCTCTCTCTCTCTCTCTCTCTTATTATATATATATATATATATATATATATATATATATATATATATATATATATATATATATATATAATCAAAGAGAGACAGTTGACAATTTTTGTACACGTAAGATATCGTAGTTTTCATGTCACATTAATGACAAGAACGACAGCGGAAAACATCGTGTATGTTTTAAGTTGGAGCTGTCACCTTGGTTTTCCATTTTTCATTTCTTTGGAGTAACTCTGTGGTGATTTCCTTCAATTATGCTAACGATTCTTTCTCAAGTCGCAATTCTCGCTTATTGATCTCTCTTCTGTTTTCTTGCTTCCCAGCCAACGTTGATCTTCAAAACCTAACTACAGAATCAAACGTTGTTTTCTGTTTTCATAATTCCTGCTGTTTTTTTTTGGTTTGTTTTCCCACCTTAATAATGATTTCTTTTTCAATCACACTCTTTAACATCAACTTTCATCGTAGCGGCTTTTTCGCCTTGCTTGGGTTTAAATGATTCAAAAAATAAAATAATAAAGAAAATTTCCTGATTGATATTTGTAATCGACTAATTCTAATTTTCCTCAAAGTTTTCAATATTTTCAAACACTTTGGAAGTGTTGTCGGGAAATATACAAACAAGTTAACTCTCGCCTTCATACAGATATCATGAGTTGGGATACATTCATCTGGTTTATCCATTAAAATAATTTATCAATTAAATAATTCTCACAGGGTATATTTCTAGTCTTTTACCAAAGACTTAAGTAACATTATGTATGGATTAACGTTTACAACCTAATCTGCTTCACTATTATTAATTAATATTGAATGTAACCCTCACTGGTTGCCCCATACCATTTAGTTTTTGCCAAAGTAAGCTACACTTTTAAAATATTTTTGCGCTTTTGCAATTAGTGACTGATTTCTTTCGCTGTTCTTAATGCGGTTAAATTGAAATATTTGGACATCATTAGTGCCGGGGAAGTAAAAAGATTTTAGAGAGTTGCACAATTGCGTTAAAATAATCCGTAAGAATCAAACTTACTGTTGCATCCAGATATTTCAACAGTAAAATCATGAGATATAGCTGCACATCTTGCAATAGGCTTATGTTTACGCAGTAGAAGTATCAATGTTGAAAGCGATATTTATTTCGTAATAAATACAAAAAAAAATTGCACAAGGCCATAAGGGGGATGAGGAAAGAATTGTCTTCTTCTGTCTAATAATTAAACTTAGCTTAATCACTGATCCAAGCATACCATAATAATCCTTTCACGAAAACAACATGTTCTTACATACCGTTCTTATTAAATCCACCATGATACCTCAAATTCCTAACTAGACCCCATATGCATAATTTCTCTCTGTAGTGGGAGGGAAATAAAACAACAATATCTGTCTATATTTCTCTGATTAGGTATTATGTACAGTATTTACATTATTCGGAATATTGTCCTCTTCTTTGTTGCCACATTTATCTCAACGCTTGAATGGACCTTGAAGATGGAACCCATATTGTGGATGTTGGTATTATTAATGAAGGCCTGAATTATTTTTTCCTATCACCATTGCTCAGTTGAGAAGAGAGTAGAGCTAAGACAAAACGATTTTAACCAGTTCTCCTTCTATCAATGGCATCAAGATGTCTAAAAGTCTTATCTTAAAACCAGGAAAAAAGAAACTCAATTAGTTTAGTGTTTCTTTTTTAGATATTAAACATTGTATGGAGAGGACATTTATGTTGTAAGACGTTTTGGACAATTTTTCTGTTACAACCAGCAAATAAATTAAAAATTAGGATCTGGCATGTGATAAATTGCTCTGAATTTTTATTTATTTTCAACTACCGAAGTCATTTTATTTCATTTTGTTTATTTATGTATATTTTTGTAATATTCCACCAGTTAATCAAATTTCTTTGTATTCATGATTTTAAGCATCTTCTTGAAGAGGACATGGCTTCATCAATTAATGAGAAAAAGATTCATAGCAGAATATCGTTTGATATTATGGTTTATTTATGTCAAAAAATTTGTATTGTAAGAATAAATCTGTTTCCCGAATGAATATCTTATTCGCGGTGTTTTTGAAAATAGAAATATTTTTTGTTGTATAAGAGAAAGCGTCGTTTCCGACACTGTAGTTTGAAACTGGATCGCAGGTGAGAAAAACGGACGATTCCATTATTACGTAGATCACGTGACAATAAATGAAGTGAATAAATACGAAGGATTACAGTTCACCCTTCTTGTCTATTGCAGTGTGTAACTTACTCTTTTTGAGTAGGTACACATTTACTTATTACAGAGTGCGCTCAGGGGCTTTTCTGTCAAAGGACAGAGGAACTGAGGAAAATTATACTGAGAGGTGCCGGCCCTGGGGAACAGCTGCCCGAGGCCCCGCCTTCTCATTGCACTAGTGAGAAGGATCGGTGCATGACCCGAGGCCAGCGCAACCGGCGGTTGCTGGGACTCGGGGAATTTTTGTTCCTTACCCGGGTGAACGCGGTCAGGCTCCCCACATTAAACCGACCTTGTGTCACAACCTGACGTCGTGGGGGTGTTGAGTAAATATCTACTCTTTTTGAGTAAGTTCGCGTCTACTTATCATCTCTCATTTGCCTCTCTGTATTTAGACAGAGTGCGCTCACGGGCTTCTCTGTCAGAGAGGCATCTGAAGAAAATAATACTGAGAGGTGCCCAGCCCTGAGGAACAGCTGCCCGAGGCCGCGCCCTGCCATTGCACCAGAGGGAGGGATCGGTGCTTGCACCGAGGCCAGCGCAACCGATAGTTGCGAGTGCTGAGGGAAATATTTGTCCCTTGCCCGGGTGCAAGCGCTCAGGTCCCCACTTTAAAATGACCTTGTGTCACATCTGGTCTTGGTGGGGGAAAGAGTAAACACCGTCTATCCACCCTTGCTATACGTTCACTCTCAATACTCTTTCCTTTACTCTACTACCATACGGATAACGATTCTCTTCTGATCATTATTCTATTTGGAAATTACTACTTGAACAATTATTATTAGTGCGGATATTATTGGAAGGCGTTACTACTTGTACCGGGGTCTACGAAGTCTCGAATATATCGTGTATTTTTAGAAGTGATAAAGAGCTTTCGATTGACATAGCAAGAGTGACAAGCGAAGCTGTCCAACATCACAAAACTTTTTTTCATATAAATGACCTACTAGTTAACACATAGTAGGTGGATTAATTCTAATCCTAACCTTTTTGCGTGTAAGTAAATATAATGAACACGGTCGTAAATCTAACTCAGCACCCGATTTCTGATTCCATAATGTTATCCCCTTCCACCACCTGTAGCTACACTCCATAGCATTATAAGCACTTTTTTTTTTAACTGGAAATTCTAGGAAACCCTATACAATATAATCAGTCGAATATAAAAAGAAAATATTTTCTCTTTTGAGGCTTATTGTGGGTTAGAGGAAACTCATAAAAAAACGAAAATATTAATAAAACCTTCTATAGTACAATTTATTTATTGCTATTTTCCCTTTCATGAATTGTAGGAAAGTTTTCTTAGTCTTGTTAATAAAGACTAGAGCAAGTCTAGCCGAGTCATATGCTGCTGAAATATGAGAAAAGGAAGTATTTATGTAAAAATCTAATTTTGATTAAAGTGCAAAAGAAATAAGTAATAACCAGTCATAAATAGCCTGTGGAAAACATTGTCGCCGTCAGTGGTCGGTCTCCTGACGATTTAATCTGTAACATACAGAATTGTAGAAAATGGCCAATCTTGTGAAGTCCTTCAGTCAATGCAGGCGAAGACTCTATACTCATTTCGACCCTATTTCTGTTTTAGATTACCGATTTGCCCAGGAATATAGTAAATATCGTGACATCTTATAGCACGGCCGTTGCTTTAAACCTTCATAAATCTATATGATCAATGTCTGACTGCTGGTCTCTCCTGTGATCGAGTTCAAACAGATTAAAAAATCGGATTGAAACATTAAATACCTCGAAAAACCATCGCCACCTATTTGAAATCTGAATCTACATTTGCCACAATCGTGATAAACTCTTATACAGGGTTCTTAAACCATTAAGCCCTTTGTTTGTGAACAATTATAACTCTTCTGCCTGAGCTCCTGAGTTGACAATCGCAAATAATTGGCATGCAATGTTTCATGAGAGATATAAAAAATAGTTACAAGTGTTTACCCACTGTTCAATCGGTGGCTAGCCATTACGTCATTATTCTACCACTGTTCAACCGGTGGCTGGCAATTCCGTCATTTTTCTCTACCACTGCCCAACCAGTGGCTGGGCATTACGTCATCTTTCTTTATCACTGTTCAACCAGTGGCTGGGTATTAAGTCATTTTCCTTTACCACTGTCCAACCGGTGCCTGGTCATTACGTCATTTTTTATTACCACTGTTCAATCGGTGGCTGGGTATTACGTCACTTTTTCTAATACTGTTCAACCAGTGGCTGGGTATTACGTCATTTTCCTTTACCACTGTTCAACCGGTGGCTGGGTATGAAGTCATTTTTCTCTACCACCGGTAACTCGGTGGTTAAGGATCAAAGGATTAAATAAATGTCTACTGGGAATAGAAGTCACTTCAGATCTCGAGTGGACCTCCTATATATTGTTGTGGTAGGATCCACCTAATTTGCATAGGGGAGTACCGACCATATAAATATGGCTGGTACCGGGAAGAGAGGGAGGAATCAAGAGATTCAACCAGAGACTCTGCCCGACTGCGACTCAGTCAACACATTCTCCAGGAACGGTCTAACCAGGAATAAACAAAAGACTATATGTAAATATTGTGTACACTTTCTTTCTTTCAATACATTTTGTTCTAAGTACATTTTGTGTTGCATTATTATTCTATTCATTAATCAAGTTTCAACATATATGATCCATCACTAAAATGCTGGAGATTTTTCCTTTCCTTGCACCACATAAATTCCTCTCTCATGCTTTATTGTATATCAACAAAAGCCAGATCAGAACGAAAATTAAATATTGCAGGTATATCTGGGTTATAACTAAACAACCTTAACTTCGCAGGCTTGACAGAGTTAAAAATCATTTAGGGGTCCTTGTGGGTGATGAATCATTTTCAATCCTACAGCCACTTTCTCAAGACCCTTGCAATCCTATTTACTAATCTATCGTTATTTCCATTGCAGATAGACGAGCTAGAAGTAGGTTCATATCTAGCTATCTGTCTTGCAGTATGTTCATATCTGTCTATCTAGCAGTATGTTCATATCTGTCTATCTAGCAGTATGTTCATATCTATCTGTTTTGCTCTTACTGAAAACAATATTGTGTTCATTGAAAAGTAAATTGATTTGGTTTGTTTTACGGCATATCAAGCACAATGTGTTTTTTAATGCCGACAATTTGTTTTTTTTTTCCTCGTAATATTTTTTTTTCAAAAATATATTGTCGGTAATATATTTTTTCAAAAATGCATTGCTGGTAATAATGTATTTCTGGTAGCAATTTTGTATAAAAAATATTTCTGGTATTTAAGCCTATTTTTACTCATTCATATGTTTTAAACCCAGTTTAGGGGTTAGATATTTGCCCATAGCTGGGATCATAACAGGTGCTACCACCCCGGATCAGGGTGAACATGAGAACACCAGCAAGTAAGAGGTGGCTTCACGCTCCTTAAAACTTCCTGATCAGAGGTCTTGCTTCCTCCCACACCTCTAACTTCCGAAAATAGGTATCGATTTATTTTTAAATTTCTCTAATGATTTTTATCACATGTTATCTACCATCGCCTGAGGAAGTACAATCATAGTATTGAAATATTAAAGCTTTGTGTAGCGATGTAAAATGTTTTTATTATCATCTATTATAATAAATATATAGTCATAATATTTTGCTCTACCTTGTATTTAGCACGTTTTTAAAAAGTAAATGCTACGAACTGTGGTTTTTACGCCATCTGTTCTTTCTCTTATTTGGATATCTATCTATCTATCTATCTATCTATCTATCTATCTGTCATTTGATATGTAACATCGTCGTGTTGACAGAGAGTAGACGGATATAAATTTAAAATTATATTTGATTGAATTAGCGATATGGCGAACTGGGTTCAGCATCGCAGCAAACAATGACGGAAATATACATGGGATTATTAGACGAGACATTTGGTTGGTTGATTTTGCTTAGTGGCATATCAACCCCTATACGTTATTTAATGCCGAAATCTAAATATTTCGAACGCAACTTTATGGCTTCAACTATAGATATTTGGCACATAATTTTATACCGTCTGCGTAAACGTATGATATTTAGATATACACTTTGTGGTGGATATATTGTCGTCTAAATTATGCAAAAATTAAAATAATATATTAACCAAAATTACACTAAAATATCTTGAAATACTAAAGAGTCAATTTATTCAATAAAATCGTAACGGGCTCCGGATGATTTCGAAATCTCCTGCAACTCTTCTGGACGGTTGAATGCTGCCATAATCTTTGCCTTCAATTCATCTTTGGTGTTAAAAGGAGTTTTGTCGATCTCTAGCTTAACTGCGCTAGGGGTTGCAGTCTTTAGGGGATGAGATGTAAGGGGTGATGTGGTCGCAATAATTGTCTGACAGCCATGATTGGGTTTTCCTGCTTGAGTGGCATCGTGCAGATTCCTATTACCGGAGATAGTATCTTCCAGCAGGCAACCTCTTGATCCAGGGCAGCATTACCTTCTCAAAGTACTTGGTGTAGGCCTCCCTATTCAGTCTGAGACCCTCACCATCAAATTTTGGAGTTCTTTTTTTATCAGAACGGTCGGAGAGATTTTCCGAGTTGCTGTGCCTTCGTAATCACCATTAAACTCATTCAACATTTTCCGAATCCTCAGCACTGTCCTCAGATTGACACCCAAATACTCTGAACTGTTCGTGTGGAGTTTCCTGCTTGAATGACAAGCAGTACAGCATGCGGTTTGCAAATTTCTAGCGGAATGAATTGCATCATGCTGCGCCTTTCAACAGAGACGGTGCCCAACTGACCCTACTATATTCTGCAGTCAACAAAATCAAAACAAACAACGCGCATGCGCGACATTATAAATATAATATGGCGATAATTTACACATCGCACACTGTATATTCTGTAGATGATAAAATGTATTGTTGGTAATTAAAAAAATGTATTGCTGGTAATTTCACTACAGAAATATATTGTTAATTATTTATATAAAAATATACCGCTGGTAATTTTAATATAAAGATGTATTTTCATTTATTTTGATGTTGTATTGATTTTTATTTTGTTTAAAATGTGTTTTTGGTAAATTTATTTTAAAAATGTATTGTCTGATGTTCACTATTTGCCCATAACTGGCACCAGAACAGATGCCACCACCACTGGTCTGGGCGTACTTGGGTACAACAGCAGTTAAGTAATGGTTTCACGCACATCAAACCTCCCGGTCAGAGGACTTGGTGCTGGATGTAGTTTATCGTCATACCCAGAAAGCGATTAGACGAGAAAGTGGACGAAAGATATTTTAACGCAGAAATTTATCAATAATTTTCATAGTGAACTAATTCCAGGACAAACTAGATTTCTCTTAATAAAAAAAAAAAATATATTGTATTTGTATTCGGACTATTGTCCTAATTTTTGTTCTTGTTATCATCATCTTTTGTCCGTTGTGACCTTCGACCTTCCTCAGGTTTATATCGATCTGGGTAATCGACAGGAAATTCTGAATTGAACACTTTATTTAATCTACGGGGTAGATTGTTCTCTATTTCTATGGATATATCATCTAGTTCTTATTTTTGTTACTGCCCGGGTATTGGTCATCCATTTCCAGGAATATAAATAATACAAATAACGATAACTCCTGTCAAAAATTCAAGCAGAAAAAATGTCCCGTTAGATAAAATGGACTTTCGTCAAACCAGTCAAACGGTTAATAAATAATGATTTGCAGATCGAAATCCAATAATAACGAATCGAATGGATAATACGTTTTAATTCATACGTGTGTATGATAAACTTAATTCATAGATTAAGCACAAATAACCGAATAACAGCAATAACAAATTAGAAAATACAAAACAATGACAATACATTGTAATAAGATATATTATATACTAACTTTCACCGAGTAAAAGGCGCGGGAACCACTCATGATAGAGTATTAGAGTTAAAGTGGTAATGCCGAATGAAAGAAGTGATGTAAATAAAGGGAACATGTTTTAAGAAATAAAGATTTGAAGGAACGATAACGAGGGACCCATGATTATGTGGAAAGGGTCAAGATTGATGTGGTCAGGGAAGCTACATCGTGGGAGTCTGTTTCATAAAATTGCAGGCCTGGAACTTTCCTCTTACACATGTAACAGGTTTGAAATGAGGATGTCTCGATTCCGTGGATGTAGGACTGCGGGTTCGAACTGTAATTGTCTGAAGTAATGAAAATAAAGAACGGAATTCATATGGACAGTTGCCAAGGAAAGAGCGATAACGGCTAGCTGGATTGCATCTGTGGGAAAGATGTTGGAGAGTGAAAATTAAGTCATCACCAACAAAACTACGGAAAAGATTTTCAAGTGAAGACTGTGTAGCTTCAATTTGGATATATCAGCCATACATCATTTATGGCTCAATCTGACTCTTGTAAAAATAAAGCATTGCGGAAGAATGCTGATACTACCAAAATTCATATAATCATTTTACCCACATCGTCGTTAATAGAATACACTACACTCAGTCAGTTATGTGCCATGCGTGATACAAGCTTAGACGATCATGTATCTTTTGATACATGACTGACGAGGCATATTTTTTTCCCACAGTAAGTTGCCATTTCTTTCTGCGGTAGACTAGTTACAATCCAAGGCTATAGAACCCCGTCTGTCCTGCAATTTACTCATAGTTGGGGGTTGAAAAAGAGGATTCATACCAAGAGTATTAGCACGTAAGTGACTATCAGTCAGTTATGTGCCATGCAGGATACATGCTTAGGCGATCATGTATCTTTCGATACATGACTGACGAGGCAGATTTTTTCCAGCAGTAGGTTGCCATTTTTTCTGCGGTAGAACAGTTACCATCCAAGGCTACAGAACACGGTCTGTTCTGCAATTTACCCTTAGGTGGGGGACAGAAAAAGAGGATTCTTACCTTTCCCTAGTGTATTAGCACGTAAATCAATACCAGTTAGTTATGTGCCATGTGTGATACACGCTTAGTCGAGCATGTATCTTTCGATACATGGCTGACGAGGCAGATTTATTCCCGCAGCAGGTTGCCATTTCTATTGCAGTAGACCAATTGCCACCTAAGGTTATAGAACATTGGGTGGGGAGAAGAGGATTCATACCTTTCCCAAGGGTATTAGCACGTAAGTGAATGTAATGGATTTGACTGGAATTCGAACTCGACTCTCTGATTCTTCAATCCGAGTCCCTCTCCATGACTTCGCTACCAACATTAATATATGGCATTGTCATTCATTGTAGCAACAATAGATTAAAATATATACTCAGGCTTCCTTTGTCATAAATATGAAAACTATTTGTGTATATATATATTTCAAAGTTTTACTGATATAATGACAATCAATACAATGTACAGGGTTTAAAAAAATAATTCTCCATTTTAAAATACTTACAATCTATTTATTAACTATAATTTTTACAAGAAGTGTATATGAGAGGAAAGCATTTAGCATGAGAATAGATATAAGATTCCACGATGTCTGGCGTGAATCTGAGATTTTCAAAGTATCATTGAAAGAGGAACCACCCATGCTGAACGGAGAATATTCTGGACCTGATCGGTGATAAGGAGAGGAAGACATGTTTATCTCGGAAGTGTTGAAAGTTGCAACCCACTTTTCGTCATTACACTGTAATGTGATACTGGGAAATTTCGTTGTTACCATAGATTTTAGCAAACTCAGCATATTTTATCTTTATTTGTCAAGTAGAAGACTCATTGTTTCCATCGATTTTAGTAACCTCATCATATGTTATCGTTTTTACGATTACATTTCATTTTTTCACTTAACGCACTTGGAATATTCATATTTCCGCCCTTATTACAATGAAGATTAATCCAATGAATTAATTCTGTTAGGTGTGGTGCTGATACTTGCAAAACACCAAATAGATTTCTTATTTATGACAAAGGATGTCTGGGTATATATTTTAATGTATTGCTGCTATAATGAGTGACATTGCGATATATTAATGTTGGTAGTGTGCAGGCTCATTTTTTTTTCATCCCGTGACCCGTAGGATCGTAGGGACGCCATGTGTATTACAGCGGCAGTAGAAGTGGTGTTTCTTGAGGAAGATAGCCTGATGAAGCCCATCTTTCTCGTGGCCGGTTTTGAATTTAGAGATTTTCTTCTAGACTGATTGCCAGCCAGCCTGTAGACCAAAATCTGTCCTGCTATTTGCGCAGAGGTGGGAGAAGATGATTCAGAAGAAGAAGATTCAGAAGATTCAGAAGAAGAATGATTCATAAGTTTCTGAAGGAGATTCAGAAGAAGATACAGAAGAAGGATTCAGAAAATTCAGAAGTTTCAGAAAATTCAGAAGAAGATTCAGAAGGAGAATGATTCAGAAGATTCAGAAGAAGTTTCAGAAATTTCAGAAGATTTAGAAGAATAAGATTCAGAAGAAGAATCAGAAGAAGAATGATTCAGAAGATACAGAAGAAGTTTCAGAAGTTTCAGAAAAGAAAATGCAGAAGATTCAGAAGAAGATGATTCAGAAGATTCTGAAGAAGATTCAAAGGAAGAAAGATTCAGAAGATTCCGAAGAAGTTTCAGAAAATTCCGAAGACTAAGGAGAAGAATGATTCAGAAGATTCAGTAGAAGCTTCAGAAGAAGAAAATTCAGAAGAAGAATGATTCATTATACCTTTCCCAATGGTACTAGCACGTAAGTGAGTGTAATGGATCCGATTGGAATTCGAACTCGGCTCTCCGATTCCTCAGTCCGAGCAGCTATTCACCGTGCCTCCCAATTAGGTTCATATTACAAAACATCAAATATGTTTGTTTTTACTTATTAATGATAAAATATTCCTGGATATATATTTAAAATTCCCACAGTTGTAATGACCAACAATACAATGTATACAATGTAATATTGGTATTGTTTAGGCTCATATTGCAAAATAACAGAGACATTTGTTTTTATTTATTGATGATAAAAAAATTTATATATATATATATATGTATATAAATAAAAAGAAAGAACAGTAAGATATAAAATCCGGTGTTCTTATAGATATTTTTATTTTTACAATATATATATATATATATATTTCAAAGTTGTTTTACTGATAAATGACAGGCATTACATTGTACAGGCTGACTGAAAAGTAAGCCTACATTTTAAAATAGTTATAATTTATTTATTAACTATACTTTTTATAAGAAATGGATATCAGAGGAAAGCGTATATCATGATATTTTATATAAAATTTGATATGGGCACCAGATTGGGCCACCAGATTAGGCCACCAGCTTTTTCAGTCACCAAGGAATCGCATCAACTGATTTAATCAGAAACCCTTGTGGTATGGAAGATGGAACTTGTATCCCCCCCTTCAAATTCTTCCAAAATGCTTGGTTTGGTATAGTACACTTGTTCCTTTAACGAAACACAAAGAAAAAAATGTCACAGTTTGTTGTCAGAAGTCCTGAATGGCCACTCATACATAAATAGGGAATTAAATTTCAATCTGACTTTATTACTATTTGTTTCTCTTCTACGTTTTTTAACTTATTTCACTAGAAGATGGGATAAAAAGATAGTGGAAAAGAAGTTAGTCTATTGTAATTTGGTCTCTCAAAAAAGAAGTCGTATGTTATAAGATATACATGATAAAATCATTTTTATAAGTGAAAATTTGGGGGTTGAACAATACGCATTACATGAGTATATACGATATCAAAAATTACACCAAATGTATAAAATGATATACATAATATCTCTAAGTTAGGGAATAAAAGTGCGTTCAAAATATTTAGATTTCGTCAATACATGATACATAAAGATTGATATGCCACTAAAGAAAATCAACCAAATAAAATCGTTTTCAAAGCAAGAATTATCCCCTTAGATAAAATCACATTTAAATTACCCTCCGCTGGAATGGATTCATTGTTTTCTGCCATGTGTCGGGGTCATGAAGGTAATCTTAAGGTTTCCAATTTATTTACCAATGAAGTGCATTTTCTTCGTGGCTTTAGGATGTAGGCATTTCTGATTCTTTCTGGATGTTTCTATATTATATATTGGTAATCAGCCCTTTATAGAGAAAGTTTGTAGAGTGTTGATTTATTGATTTCTGTGCGGTTTTGAATTAAGAATACAGTGGGCTATGTCATTTTTTTTAGCTACTCATGATTACATCAATTTTGGCTTGTTTAATAACGTCTTTTCTTTTTTGTTCAGTCAATACCGTGTTAGTATCAAGCCACTCTCATCTATGAACAATAGCTAACTTATATCTTGCAATGAAATTTCGTCAAAGTAAAGAAATTAGAAATAGTAGGATAGCATCAGTGTGGCACGTCAAATAGAGAAATTGTTAGGTTTTTCCAGATTAATCATCAAACGGTTAGTAATATTGTCAAGAAATTTAATGAAGAAGGCCATTGTCATGTAGAGCATCGTTCAGGAAGACCAAGCATCGTGGCTAAGTGAATGAAAAGGGCGCTGAAGATGGAAGTCATCAGAAACCATCGTCAGTGCGTCAAAGATTTCGCCAACAGCATAGAAATGTCGCCATATACGGTGAGAAAGACTCTGAAAGAGCTAGGCTATCAAAGAAGAGTTGCAAGAAAGAAGCCCTTGATTTCAGAGGTTAACAGAGACAAGTGTATGGACTGGGCGAGAGAATTCGAGATCAAAGATTATGAATTTTGGCAGTCTGTAATTTGGTCAGATTAAAGTAAATTCTTCCAATATTCTAATTTGAGATTTGTGTTTGGAGAAATCAGAATGAGACTTGAGACACTGAAAGTCTGTAGGCGACCGTGAAACATGGACGGATTGGAGTAATGGTGCGGGGCGCTGTCTGGTTTGGAAGGAAACCTCAGCTGATTCTTGCTGACGAGCGGTTCAATGGTCCAAAATACTGTCAAATATTATAGAAAAGACTACTTCCACTGTTTGAAACCAATCAGACTGAATAAATGTCTACCTTTTTCAAGAAGATGTAGCGCCTTTTCATATGAGCAAAGTAGCAAAGGCCTGAAAGGAATCGCAAGGAATCAAGTCACTGCCAAGGTTAGCCCAAAAACCTGACATGAATTCAATAGAGCACGTTTAGAAGCACCTTCACCAAAAACTTCGAATACAAACACTGAAACTAGCAAATAGAGGACCTACTCCATACTAGTTCCAAATCATGTATCTTTATGTTGAGTTGGGATTACGTAATTAAATTTTGAAATTGGATGTAGTTTATTTCTCCCGGTTAAAATCTTTTCTTAGGCCACTGCAGTGATTCGCCTAGGAACGTTATCACGCATGACACGAAATCGCAGTCTACTCTGCTATTCTAGTTCGTATGCGGGAAGGATAAGAGACGAATATATTGGTGAATGTTTAATGAAACTTTAGTGGAAGGCATCGATGTTTTCTTAAACAAGAAAGTGCAATTACTAACTGATGTTACTACATGAGTAAACTAAATACAACAAATATACAAAAGTGGTGAATGAAAGTGTCTATGCAGAGATTTCATTTTCTCATACGTACATTTGCGAGAAGTTCTTAAAAATAATTACAGGAGACAGATATTTAAGACGTGTTCTTTGCAGATTTGGTGGAATTATGAGATATGCATGTGTGTAGTTAAGTATATTAATGCCGTCTTTATCTGTGGACTATTCAATTTTGCATTCAATGTGACATTAAATTCTCTATGAACGGGCTCTGTCCATCATTCAGAAATAATTATCTATAATCTATCTTGAGAGAAGAGAAAAAAGAATGGGAAAAAAGGCCGAAACGTTGTAATAAATATGGCGACAAAGATGAGGATAATAGTTCGAATAATGTAAATAATGTACATAATACCTCATCTCAGAAATATAGACAGATATTTAATGAATACTATTTAATCCATATCTGTGGAAGAATAGGTGGATTCATACCTTCCCAAGGCATATAACGGAATAATTGAATTGGAAATCGGCTCTCCGATTTTCAATTCTGAGCCGTAATTCCTTACTCCAACCGCACATCCAACCGCATATTACTGGTATTCGTGGTATTCCTTGGTATCAGACGTAATCCCTTACTCAAATCGCACATTACTAGTATTCCTTTGTATTCCTTTTATTACTTGGTATTCCCAAGCGGTTACACATCTAAGTGACGAACTAAAAAAATCTTCTTACATATGAATAAGGCTTAAAGCAAGATGATGTTCTTCCTACTAATGTTAACACTACCATTGACTGAACATGACAGTAACAATCAATTTGTAATCAAACTTGAAACTAATTCGTACAACTGGTTAGAAACGGTTAAATATTTTTTGGTCACATAATAAGGAAATAAGTCAGTCGCGAATCCTATGACCCATCAGCCGCAGTAGAAATGGTGTTTCTTGGACATGATAGCCAGACGGAGCCCAACCATCTTCAGGCCGGTTTCGAATTTAGACTTTCCTTCTCCTAGACCAGTTGTCCATCAAGGCCACAGAACCTCGTCTGCTCTGCTATTTACCCATAATTGAAGATGGTTCATACCTTTCCCAAGTGTACATAAGTGAACGTAATGGATCCGACTGGAATTCCAACTCGGCTCTCCGATTCCACAATCCGAGCTGCTATCCATTACTCCACCGTGCCTCTTCTTAAAGAAACACGGAAAAACGACAAAACAGAGGCGCGGGTGATAATAGCTCACCGGACTGAAGCGATGCGTTATATAAAGAAAACAAGAGACGTAACCATTTATCTATTGCAAAGTAATATATGATACTCAGTACGTTGAGAGGCCGACAATCGCTCGTTGAATAAAGTTTCTAGGTTTACTTTCAATTTATTTTTATTGCGCTCTGCTATAAATCAAATCTTGACCTCAAATTCCTTTGCTTTTCTTCAATCCCTTCCTTGTGTAAACCAAATATTTCAGAAACAGTCTTTAGCATTAATCCTCTGTCTCCGTTGATCAGCGATACTTAACCGCCAAACAGCGTATCAAAACACTCTCCATTTTTTGTAAATGCTAAAATGTAAGGCACTATCTATAGATAAATATCTGCAAATATATTTTTTCCTCAATCGTAGACATATATTTTTTTAAATGAGTTCAGTCCAAGCAAGGTTGAAAAGGCACCGTGACGCAAGGGGTTGCTGGGAGTGGAACATTTAAAAACAGAAACATCGCTAAATAGCGTGAACAAAGTAAATTAACCAGGATGACGACAAATAGTGATTGACATTCTATTTAATTATTGCAGGTCAACGTTTGCTGGAAAGTATGGAGCCAGAAGGGTGTTCCATAAATGAGAAGTGCAAGAAGAAAAACTGTTAGGATAGAATTTAATGTTATATCTAGCCAGCTCAACTTTCAATTGGTGAGACCTTATCGCCACTCTAGTACTACGCTTAAATTCGGAGAATCTAGGTATCATAGCGAAGAATTCACCCAAACAATTACCATGAAATTATTTGTAAAAAAAAAAAAAAAAGCTAAAAATAGGCAACATTACGGCGGTGGGAAAGTGACGGAATCCGAGATGCCATATCTGGGTCAATAAAATTGCTCATTCTTCTTTGAATTTTATCAAGGAGTTTGGATAGATAGCAGGAGCACCGAATCATATGTGGCTGCAATATTCTAAGCATGGACGAATGGTAGACATAGATATGTAAGATAAAATCTGTAGAGAAAAACCGTCAAGCACGACATAATGAACAAACTGTCCTGGCGGATGACATAGCAAAGGATCTAATATAGTCTTACCACTTCATGTCAGCCGAAAACGTTAACCCAAGAAGACGGAACGAGTTACTCTCGTGGAGGTCAGCATCAGCCATAATGATAGAAGACAGAGATGGTTCACTCAGATAATTAATAGAGAGCAGTTTAGATTTGGAAACGTTAAAATTAACAAGCCATCTTTTCCAAAATTTAACAACAGACTGAAGGTCGCTTCATTTATATTTTATTCGTGTTCATTATTTACATTATTCGGACTATTGTCCTCATCTTTGTCGCCATATTTATTACAATGTTTCGACCGTTGTACACTCCGGCCGTCTTTAAGTGGTTGGAATGTCGAACTTGATTTCGCTCGCAGAGGTAGACTGTTCCATTTCCCTTTGAAAGTTGTCCACTGCCTTAATTGTGTATTGAACTCACAACACTTTGGGTCCTAACACTGAATCTAACCTAACGCCTTTATGCACTGTTCAATGTATTCTTGAGGTCTTCTTTATACGTTATTTTATTATGTTCAGTAAGACCGCAATTATCCATACACCGATCTTATTTGAATTATTCTGACGTACACTGAACATCGTTGCTAGTATTTCCTGATTGGCGAGATAGTTTATTTTTGGGATTTTACTTTTTAACGCGAATTTAGTTTTGTCGTACTTCCTGGTCTAATTCTGAAACTGAAATAGATTCGAATTCATCTGATAAATCAAAACAAAAAAAGAATAGTGTACTATCTGTCGAGTGAAAAAAAAAACCTTTTAGTGAAATGGCGCAGACAAAAATTCCAGAAACCGCGACAAAACAAAGAGATAGCAATAGCCAATGAAATTTAGAAAGGTGAAGAAAGTATGAATAATTTTAAAAGAGCGAGTAGGGAATATACTCGTTCGTGATTCTCATCAACTGATTGATTGATCTGATTTTTACGGTTTATTAACCATTTACATGCTATTTAAAGCCATAAAATATTTTGACATAGTAAGAATTATATTTTGAGATACCGTAATTTCCCATGTATAATACGACTTCATACACAATTCGCACCCCTAAAATTGTGCTGAAAGTGTGGGAAAATATTTCTACTCATGCATAATACTCACCCCATGTATGGTAATCAAACCCTATAAATTGTTCCTCACCAATTTCATTACGGCCAGAGTTTCTTAGTCTTATTTAAAAAATGTTATAAACATAGAATAATATCTGTGCCATGTGTTTTAAGGGCAAATTGCACAGTGGATAAAGGCGTTGGTTAGATCCAGTGACAAGACCCAAAGTGTTGTGAATTTAATACCTGGTAAAGTCAGTGGAGAAATAGGAGAGGTGAATTAGCAGGAGTTAACTGATAATAGACATCTATTAGACATGGCACGTGGAACTAGAACAGTCTACCCCAGTGAGCGAAATAAAAGGTTCAGTTCGACATTCCAACTACGTGAAGAAGACCGGAGCGTACAACGACCGAAACGTTGTGACAAATATGGCAACAAAGATGTCTAGTCCGAATAATATAAATAGCACAGAATAATTTTCTCTACTTATTTTCATGGCAACTGCTCTGACGAACTTTTGAACCTTGTGCCCCGACTGCATGGATTTAAATGTGTCGTCAAATTGGCATCTAGGTCCGACTCATTTACTATTGAAATATCTAAATGCAACTTCCACTTCTACTCCAACAAATCGTTTTCTCGTACTTACCGACTGTGGAACTCCCGTCTGTTTAATTGCTTCCACGATAACTACAAACTTCAAAAATTAAATGCAACGTCAATTGCCATCTTTCTTTGGAAACCTGTTAATCTTTTGTTATCAATCCTCTATATGCTGAGTCTTTTCTCTCAATTTCACATCCTCTAAATCCTTGTTTACTAGTGGCATTCACGCCTTGATCAGGGTGAAATGATAAAAACATTACTAACGTTGCTTATCTTCGCTGACCGTAGAGGAGCAGGTGTTTCAAAGTAATGAGACCACAATCCTACTTTAATTTTTGTGAGTGAGCAGTATTTTGCCTTCCCAGGTTATTTCAAGTTTGCACCCCTACAGAAGGAATACTATAGTACAATGCATATTAACCCCCTTAAAGTTATATATATATATATATATATATATATATATATATATATATATATATATATATATATATATATATATAAAAAGGTAATTTCAAAGCAATAACCGTCACGACTATTAAAGCGCCGATCTTCATTAATAAAATGAGCACTGTTGGATACTGACGTTTGTTTACATCTGTATATGGTACATTAGAATTTCCCTTTCTCTCTGCCGATAGTAAAAGGGTAGGATCTCCAACTGATGCCAAATCGGTAGGTTTTCGATCCCAATTTGATGTAATCGAATGTCTATCTACACTGAAGAACTGTGATACAGCGAAACTGTCTGTCTGCGGATAACAATATAGCATCACTTTAAATGTATCTAAGTTTGAACGAAGCGCAGAGCAACATTAGATTTTAACGTTTATTCTAAATTAATTTTTGGCCTTTCAATAAAAAAAAATAACAAAATAAATTACAAAATATATGTATTTTTCCTCAGTTTCTTCTTTAAATAATTTTATAATTTTTTAAACTTAATACAGATTAAATTTAAAACTGGTAATTTTCAATTTTGAATTTTATATTAAAATTTAATAATAATGAATTCTATTTTAGTCTAACCCTAACATTAAAGCGTTAATTAATTATTATAACCAAGGTTCGTTGTCAAGTTTTTTGAATTCTCATAAACTTGTATTTTGATTGGTCATTCCAGCTTATGCAACAGCGTTTCCTCTAGCGTCGGGTGTTTGATTGATTTGAACCTTTAAAACCATTTATTCTACATTCAACACCATAACTTGATAAGACACTAGAAGGTTTGAAACAAAATGGCTATTTTTGTAGAGATTTTATAACATATTTATGTTATAATTTTCGAATAAATAGCCATATATATATATATATATATATATATATATATATATATATATATATATATATATATATATATATATATATATATAAACGAAAAAGTATTTGTATACCCATCAATTTTTATATTTTTATCCATTTCTCAGAATCTAATGCCTATATGAATCCAGGTATTTTCTCTGTTTCTCTTAACCTGGTATTTATAACTCCTCACAGATAAATTATGAAATAAAAATACAATGGTGTGTATTTATGTATTTTCTTAAAAATAAAAAAAAAAACGAATATGTTACGCCTTTTTTTCGACATCGGAAAAACTATAAAAATGTTTTACGTTATTAAAATATTAACTTGTTTTCGTTTATATACTTTTTTATTTAAAAAGAAAACCTCGAAATTCACTTAATCCAACCCAACATCAATCCTTTTAAATTGTTCAAATTTTTTTCAAAACTTTTGCTCACGTCTTATATGTGAGGTCTATCCCCACCAGCTTACAGCACACTTTTGAGACAATTTTGTTTTTATTGCTGGCTGACTGGCTCTGAGACAGCCATATCAAAAAAAAAAAAAATGCTTCATTTGAACCCCATCTTTTTCCTTATCGCTGCTTTTTTTTTGCAAAAGTTATTGAAATTTCGCTACTGTATTTTTTCTTTCTTTTCTGAAAACTCAACGCGAACCAAAAGTCTCGCCCGGGCGGCCCCGTCCCATCAGCTGGCCACTTTGAGTTAGCAGTTGAAACATCACGAGGCCAGCAGGTGACAGACAAAAATGAATGTATTTGTTAACCAAAAAAATCTAGACAAAGCTATCAATAAAATGCGTAAATATGCTATTTATATACATTTTATTTTTCTTCATAAAACGACATTTTTGTTCGTTCTTTTTAAATAACTTCTGAATTCATTTCTCCAGAATTTTTAATTATTCGAATATATTTTTTCTATCCTTGTCTCAAAGTGTTCCGATAATCGAAGAAGTGTTGAATTTAAATATTCTATCTTATTTTCGTGAACTCGGCGAATTATTTCGGTAATGTAAAACATTATGAAGATGTATGTATGTATCAAGTGCATGTCCAAATTTCCATCATGATATGTTGAATAAAATATAAAAAAATACTGATTGCTTCTTGGACTCGGAATTTGAGTATCAATAGGTATTGAAATTGATACACTCGCTCGAATCCAATAAGAAAACTAGAGATTCTCTTCTAGCATAAATATATTCTTGGTCTCTACTCTTAGCATCAGGTGCGTAAGTAGCCATGAATATGTTATAATAATGAATTGAGATCTTTATCGATAGAAATGTATTTGTAAACGGTGTTTTATAATAAAACCGTTAGCACAGCTGGAATTTTGATGCATGCATTAGAAGTTTCTCACCTTATTCAAATAATATAACATTGTTTTTTACAGAATCTTTGAATGTATTTGATGCGATCTATAAACACGTGTAAATATTTGCCTCCTTTTGAGGATTTTGATGCTTAATTCATTGCTAAAGTCGCCCTGTTCTCGAAACGTTGTATGTATAAAATAAAGAATAATCATTTAAGATTATGAAGAATAAATGATCTTGGAATTTGTTGGAAATATATCCTGTTTCGAAAGTACGATATATTTGACAAGTTCAGTTGATATCACAAGTTTCGCAAGATAAAAAAGGAACAAGGTGTGGCGGGGTCTTTTCATTAGCCTGAGAATTGAAGAATCGGCAATTAGAGAAAATGATAGATTTATTGGTAAAAAGCGTTGATTTTCTTCAAGATTCTTTATTTTGAATCTTCTCCTGCTGGGGAATACATGGTCTGCAAAAAAGTTTAGAACTGGGGAGCTTTCTCACACACTTCACTCTCTCCGTTACTGACAAGTAGTCAGCAAAATTACCCTACTGGGGGCAATAAAATAGTCAATAGAAAAAGTCTCCGTTGTACTAGATATTACTAAAATAAAAAAATAAAAACTCCCTGATTAAAGGAGGCTGTTTTGACTTTCATTAAGAAACACAGACAGCACAACATTGGTGTTTAGCATGAAGACATTGCTAAAGAATGCATCACTTTATGGCCCACTACGGAACGAAACCCGTAATTTCAAGTTCAAGCCATATATGATGTTGTGGCAGTTACTTACTCTCAGTCTCACCTAGAAAACTTGGCACCCTAATAAAACGACATTTTAAAAAAAATATCAACATTTTTCACAGCATCATGTGTGGTCTGCGATGTTTTTGATATAAATTTTGATGATTTGGATATTAGAAATTTGTAAAAACAAAGCTCTAATCCACCCAGAAAAATCTTAACCCTAGTTCATTTTGACACGTGTATAGAATCTGACTGGGTGTGTAAGTGGTGTAAATATTAGAGGCTCTGAATGACAGATCGGCAAGCCGAGTTCGAATTATTTAGATTTTGATAAGTTTAGTAAAGCAAGTCTTGCATCGTAGGAAAGTTAATGCCTTATATCCGATTATTAAGAAAAGTTTTTGTTAGGGCTCAGATGAAATCTAGTATACACAATGTTGATTTTCCAAGGATGCAGACCTAGTGTATCAAAGTTTTTGCTTTTATTGTTATAAGTAGCAGTAATCGTCAAAATTACACAGTTTGTCTCATGATATAAAGTAATTAAAAAAGTTTGCCGTTTTTTTTTTTTTATCATTGATACGCAAAGGAGTTGGTTTTGTACCTAAAAAGCGCTGGAGATGCAGCGACGAGGCGAGGAAACATGGCGATGTTAAAGCAGTTCTTTTGTGGGCTGTTTGCTTTATGCCTTTAAGGGGAATATGTCCGAATCAAGTCGCCGCGTACATCAAGCCTTTGGAGATCATTCTCTGAGTGAATGCATCACTAGTCATTTGGTCCAGAAGTTCTGGTCGGGAGATATGCCTCTTTGTGATGCATCTCGAAGTGGTCGGCCCCAAGTCCTAG
Source organism: Acanthosepion pharaonis (assembly GCA_903632075.3). Classification (NCBI taxonomy): domain Eukaryota; kingdom Metazoa; phylum Mollusca; class Cephalopoda; order Sepiida; family Sepiidae; genus Acanthosepion; species Acanthosepion pharaonis. Next base: position 118,942 of record CAHIKZ030001360.1, on the reverse strand, counting down.
ATGATGAGGCCCTGAAGGCGGTCAAAGTGGAAGATCTTGCTGAAAGCTTCCAGGTTTTTGGTGAAACAGACTTCATTTTCACCACATAGGGAAGGAGTACAAGGAAGCATGTGGGTACCCAATTAACTGTGGGGATCCAACAAACAAAAACAGCCTGTTATTGTTGCATTTTCGTTACTGCAACGTACGCATATTTTAACGAGTGCTTACTGGTAACGAAAGGTGGGTCATGTATGACACTTCCAAGCGTGCCAGACATTGGTTGTTACTAGGGCACCCGGTAACTCATACCACAAGATCACATCTACATCCACCCAAGATCCTGCTCTATATCTGGTGGACTAGATAAGGCATGTTGAGCTGCTATCAACGTGTCTAACCATCACTCCGAACCTGTACTCGCAGGAGTTGGAACGTGTACAACGTGTACTGAAGCAGAAGGGGTCAACAATATTTAATACGGCGATTTGTCTGCGAAATATTGTCCTATCGGCCTTATTCCCCGGACCTTGTATCTCTTCCATTACCTGGAAAACCACGTCTGTTGGAATCCTTCTCAAATGAGACCAATTTATGGCAGGCACTCACAGACTTCTTTGTCTAGAGATACCTAACTTTTACTGCAAGGTCATTGCGCATCTGAAGGCACGTTGGCAAAATGTACCAGATCCCCAGGGGGTTTACTCTCACGACCGACATTATGTCAAATTTGCTGTATACATTCTTTTATTAAATCAAAAACGGCAATTAATCATGTATTTCTTAAATGAATGAATAACATTAAATTAAAGATTTAATAAGTCCAACGACTATATCATAAAATAACTTGGGATATCCCGATTGAATCTTTAAATACTGCAATAGCTATAATAAGTATTGCCATATATGAATGTGTCACTGCTGACTCCTGTGTTTGAACGTGAATGTCTAGAGAAATGAAATTGTAGACGGCCATTAACTATAAATAGAGATATCAGGTCGCTGACTGGTGTGGGTACGTGTTTGACTATTGTATTAACCCAGATGTTAAAGTCGAGTGCCACGTGTTCCAAGACGAATTATTAGTTTTCTTAGCAGCTCTACGCAGTATGTATTTTTATTGAGTTGGGTAATTAAATACTTTAATATTTTACATTGAAGTCTTTCTGTTACTAGTTGTATTGTGTACGTGTTACAGATTACAAAAGGCATAAAAGAAGATCCTTATTCTGATACGAAAGATGGTACAAATGATTTTTTTCTTTATTTTTCTGAAGCAGATGTAAAAAGTATGGGAACGTTATCTCACCCCGATCTCAAATTTCGTTTTTCTTTCTTTCGTATTATTTATGCTTGATTTTTCTCACTAAAGCCATCCATCATCTCAGATAAATCATTTTTTCGTCTTTTCTCGCAATCATAACGGAATCGACCGTTATTTATCTGAGGAAATAGCAGAGGGAAACGAACATGCTGTTGTGTCTGTCTATATTTTTGAGATGAGGTACTATGTACATTATTTACATTATTCAGACTATTGTCCTCATCTTTGTCGCCATATTTATTACAACGTTTCGGCAGGTTGTACACTCAAGGACACGTGGTACAGTGGATAAAGGCGTTAGTTAGATCCAGTGACAGGACCCAAAGAGTTTGAGTTCAATACCCGGTTAAGGCAGTGGAGAACTTACAGAGGAAAATTATCAGGAGATAACTGATAATTGACATCCATTAAACATGGCACGTGTAACTAGAACAGTCTACTCCAGTGAGCGAAATAAAAGGTTCAGTTCGATATTCCAACCACCTGAAGAAGGCCGGAGCGTACAACGGCCGAAACGTTGTAATAAATATGGCGACAAAGATGAGGACAATAGTCCGAATAATGTAAATAATGAACATGCTGATGTAGTCCTTTAATAAACATATCAGCAGTAGCCCTGAGTGCATAAAAGCAGTTGAACACTTATGTAATTATCTTTTTCCTGTTTTTTTTTTTCCTGCTTACGAAGTGTGTGCCATCAACGTTTCACACCGGAGCTAAAAAGGGCTGTGGACGCTTCACTCACAAACACATGTACACAGGCAAGTCACACGCAGATATATGCATTTACCAATTTCGTTTTGTATTCAATTTTTTTCTAAGAAATGAAACTGCTTTTGATATTTTATTAAAATGAATTTTATCTTGCATTGCAAAATACATCCGTTTCTGTTATTTTGTACATGTAACTTTTCACTAACCTTAATTCATATATTGTAAAATATTCTCTTAGAAAGTTTGTACATTAATTATAAAACTAGCCAACACACTAAACTGACTGACAAACTAACTGAGAGAAACATATAATCCGTCATTTTCTTTCAAATTAATTCCTGGCTTTCGTTTATTTTATAGTAAAAAGCCTTGTAAGTGTATAGTGCAATACTCACAAAATTCATGGGCCGAGTGGTTAGAACGTTCTCATTCTGACCATGAGACCCGGATTCCAATCTCACTATGATCGATTTATCAGTAAGGAGAATCCCAGTGTGCGGCACCTTTGGAAAGTGCCTGAAAACCATACGAAGGGTTGACCCAAGACTTGTGAGTGAAATTGGGTAGACAGAACACTTGGAGGCCGTCGATAGCTGAAGGCATAAATCATCGTGGCCGAGGCTTTAGCGTGCTGGCCTTGTTCAAATTGTTGATCACGCTAGATAACACGCTCTTTTTCAACTCAGCATAGTTGCAGTATAAACGAAAGGTGTGCTCTGTGGGTGTTCAATAAACACAAATGCGCCTGAGGAAGCGTCTGCAATAGGGTTTGGCGAGCCTCCATAGTAGACAGGTATCCTCGTATACGAGTGGTCACCTATACTACTATACTATTCACACAATTCAATAGCACTGACGAAAAAATGCTATTAACAGAAGCGTTATTAAATCAATCTTCTCATTGCTTTGAACAAGTTAAATAAGTAAATAGAAAATTGGATAAAAAAATACTATTTTATCTTTTCTTTATAGTCTGTGAATAAGATATTGGTTTGTATCAAATTTGAAAACGTTTTATTTTTAGTTGGTCTTTTAATCACAAACTGGAAATGAGATAACGGTATCGACGCAGAAGGTAAATGAATAATACATTATCAGCGTAGATTAAACGCCGATTTATCATCCAATGAAAAAGAAATCGACCCACCAACTGCGACGTTGACCAGAATGAGTTGAAAATGAATAGAGATCGGTCTGCAGACATCTTGGCACAGTTATCAGGAAGCATTTTTCGATTCACCATGACGACTATTCTAAATTAAATCTACGCTTGATGAAATTTATGTAGCTTATGTGTACTGCCTTAACATATTAAATAACAAACAGCCCCTAACCGTGGAGCAAAGATTCACATGCTGATCTGATACATCACTCATGTCGCTTACAACATGCCGCCAAAATAAAACCGAGTTTCATATTTCAAACGTTTTCGAGTGAATGTTATATTGTCTGATCGTAATGTTGTGGCCTTGTTAGGGCCAGAAATAAACACACAAAGCAAGGGATTGAGTTAAACAAATATATTAACAGAAAAAATAATACAAACATATACAAACGAGAGTATTACAGCAAGAATGTTCGGTCCGATTGTCAGTGCTGATTGCTGGAAATTCCCTCTCCAAAAGGCAGTACCTGTTCCTATTTATAGCTGGGAGAGTTCATGCGTGCGTGGGTAAATTAACATAACACAAAATATCTAGTAAGAATATATATATATATATATATATATATATATATATATATATATATTACTACAATTTTTACTCGCCCTGTAAAAGTTCCAGGATCCACTTGAGGTAGAGGGTAACAGACTAAGAGGCAATGTTTATGTGAATATCTGTGGAAGATAACGGTTAACTCTAGACTTGGACAGGTTAAGATTGTAAAGACCGGAGGAGCATCATCCTGGGAGTCGGTTACCCAAAGCATCTATTCGTGGAAAGAACCTGATCGAGGTGACCTTACATCTCACCAATTGAATATGGAGGATGTTCCCTACAATGTGCGTAGCATGATTGGTCTTAGTCGTAAAGGTTAGAATTAGTGAAACTAAAGATTGTCGTTCCTCTGAATTGTCCAAAAAGGAACAACATTTTTAAAAATATGGAATTTTGCAGCCATATCTGTGCTGTAACGTCTTAAACCCCTCTCTCTCTCTCTCTCTCTCTCTCTCTCCAGACTATCATGTCTGGAGTTCGAACCCGTTCACGTGGTGTTGTAGAGGATTACTTATTTCCCACTCTACCACCACTTTCTCATAGATGCAAAGTTGTGAGTTTATAGCTATTCTATTATTATTATAATGGTAAGTACTCAGATGATCTCCAGGTTTTAGTTACACCATGCTACTCCCACAAAATTAAATCATGAAAATTTTCCTCGGAATTCAAGAATGTAATTAAAATTTCACTCGGGCAACTTTGTTTTCTCAAGAACTGTTACGTTGGGGAACCGTCCACCCGCATATATGGTTCCCTGAACATTACATTTTAACCTCGCCACTTAAACTGTCAGACGTTATCTATCTTTCTTGCCATCATAATTAACCTTGTCTAACACCACCTACTTTCATTCATATAACACAGCTCATTCATCATAACCAATTTAAGTTCATAACGTTTTCAGCTGACATCAAATGGAAAAAGTACATTGAGTCAGTTGCTAAGTGTGAAGCTAAGAAAGTTGGTTCACTACGTCGTCATAGATAAATTTTCCCGCCATAATCAATCTACAATATTTATAAATCTATCATTCGACCTTTCATTGAATATTACTGCCCAATATTGTCTCTGCTATATATTTAGAGATTCTTGATAAAATCCCAGAAGAATCTGCAAAATTATTGGTCGTGACCTGGCATCATAGTTTCAGTAACTTTCCCGCCGCCATACATAGCTTCCCGATACCTTTTTATAAATAGTTTCATGGTAATTGTTCTGATAAACTTTCTGCTATGGTAACTATATTTTATTAATTTAAGCGCTGTGCTAGATTGTCGGCAGGATCTCATCATTTTAGAGTTGAAATTGAAGTTCCACAAGCACTTCTCGCTTGTGGAAATCAATACCGGTTACTTGTTTCTCAGTCAACTTTGATGTTCAAAAAACTTCAATGAAATGTCAATCGTTAACTTTTGTCTTATTGATTCGTGTTCTTTTATTGTTCTCTCTCGTTAATAGTAGATTTTTCTCATATTCTCTAATACGCCATAAACCCTTGCATCATTTATTGGCTTGCTTGGGGGTGAAATGATTAAAAAAGAGTAACTCCCTGCCTTGAGTGTGTCACGGATCTTGTATTATGTGAAATTTACTATAAAACGGTTTTGTGTTAATATCATAAAATTCGTATAATGCTCGTTGTTCTGGTTAATATTACCCTATGGAATCACTGAAACGAAAGGTTGAATAACAGCAGGTTTAATCTCATAAGAGAGACGGATTAATAGTATAACAACAGAGAATAACGTATTTCAGTGCGGTAATGCGGACTAGTCAAAAGCTACGCGTTTCGACCCACTTTGCGATGACCGGTCCTATGAGAAGATGCTCTACTCATAACGGATGAACAAGTCAATATTCAATAATTAGTTTAGAGAAGGGCGGTCTTCTTTCTAAACCACAGTTAAGCCTTTCGAGATCTTCAAGTAAATTTAAATTTTAGTTCTCAATAATAATTTCAAAACTTAGATGAAGATTCGAAAACTTTTCGAGAAAATTTATGAAACATTAGAAAACCTTTATCACCGTCTCATTTCATTTAATTAAATTATCGGCTCTTAATACATTGATACAGATAATAGAACTGTTCACAATATTTTTTTATTCGTTTTTTACGGCTTATCACCCTTTGTAGATTATTAAAAGACAAGAAATATTGTAACATTTTTTCAAGATAATGATGGTTTTATTATAATGTCTTATTCGTTTTCTATATTTAGATTTTATTTTATTTTAAAATAGTAATGATTTAGTAATACAAGTCTTACTAATTAACTCATAGCTGTGGGGGATAGAGGTGGATTGATACATAATCAGAATTTGATAAACAGAAAATAAGTTATCATGTGGATATAAAGTGAGGGATCAATTGTATATTACAATCAATATAAAAACTGATCACTTATTTTGTGGCCGCAGTAGTTTCTATGTATTTATATTCCAGAGAATGTAAATCTTTAAAAAAAAAGGAAGATATGACTGTTTATCTAATCAGCATTTGACTGGTGGATTTATTCATTTTCTATGGCTTATCAGCAATTTTCAGGTTATTTAAAACCAGAAAATATTTCTAGATTATAAGAATTTTAGTTTTTAAGATAATAATTGTTTAGTGATGCCAGTTTTACTATTTAATCCATAGATGGTAGGATAGGACGTGGATTCTTACCTTTCCCAAGGTTGTTTGTGCGTAAGTGAATATAAAGAACCCAACGGGAATCGGAGCACAGCTCTCCGATTAATAACTCCAACTCGCTAACCATTAGACCACCTACACATCCACGCTTACAACACCTACTATTCCTAAGTGGTTACCCACTTAGGTACTGACCCGGATCAACGTTTCTGAACTCCGGTGATCGTACGGTTACCGGTGTTTCAACGTAATATGGCTATAAGCATTTAACCAAAAGGTAACGGTAAAATCCCTTACTACATCCGTGTTTCACGTGCTGTTCTATTTTCTCTAATGTTTGAGTAATATTTCTATTCATCGCTTTCACAGGAGAACAAAACTAAAGATATGTCCTTTTTACTGAATTAAATTGATATGCTAACAGTTAGAGACAGCATTAGACAATATGATTCTGACCTCATCGCTTGGGAAATGTAATAGGGAAATAGGCAGATTATTGTGGCTATATAACTCTGGTGTACATGGGTTGGGACAGCGACACCATTTACCAAGATTTCACCACAAGATTAATGTTACAGACAGAAACTAACAACAGCTCGAGGATGTTTTGGTCAGGTGACCCGAGAAGGCTTCTACCAGTAATCGACGAATACGAGTCGGGTATCAGTGGCATGTAAAAAAAAATTCAGTGACGATAATTGCAGACAGAATCTATCATGCTCTAGATAAAAAAAAAACAAAAAACAAACAAAAACGGTGAAGCTTGCGTCTTGAAAGATTTTGTCTGGGTTTGTAACACGGGTCTTCAACACAAGCCGCGAAATTACGGTCTCTACGAACACATTTTTCAATTGATCCAGTCTTTCTTATGAAATCGAAAAAGGAAAGTTATCCTGAATCTCCACTCGTCTAGACCCTTTCATGCTAACGCGTGTGCCCCCCAGGGCTCCATTCTTCCTCCTACTTTATTTTTCATTTTCATTAATAAACTCCCCGATGTGATCAGCTCTCAACTTTCCATCTACGCTGATGGTACAACCATTTACTCCTGTCTCGATGCAAAGGCTGATCAGTTCGGTAAAGTCAAATTGGCCGCCGATGTCCAAAATTACTTAAAGTTTGTTGCTAGCTGGGGAAAGATATGACTTGTTAGATTTAACACCTCCAAGACTAAACTTCTCACCATTGACATTTGAGATTCTCCTCTCTGCCTTCCATCAACATGGTTGATGCTAACCTCGAGGAAAAGTGACTCGCTGTACCATCTCGAGCCAACGTTCTCAGCTGATATGAATTGGAAAACCTATATTGAATCCATCTCTACGTTAAGTAAATAGCTTCACTGAATCGATAGAGACAAGTTTTCCCACCAGAATCTGTCATAGATGTGTATAATTCTACCATTCGTTCATACTTACAATCTTGCTGCCACATATGGTCAGGTGACCCTACTATTTATAAAATCGATAAAATCCAAAGAAGAATCAGCAATATCATAGGTCCTAATCTGGCGTTTCGGCTTCAGTCATTTTCTCACTAATTTATTGTGTCTCTCCGTGTCTTTTCTATAAATACTTTCATGGCAATTGTTCGACTTAACTTTGCGTTATCGTGCCTAGATATTTTAAAAAATTTAAGTGAAATACTAGACTGGTGCCGAGATCTCATCAATTTACAGTTGAACTGGCTAGTCATAGCCGTACAGTGCAACAGCTACGTTTCTCACACTTCTCACTTGTGGAAGTCCCTTCCGGTTCCATGCTTTCTAGCCAACTTTAATCTGTAAAAAAATAAATGCAATGCCAATCGCTATCTACTGTCCTCCTGATTACTCTTTTCTCTTCCCGCTCATTATTAATGTTACTGCTCTTAATTCTTCCACACCAAGTAACCCTCTTGCCTTAGTGGCTTTACTCTCTTTCATGGGGTGAAATCGATTAAAAATTGTGGCCAACATGGAAGGTCGGGATAAAGAGAGAAACTACCTAAAGTTGATGAACATGGATTCTAGTAACATACATGTATATTCCACTCTCCATTCTAAACTCATCATTCAATGCATATGAAACCATAATTTCCTAGTCGTCGGCCAATGAAGGTAACATTATCTACACAATCTTATCGATTATTGCAGCCCTGCTAAGACAGAGAACATTATTAGAGGATGAAAGCTTGATGACGTGGCATACAAGTTACATTTTCAGTTCTTTTGTGCAGATTATTGAGTTCCGGTGTAGACGAAAGCAGGTAAGTCTATGGATTCAGCACAATATTTTTCCGGTTGGTGGTGGCATTGTGTAAGTGTCTGTTTTATTGGAGCAAGCAAAGACTGCGAAGGAATGAAGTCAACCTCCGCGGTTACAGTCACGGTATGGATTGTCATGCTTTTAACCGGAGGAAATGCATTTCCATGAAAATGCATTATCTGACACTGTGAGGAAAATTGTTGTTCTGTGCCTAATAACTACGTCTATTAAAACTTCTTTTATTTTCTGCTTTTATTGTAGTTTGCGTGAAAATAAATACGTGTCTTTTATTTGTATTATTCTTCCTCTCTCTCTCTCTCTCTCTCTCTCTATATATATATATATATATATATATATATATATATATATATCATTCAATGGAGACACTTTTATAAATAAAATGTCAGGAAATAATACTCCAGATGAGACAAGATACAATTTAAAGAGGATAAATAATTCTATTTTATTTATATTTTAACATAATATTTTACTCACATTTTAAGGCAACGTCATAGATATAGATTAAATTTGTGTGTGTGGTAATATTAGAGCTTACTTCGTTTTCTTCTATGAAAATTTCTCGGACGTTCAGGCCGGTAAATGTTAGTAATAATGTTTATTACAAACAGAGCATTTACTTAAATATGTGTACATATAAAAAACAGCTTGCTAACCATTACACCACCTCGAGGTACCCTTATATATATATATATATATATATATATATATATATATATATATATATATATATATATATAATTGTTTGTTTTAAATAATGAATTTATTTTAGTTTTGGCTCTTTATTTGCCCTCCCACCGTCTGTAACGTTTCGGTCACGACATTTTGCTCACTATTTTTCCAACGGATCTTTTTGAATAAGTATTGTTTGCAAAAGGCCCCTTTAAAAGAATGCGTTCTGTTATTTTCAAAGGCATATTTAAATTCCGTAGTACAAAATCTTTATATATATATATATATATATATATATATATATATATAATTTCATCGTGACACTGAAGTTACTATATTTCGAAACTTGACTCAAGTCCTAAAGTTTAATTTCAATATTGAAATAAAAATTTAGAGCACAGTTTCATTCTCAAGCGATGTTTATAATAACTCACTAAATAAATGATTTACTCATGTATAGGTTGGAAATGCATGTGCAATCTCGGGTTTTCTTTCGTTATCAAGGGGTCTCTACTGTTATGAAAGAATGAATCTTTATTATATGTCAAATTTTTGGAGTCGTATAAGTTTTGTTTGGGGGATTTTTGTTTGGCTACAACGGTTTTTTCCTAAGCTCCGTTGTTTTTATTACTATTTATTATGCCAGTAACAAAGACATAAAGAAAACAATAGCACGTAAGGTGCCACGTAACAATATCACTGAAGAAGAACGGGTGGTCATTGACAAGCTGATGCATAGAGATTACATAATCATAACACAGGCTGACAAAGGACCACAGTGATCTGGGGAATCAAAGAATACATTAAAAAAAACAAATGAAAAGTCCAGATAAAGTCCATTTTCTTATATATATATATATATATATATATATATATATATATATATATATATATATATATATATATCGATGAAATGACAATGAAAATAATATATAAATTCTAACGTTCACAGCATTATTTCAAAAAGAGGGCTCGATACCGACAGTAGACTAATAATTATCTATTATATTTTTTATCATATAGACGAAAAAACATGTAAACTGTTTTTGTCTCTATGATAAAATTATATATATATATATATATATATATATATATATATATATATATATATATATATATATATATATATAAAGACTAAAATGCCAACCAACCTTACTGTCGAAAACCGGGTTGGTTGACATTTTAACCTTTTCTGAAATATCTTAGCGGTACATATTAAGGCTGTTTTCAGTCGTCTATTTATATTTCTATCCGTATCTACGTAACGTATGTAATGTATGTATGTATATAAGTAATGTTATGCATATCTGTAATGTATGTATGTATGTATGTATCTATTTCATGTATGTATCTATGTATGTATGTATCTATGTATGTATCTATCTAATGTATTTAATACAATTATGTATGTATATAATGTTATGCATGTATGTAACATATGTATGTATGCAATGTATATATCTATCTAATGTGTGTATGTAATGTATGTATGCAATATTATGCATGTATGTAATGTATGTATATAATGCATGTATCTATCTAATGTATGTATCTATTGCATGTATGTATCTATTTAATGTATGTATCTATGTAATGTATGTACGTATCTATCTATTATATCTTATGTATGTATGTTATGTATGTATCTAATGTATGCAACGTATGTATGTATGTATCGTATGTATGTATCATGTATGTATGTATCTAATGTATGTATGAATTTATCTAATTGTTGTGGATTCCGAGATGAAATCATGTCTCAAATGAATGACAAACGCAGGAATGAAATATAGCAAATAAATGTATTGACGCAATAATACAATTGGTAATACGGTTAGTAGATTCAAAAATGCGGTTAGTAGCAATAATAATAATAATAATAATAATATATATATATATATATATATATATATATATATAATCTGGGAATTCAGTATCGAAGTAGGACTTCCTTCTGAGTCTACGTGCTCGCAACTGGGACTCCTACAAAGCGGTTACCTCACAATCTCAGTGTATCTCTCTATCAGAGTATCTCTCTCTAACTCTACCTCTCGGGTATTCACCGGGATCAGTACAAATGCACACTGGGCGAGTCCACTTCTATGAAAAAGGGTTGGTCCCAATAACACCCACGTCCTTAGATCCCTTTTGGGGGGGGAGTTAATATTTTTCTCTTATGGTTGATAATCAGGGGTTCGGTAAATTTTCTCTTTCTCTTTGACCTTCACATTTCTGTGTATTCCTGAGGTCTTTGGATCACAAATGCTTCGAAGATTGTATCCATAGAATCATCGTTTTCTGCGGGTGACGAGCTTGGCTCCTCAACCCGTCTTTTTTGTGACTGGTCGATATGTCTTCTATGTGAAAACTTCTCGCCTTGTACTGTGTACATCATATTTCCCAATCTGTTAATCATTGTGCCAGGCTCCCAGTAAGCCATATTGTTTCAAAACATCTTAAGTAAACCCGTTCTCCAGGTTTAAATGATCTCTTGGGTACAATATGTGTATACTGGTTTTTGTTCGTTTTTGGCAATAATTTGTCAAACACAGACCTTATTCTCCGAGCAAACATCAACTCCGCTGGTGAAAGACCCGATGGCGTGTTCACGTTAGGTGTTATTCTGTACACTGGGAGGAATTGTTGTATCGCTTTTATAGTCGGTATATCCTCAGCGTTTTTTAATGCTCTTTTTAGTGTGTCAACGAATCTTTCAGCTTGTCCGTTGGAACTCGGGTGGTACGGAGCTATCTTGATATGCTTTACTTGATATGTCTCACAAAATTCTTTGAAGTCACTGGAGGTAAATTGTGTGCCGTTATCGCTTACCAAGCAATCATCATCATCATCTTGCGGCCTCAGCCGAGATTGAACTCACTACACCTCTCCAGTATTCCCTATCTATCATAGCACCTAAAAGATCTTCCTTAGGAATCAATGTGTCACGTTTTATCCTATCTGGAAAGGTTAAATTGCGTGATCGATTGTCAGATAATGGGTGCCTCCAGAGTACAAATGATGAAACAAGTTCATCTGTGGCACGTGCACAATGCCCGGCGAACTGGACACGTCTCTAACAAACTAAAGTTGATACTCTTGGCAAGTCACCATATATCATGTCTAGTGTTGGGTGGTACGCCATGAGAGATTAAGCACTGTTCTTAAAAGACGTGTATAACATCCATCTAAACGACGCTGTTGTTTTGTTGAGAGAGTCCAAATTTCAGAGCCATAGAGTAAGATTGGCTCAATAAGTACGCGGAAAAGTTGGATTTTTAATTGACGAGCAAGATTGGATTTCCAGATCTTATCCATTTTGTTACAAGCAGTCCATGCTATAACTTTTCTAATGTTGAAGTCTTTCTCAGAGTTCTTGATGTGTGATCATAGATACTTGTAGTCTTCGACACATTTGACGATGTTATCTGAGAGTGTTTTGATCTCATGATTGTTGCGAATGTTAATTGGCATACACTCAGTTTTAGTTTCATTTAGGTGTAGACCTGCACAGTTAGCTGCTGATTCAAGAGAAGAAAGGAGTGCTTGGGCACTAATGAGGTTGTCAGACAACAGTGCAATGTAATCGGCAAAATCAGCAACGGTGATGTAAAGTGCAGGATGACGTGAGCTTCTTCTAGGCTGATACATCAGACCATTTTCTTTGATTGTATCCACTGATATACGCATGATGTAGTCTATTACAATGATGAAAAGGAAGGGTGCAAGTGTATCACCTTGGAGAATGCCATCCAGAATATAGAAAGGTTCTGTTTCTCCATCTGGGGTCAGGACAGTGGCCTGTGTGTTGGTGTACAATACTTTGATTGTTTCAATGATTTCTACTGGTATGCCGTAGAGTTTAAGAATTTCAAACATAGTCTCGCGGTTGGCTGAGTCAAAAGCTTTGTTGAAGTCTAAAAGATAAGAGCTGCAGTTTTGTTGCAGAATGAATTTCAATTATTCTACGCAATGTGAGGATTTGTCCAAGAATGGAACGACTTGGGCGGAAACCATTTTGGTTTTTGCGTAGAATGGGTTCAACTTCAGCGCGAATTCGATTTAGTAGAAGCTTGTTATAGATTTTCGCAGCTATAGGAAGCAACGAAATACCGCGATAATTGGTTGGTAATGTCAAATCGCCCTTTTTGGGGATAAGGATGATTTGCGATCGTAGTCAGATGGTTGGTGAAACGTGGCTGGCCTTTGCATAATTACACAGATCAAGAAGTAATTGGTGAAAAGTAGGGTCCTTCCACAAGATGACCGGAATCTTGTCAGGACCAAGAGCTTTGTTCATTGTCTTCATTAGAACACATTTCAACTCTGCAATGGTGAAATCTCCTGTTGATTTGTTCAAAGCACTACTAATTTGGACTTTTGGAAGGGACACGTGATCAGAGAGACTTGCGGGATTACCAAGGAGGTCTTTGAAATGAGAAAGCCAATTACCAAGCCAAATCTCGCGAATAGTTTCTGTAAACAGTTTATGGTGTTTTCTGTCGTCGGGTGTTTAAATCTGGCAACCTCTGTCCATTTACTGAAACTATCTACTGTTATTAAATAGTAGTAACCTTCAATGGGTCCTGTGTAATGCGCGTGGATTCTGGACCACAGTCTGTCGATTTTAGACCATGGCTTTTGTATAGAGGGTGGTGCTTTCGCCGCAGCAGCACAACCTTTGCAACTTTCCACCATTTGCGTAATATCATCGTCCATGTTCGGCCAGTAGACAAAACTTCTCAAAAGTGATTTCATCCGTTTTTTTCCGGGATGTCCTAAGTGAAAATCTTTCAAGATCCGTCTTCGTAGCGATTTCGGTATTGCCACTGTCTCGTTATACAATAATATGTTGTCACAGATTGAGAAACTGTATGCTAAATTCCTCACCTTCTCTTCTATTTTTTCTTGGTATTCTGAATAAATTCGTATCTTTCTGCTTCTCGTCTTATCTCTAGCAGCGTTACAGGTAGTTCCTTTATTGTATTGCATAATACCTTACTGATTTCATCTTCAGTTTGTAATGCCACAATTACCGAATCTTCTAACGGTTCGACTTTCGCAGGTATTAATCGCGATAGTCTATCAGCGTGTCCTATTTTTTATGGTAAGAACTCAAGTTTGAAATTGTAGTTTAGTAACACAGTTCCCCATCTTAAAAGTCTGTTCGCTGTATAGACTGGTAGACCTTTTTTTTGAACCGAAAATCGTAAGAAGTGGTTTGTGGTCCGTTTGGAGCGTGAACTCTCTCTCATAAATATATCTGTGAAAACGAGTTACTGCAAAAATTATGCCCAATGCCTCCTTTTCGATCTGTGAATAGTTTCTCTCCGCCGGTAATAATGATCTTGATGCGTGTGCAACGGGTTTGTTTTTACCGTTATGCATCTCGTGTAGAATACACGCACCTACCACATGTGAGCTCGCGTCACTTGCAATAATGATTTCGAGTTCGGGATCGAAATGTGTCAATGCTAACTCAAAAGTTAATTTTTGTATTATTTCCTTAAATGCTTTTTTACAGTCCTCTGTCCAATTCCAATTATTCTCCTTTTTTAGTAACTCATTTAGTGGAGCCCTCAGTTTATGCATATTATCAATAAATTAGCTAGGCCCAGGAAACTTTGTAGTTCTGCAACATTTATGGGTTCTGTCATATTTTTAATTGCCGATGCCCTCTCTGGGTCCGATTTTCTGCCATTTACGTTCATTATCTGACCTAAGTATTTAATTTCATTTAGAAAAATATCACACTTTTCTCCTTTTACTTTGAACCCAAAGTCCTGAAGTCTTCTGAAAACTTCCTTTATGTGTGATGTGTGTTCTTCAACATTGTCGCTCTTAATTAGAATGTCATCCAGATAAGCGGTCGCGAAATTCTGGCCCGTGAGCATTGTGTCCTTCGTTTGCTGAAAAATTGCTGGTGCAACTTTTACTCCGAATTGTAGTCTGTTGAATTTGTACAACCCTTTGTGCGTATTAATAAAAAGGATTTTCGTACTCTCTTCTTGTACTGGGATTTGTAGATAAGCCTCACTTAGATCTATTTTTGAAAATATCTTAACGCCGTTGAGTTTGAAAAAATTTCCTCTGGGATCGGTAGTGGGTAATGATGGTCTTTTATAGCCTTGCTAAGCCCCGTCGAAATATTTGTGCATACGTGGATTTCTTCTGACTTCTTTTTTACATAAACCACCGGTGCCGCCCACTCACTAAACTCTATTTTTGAAAGAATCCCAGTTTGTTCAAGTCTCTCCAATTCTTTGTCAATTTTTTCTATAGTAGCGAACGGTACGTTTCGCTTCGTTTTAAAAACTGGTTGGGCGTTTTCTTTTAATTCGATTCTGGCCTTAAATTTCTTGCATCGTCCCAACCCGCTCGAAAATATCTCAGGAAATTGGTTATATAATTCTTCATTTAACTTTATAGCATCTGATGGTTCAACCTCTAACTTTTTGCAAAAAGAGCTTATAGGTAGGTCCCAGACGTTGAACTTCTGCATCCAGTCGATACCTACTAGATTTTTAGTATCTTTCATGACGTATATCTTAAGTTTTTTTGTTTTGCCGTGAAATTTAACATTCACGATTATTTCTCCTTCAAATTTTATTCGTTTGCCTGTAACCGACTTGGCAGGTTTTTGTGTGTGTAACATGGTAGGTCTGTTGAGTTTTCTCCATGTCTGTACGTTGATTATCGTGAGGTCGGAACCCGAATCCAGTTGCAATTTTATCTTTTTATTTAAAATTTCAAGTTCCACATATTTCCTCTTGTTGGTGTTGTCATCGTTATGCATCCTAGTAGCTCTTATTCTACTAGTATCTTTTCTATTCCTACATTGGGATGCCTTGTGGCCCTTTTTTCCACACTCAAGACAGTTTTTATATCTAAAGCGGTAATCCTTGTTCCAATGTAGTCTTCCACATCGATAACATGCTGATGGGGCGGGGGCTTATATTTGCTTCGATTTTCGTCATAATTTGTCCTCTATGTTGTACCATTTCTCTTATTATAAAATTTTTGTTTTCTTTGCGGGGAGGGTGAGAATTTTTTTTTTATTGTCGTAAAATTTTAGTTTTCTTTCCGGCGGGGGGGTGAAGAACGTAGACTTTTGTTTAACTTATATCTAATATGAGATACAGCTGAACCTCAATGTCCTTCGCGTCTTTCTTTATATTTAGACATCTCTGACAATCGTCCGATAATTGTTGTAGTTTTAGACCCGGTTCATTTTGTAGTTTTGAAAGCATTCTTCTGTGCATTTCGCTATCTTTTGTTGAAACTAACCCTGGAACAAAGGTGAGACATTTGAAATTATCCGGGGTTAATTCCGCTAGTTTGAAGTCGTCGCAATGTTTATTTACGATTGCAGTAAACGTGGAATAAACCTGATTATCGCCCTATACCAGGTTAAGGCATTTCCACCTCCTGTGATGTTTTCGGGCTGAAGAGTTCTTTAAGACATGTTAGTGCTTCGTCAAATGTTAATTCGTTCGTCTTTTTTGGCAAGATATAATCCACGACCTTTGTATATTCTTCAGTTCCTAATTTTCTAAGCAATAGACGTAGCTTTTTTGCTTCTGTCCAGTTTTGACAGTCGATGTTAAAGATGCCTTAATGTCTTCTAAATTAATCTCCGAAATTTTTGTCCTCATCGAGAGAATATTTGACAATCTCTATGGGATTCCATACTGCGTCTTGCGAAAAAGTTGCCTCTTTTTCAATATTTAATTGCTTGTTACCCGCTACTTTCAATATTAGTTCCTGGAGCTCTATTTGATTTTCCTTTGCGTTTGTAATAATTGCTTTTGCCATTTTTCTTCCATTCTTTCTTGTATTTTTGTTTGTAATTGTTGATCATTTTGGTATTTTATCAGTTCTACCACAATTATTTTAAAATCTTCCATGATAACTCAATTTTACGTATTTTAATCCTCGTAACTCTTTTGTCGTCAATTTGTTGTGGACGACGAGGGCAGTATTTTTTGTTGTTTGTTCTTCCTGTGTGAGTTCAAATCGCTCGTCGCCAATTCGCTGTGGACGACGAGGGAAAAAATGTTTGTTATTTTTTTTTCCCGTGTGAGTTCGAATCTTCGTTGTCAATTTGTTGTGGATTCCGAGATAAAATCCGGTCTCAAATGAATGACAAACGCAGGAATGAAATATAGCAAATAAATGTATTGACGTAATAATACAATTGGTAATACGGTGAGTAGATTCAAAAATGCGGTTAGTAGCAATAATAATATATATATATACAATCTGTGAATTCAGTATCGAAGTAGGACTTCCTTCTGAGTCTACGTGCTCGCAACTGTGACTCCTACAAAGCGGTTACCACACACTGTCAGTGTATCTCTCTATCAGAGTATCTCTCTCTAACTCTACCTCTCGGGTATTCAACGGCAGCTTTACAAAGGCACACTGGGTGTGTCCACTTGTATGAAAAAGGGGTGGACCCCATAACACTAATATATGTATGTTTCTATATAATGCATGTATCTATTTAATGTATGTGTGTGTGTAAAATCAATGTGACTAGACATGTTTCTCTCATTCAGCATGATTGCTCTTGATATATTCCGATGTGAGGAGATCACAGTAGATAACATGACATCTATAACTGAATAAAGATACGTTGATAGCCATGGAAACACATTGCAAGTAGATTATCTTTTATTTCTTTTGCTTCCTGTAATTAACTGAGGTTTTACTGTTCAAATGTAGAATTATTTGTTTTCACATCTGTTTTTGTGTGGATGTTTATTCATTTTTGTATTTACTAAATTTGAAAATATGTCTGTGTTTTTATTATCCCGTCTCTGGAATTTCTATTTGATATAAAAAATATTCGCACTGGCTGCGCACGTATCAGATGAGACTTTATTTGAGCTTTCAGCAGTAAAATATTCACTTGTGAAATAAAACACCACGAAGTAACCAAAAAGAATCATGAACCTATTTCGAATGATTAGATAGATAGATAGATAGATACCACAAAATTCTGAGGCGGGATAAGCTAAGCGAATATTTATTATTATTATTATTATTAACTTTCTATATCTTTTTTTTAAAAATATTATGTACGCTTAAATATGATATGCTCAAGAAAGGCCATAGTCTACTGATTTGACGAAACAGAATAGGTATTGCTATTGTAGTTGTTACTTTATTATTATTATTATTATTATTATTATTATTATTATAGATAGATGGATAGAAATAAACGGGTTGAGAAAGATAGATAAATAGATTGATCGAAATGAATTGGCTTATATATATATATATATATATATATATATAGATAGATAGATAGATAGATAAATAGATAGATAGATATGAAAAGGCTGAGATAGGTAGATAGATAGATATATAGGAACAGGCTGTGATAAATAGGCAGGTAGGTAGACAGATAGAAACAAAGAAATGATTCATAGGAATATGAAGATTTGATTACATACAAAAGGTTGAATCCCACATTACAGCGTTTCATTCTTTTGCTTTGAAACGTATAAAAGTTACTAACGAATTAGGTTGTATATTAATCAAGCTGAAAGTTTTCTTATCTCCGAGAAATCAAAGTAGATAACGCGGTTACCGTTCTAATCCCTTTCCAGACAGATATATCGAATAACTTTGAGTAATTTCGAAATATTTTCAACTCAAGTTTTTCCAAAATCCGCACTGAAAAGAAAATTTAGCTCATGACAGTCTTTTCTTATATTGAAGCTTTTAAGTAGAATCCTCATTTACCGTATTCCTAATGAGTGAGCGCGCGCACACACACACACATATATATACCGGGTGTAACTGCAAAATTGTCCAAATCCTATAACAGCATAATTTTCTATCCCACAAAATGTTTAATATTTAAAAAACAAATACCAATTGAGTTTCTTTTTTTTTGATGGGGGTCAGATAAGAAGTTTAGCCATCCTGATACCAATTGTCATAAGAATCAATGAAAACCCCTTTCAGATATTCGGCTAGAAATAGAACAGGTTAGAATTGTTTTGAGTCAGCCGCACTGTCTACTTTAATGGAAAATGGTGAGAGGAAAAAGATCATTCAGGTCACCAGTAATGCTACCAACATTCATACTCTGGCTTCCAACTTCGAAGTCGTTTCAAGAATCATCAAGAGAATGGTGAATAAGTTTAAAACAGAGGGAACAGTAGAAAGGAAAATAGACTTGAAAATGAAATTGACATGAAACCTGTGAGACACTTGAAATAACGAACACAAAGTTAGAAGATTAGAGAGAGCAAAGATCATCTTGAATAAGTTAGAAAAACATCCTGAAATAAGTTTTAAAAAGAGAAAACAGTAGTGAGGGTAAACAGAAAAGGATGTTACAACAGCAAGAGGGATCATCATTTCAACTTAAAGATAAAGAGATCAATGAGGAAAGGTTCATCTTATAATACGTTTGGAACGTGAGAGAAAGAGTTTGAACTCCGAGAGTCCTAAAAGCAGTGTAAATGGTAAAAAAATAAAATCGTACGTGAAACGTGTGATACAGCTTGTTAACCCAGGACAGAAGGTTAAACGTTTAGATAGGGCGAAGATAATTTTCAATAAGTTGAAAAATGATAGGGCGAAGATCATTTTCGATAAGTTGAAAAATGATCCTGGAATAATATATATATATATATATATATATTATAATATTTTTTGTTTACAAATAGGATATCTTCGCTCTACTCTACTTAATATAAGCTCTACTTCTGTATAGAGCACTGTCTTCTTAAAAATAAAAACAAAAATACTAAGGAACTCCGGATTATGCACCAACGTGTTCTTTTCTATTTTCTGCATACCAGCGCACTTATATATATATATATATATATATATATATATATATATATATATATAATTGAATTTCATATCAATCCTTCATAAGCTTCCGATACTTATCCATGATTAATTAATAATGAACATGTAATTTTTGTTTATGATCGATTTCATCACGATTTTTCCGTTAAGCTTGTAGAGTAATTATACATTCTTATTGCTCAAAGTAAAGTCTAATAATGTTATATATATATTCCCTAAAATGTCAAATATTACTATAAATGTTTTCAAAAACTGTTCTGTGTGTAGCTGCGCAATTTCCGGCTTTCTCAGTTATGATGCAATCAGTTTCAATCAATTCACTCAAGAGGACGTCATATAAATGGTCTAAAATGAATTCTATGTTTTTTTAATTATGCCTTCTTCAATATACATACGAACATAAAAATACATACATATATACATACATAGATATATATATATATATATATATATATATATATATATATATATATATATATATATATATATATATATGAAATTATTTTCATTTTTTACCCGTATTTGAGTAACATATCTGCTAAGTTTTGGGTGCGAAACATAAGCAAACCAATTTCCTAAGAATCATTGTATTTATTTTTAATCTAACTTTTTATTACTACAAACGTTCTCTTTAATGGTTACCTGTATATGAGTAGACGCCCTGGTTTTTATACAGTGTTTTTACGTCAACCGGTCTGCGTACGCGAGAAAATATGTTCTCCCACAGCTTTCGAACTGACATCTACCTTTGTAGAAGAAAGTACTGTCTCATCCATTATACTTTAAAGCCCTCGGCCACGATGAGCACTACTGCCTGGCGATATTCCTCATGCAAATATGTTGTACGAATATATGTGATTTACCCTGAAACTTTCAGACACATCTGCAATCAATGAACTGAATTTGTTCACGTGCTGCTTCGTATATATGGACAGCAGTAAAATATTCTTGTTTAGTGTAATTAATTGATAGTAAATTAGCTCAGAGGGAATATAAGTGCTGATTGATTAAGTAGTCTGTAAATTTCTCTAGTGGAGTTTGTAACACATTATCATTTCTCAGTTGTGTCTCTGTCTTTGGGCATAGTGCACTCAGGGGCGACTCCTCAAAAGACAGAGTCGCAACTGAGGAAAATTATACTGAGAGGTGCCCAGCCCTGGGGAACAGCTGCCAGAGGTCGCACCCTCTCATTGCATTAGAGAGAGGGATCAGTTCTCGCACCAAAACCAGCGCAACCAACGGTTGCGGTGGCTGAGAGCAATTTTGGTTCCTAGCCCGGCTGTACGCACTCGGGTCCCCATCTTAAAAAAAGACCTTGTGTCACAACTCGTCTTAGTGAAGAGACAGAGTAAATACATTGATCCTGTATTGTTTTCCACTGAAATTTATGCAAACGACGTTTTGATATGAGGATATTTAAGAAAATGACTTCTTCTATAATTGTAGAGTCATTATTTTTTAACAATAATGTTCAACCTGCAAAAAAGGCCCAAGAATCACTGGAGGTAGAGTGTTAAAATGTAAGCGGCACTGTTTATGCTGATATGTGGGGAAGATAACTCTAGACTTGAACAGAGTATGTTTGCAGTGATCAGTGATGCACCCATCTTCGGAATCGGTTCTATAGAGTAGCGGTTCGTAGGAAGAAGCTCGAGTGAAACGAAGGGAATGATGGCGATTCGCTATAATGTACGTGAAACGGCAGATTTTATCCGTGAACGATAGAAATAGTGGAATTAAGTATCATCAATAGGCTTACCACGTTTCGCCTGTGGGAAATGGGTTGTAAAGTGGAAAATAATCCAAAAAGGACGCGAAGACTCCTTTGAGCTCTTATCGAAACTAGAAAGTGAAGACTGGACAGCTCCAGCTCATATATCGCAGTAGTACACTATTTTCGGCCTGGGTTCGCTCTTGTAAAGCTAGAGGATAGCAGGAAGAGACAGATACTCATTGGAGAGATAGAAAGAACCGACAATTTCCCCATTACCTTTAGCGATGGATCGTATATACGAATTCGACTTGGAGCCTGGGTTGAGTTTGAGGCCTAGTTGAGTTTACACATTGATAGAACGCTTAGCCGATATATAGAAACACACAATGTGTCTCCCCAAAATTGACATCATTTTAAAATCAATTATTTAGAAAACTACTAAGTCTAGCTCAATGAAATAGTTTAGGTGTTTAACATCATAAGTTTATTATGGGACCGATGTCATAAGTGTTCAATTTGTGCACCGCCTCTGGCACGGCGCACGTAAAGTCGGTAGTTAAGCTCTTGTCAAACACGCAGTAGCATGTCTCCGGTAACATTATCCAGTATGGAAGTGATTTTTTACTTGAGCTCATCAATGCTAACGGGAAGAGTGGGGACATAGACCAGTCCCATCCCCATAAAAAGAAATCACACGGGGACAAGTCCGGAGATCGCGGCGGCCATTTAAACAGAAAACCGTCTTCATCTTCACCACGCCCGATCCATCTCCTCGGAAGATTCTCATTGAGATAAGCACGTAGTGTCTTTTTTTATTAAATATAAAATCTTGATCTGTTTCTATACATTCTATGAAAATTTGAGATTTGTTCAACAAGAACTTCCCTACAAATTTTGGGAAACCCTGTACTTTAAGAAATGACAAGATTGAAAAGCATTTAAGTTTAAACATATACAGTGTCATTTGCTCGTCTACAAGTGCTCCAAATTATGGCGTGAATATTGTAAGAGAATAATAAACAGCCTGAAAGACCATAGAAGAAAATCGTAAGAAATTGAAAGAACACTTACAAAATCACATTTAAAAGTGCAGCATTATACATCCGTATATGAAAGGAAAACTATTCAGACAAGTGGGTGGTGGGAAAAGTCAATTATTGTTGATTCAAAATTTGTTGAAAAGTAAAAATTAAAGATTTAGAAACGGTTATTCAACAGTAAAGCCATTAGATATTTGTGACAAGAAAGTTTATGTATTAAAATATCTTTAGAAATTAACAACCGTTCAGGAAACATATATTTACATTAATTCCCTTCTGCAATGTAGTAATAATTCATCGTTTATCGTTTAATAACATTCATATTACTTGAATAATAATTTTAGACAGACACACATATAAACGAAGACATATATATATATATATATATATATATATATATGTGTGTGTGTGTGTGTGTGTGTGTGTGTGTGTGTGTGTGTGTGTGACACCATTTTGGAAGCAAAGAAAAGGAAGAAAAAAAGAAAGGAAAAAGAGTAAGGAAAGAAAGGAAAAGAGAGGCGAGACTTAAGCTTAGATGATAAAGAAAACCACCCACGACCGGGGGCCTGACAATGTTATTTTGATAGTAAAAATGGTGAAAGGTTTCATTGCCATTGCAGAAAATTCTAAATAGATAAAAATTTTTTTCTGTCGTGGTGGCGGACTTATATTATCCGGAATAGATAACAGCCAAAAATGCTGGCGAAAAATCTAACTGACAAATTCCAGACCGGCTAACTAAACTCCGGGATATTTGACAATGTTATTTTGATAATGGAAAACATGGTGAAAATTCTGACGGCCAATGTCGTAGGACTGCCTGACAAGGTCCAGCTGAATACAGAGCTTTGATAGATAAGAAAAAAAAAAAAATGGGGGAAAAACAATATTGTCGGGAAAGGATTTAATAGGTCATCTGTTAACCGCACACGAAGCCAACCCTGGGTTAAGTCTTTGCCGTTTTGAAAAGACATATATGGGTGTTAGAATTCGGTTATGATAATAAAACTATGTTATCAGAAATTGGCACCAAGAATGCAAATACGGCTAGGACAGTGAAACTGTTTTTTTCGGGACGGAAATTGGCTGTGTTTTACTGGACGACCACCCACTCTGATAATTGGCGAAAATCTGACTGACGAAGTTCAGATGAGAATTGAGGTCATCACACTAATGGTCGCATTGTTCTGTTGGCGGCCAGAGAAGAAGAGAGAATAGAAAAGAAAAGAAAAAAAGAAAAGAAAAAAAAGAAAATAATTCATTTTTTTTTTTTTGAGCAAGATATTTTTTTTTCCTGAAACAAGGCTTGTCTGATCACACGCACACCCTGTTGATCGACCATTGGATGAATGATAACGAGATGCAAGGGGAGGCCGCCGCCCATTTAGAGAGGATAGGTATGAGAAATTGCTACGAAGAAGTGGGGAGAACCATTGACGCCCCTCTGAAGTATGGTGAGATATCCATATGAGAATAAGAGAAGGTGGGAGTAAGAGAAGACTTCCAAAAATGGAAAGGAGTGGAAAATTCCTGACCGAAAAAAAAGAAGTGGATATGGATTTAGAATTATCAAGGAACCTCAAACCCCGACAAAGCCCACCCCGGTTTTGGTCGGCGTCCATATAAGCAAAGTCGCAGCGAGCGAAAATCAGTTCAGTCTCCAGTGCTCAGTTGAAGCAGTTTCTTCAGAGTGAGTTGAACTTGTAAGATGACTTGAAAGATTCGCGCAAGTTCCGAACTCATCTTCAATCTAAGAACAATTTATTTTTGAAGAGCGACTTAGATTCATACCACCAAAACAAGTTTTACGACTATCGCCTGAAGACACACAAGAACCAATTTCTTAAAGAACAGACAACTTAAGATGTTAAAACTCACCTAACAAAAACAATGTGTCACAATCCATATAGCGGGTCGGGAGATAGACGCAGTCCTATGTATCCAGCAACCAGATATAAAGTATTGTTATCCTTTTTTTGATACCTTGAACTTTTGAGTTATTATTTTATTTTCTTTTACACATATTTGTGCGATACCACCCTCATTTGAACTCAACTTGCATTACGGCCCCAACGACTGATTGATTTCGTCTGCCTAAGATCAATTCACAACGTGGGTAGGCGGACTGGAGATCAACGCAGTTACTTTGGTAACCAGACGTTGGAAGCGAGTTGGGAACGACGAGGCTGATATCGGATCTGACCAGATTCCCATCCGAATCACCAAAAGGTTAGAACGTCACATTTGGAGGGCGCGACCAATACCAAGCCAGTTGATCGTCACAGGACGGGACAACACGACTGAAGCAGACAGGCGGACGTCACGTTTGGAGCGGCGACACCCGAACGAAGCAGCGAGGAGCGAAGGCTGTAGAGGGACGTCATATATATATATATATATATATATATAGGTAACTATACTCGTCTCGAAAATCCTTCGTATTTTTGATTTGTCAATAATCAAATCAATCTCGAAGGAAAAAAAGTTTTAAAAAACGAAAGAGCCAGGAACATGAAAGTCTGTTGGAAAAATCGCACAGATTCAGGTTCAAAGCGCAAAGAAAAAAACCCGACACGCGTTAACAACTAACTAACAAAAGAGGTCAAATCAACCGTAGAGCAGGCCTAATCAAACCTAGTGAGCCAGACAAACCTACCCAGGTTTCACCTAAGCGGATCGTCAGAGAAAGCTGGCTAAAGAGGCAAAAGAGAAACTGCATATATATAGGTGACAATCAAAAGTATACCACGTGACCAAAGAAAAAAGAAAGAATAGAAAAACAAGACAAGAAAAGAATAACAACACAACACCGGGGTGAGGGGGTTAGGATTCAAACGACTAAAAGGTGACGGGATATTTGAAGAAAACACGGACAATAAAGGTGGAATAACAATATAATCAGGGGAGATTAGACCTAATTCAACAACCAAGATTTTCTATGTCTACATTTGTTAAGAATCTCGGTTTTAGAGTTTAATAGATCGTTAGGTTCCTTATATAGAGCTATGTCTAATTTCTCCTCTGTACTTAGCTTACAGAATATTTGAGCTGCTTTATATTTGGGACATCTTTTTAATATTTCCCATTTAAGGATGGGGCCTTTATTATTTTCTTGTCTAATTTCCCATTGTCATTCCACCTTTATAAAAATTTGTTTATATCGCATATTTAATAGTTTTGTTTTGGTTTGGGAAGATAATTAAAGCTATTTCTTCAATTTTGGGGTTGATTGTTGTAGTTTATTCTAACTATTATTTTGACGGGAACATTTTTTAATTTATTTACTACTTCATGTATTTATTTCGATTGATTATCTTTATTTGGTTTTGTAACGGTTAGTTTATCGGGATCAGTTTGTTGGTTTATTTATTTAGTT
Organism: Acanthosepion pharaonis; assembly: GCA_903632075.3. NCBI lineage: Eukaryota > Metazoa > Mollusca > Cephalopoda > Sepiida > Sepiidae > Acanthosepion > Acanthosepion pharaonis. Next base: position 92,670 of record CAHIKZ030001360.1, on the reverse strand, counting down.
GGATGAATTTTGGTCAATTTATTTTACTTGTTATTATTTAATTGTTATACAGCATATTTTCTCTTTTCGGTTTTCGATTTTTAAATGACGTAGTATTTTTTTCTTAACGTTATATAACAGTTATAGCTATTTTTTTCGTCCGATTTTTGGTTTGATTTTTATAGTCCAACTAATATTTTGGTCATAATGGTTTGCTAATTCGTTTATTATTTACTTTATTTATTTGGGTTCATTGTTTTTTTAATTCTATTTCGTCTATTCTAACAGGTGTGATTTGGTAATTTGTTTGGATTAATTAATTTTGCTTTTTTTATTGTCATTTTGTTTATTTATTTTTATTTTATTTTTTTCCGTTTTCGATTTTTAAGTAAGGTAGTAAAAATCTTTTACATGTATACATTTTGCGATGAGCTCGGGTCTTTTATTTAATAATTTATTTTGGACTGGGAAAGTAATGATAGCTATTTTTTTCCTCCAAGCAAATTTTGCAAGTTTTGATTGGTTGTTGTAGGCTGATGATCTTTTCCTTATTTTCGAAGATATTTTTGGTGTGATGTGCGTTTTGTTTTTAATTTCCCAGATATACTTAGAAAGCATTGTGCTGTTAGCATATTTACTATTTGTGAAAGATGTTTTGTGTGTATAATTTCTTTGTTTCCAGGGTTCTTCAGTTACTCTTATGTATACTTTTTCTTCATTATCTGGTGATTTTAGCGTGGCTTAGTATATTACGTTGTTCTGTAAACAATTACCGTTTAAGGGACATTCGTTCTTTATTCTGCAGTCGCACGTGGGTTTAATTTGTCTGAGTGGTTTGTTAATAATTTTCCTGTTGTGTTTTTTTATCATTTGTGCCATGTTCTCGGTGCAACTGCAGCTGATTTTTACTGTGTTTTTTATTGAATATTTTGCGTAGGGTGCTTGATTCCTGGAAGTGTTTGTGTAAGAGTTTGAAGAATATTTTTCCTAGGTTTGTTTTTACGTTTTTGCTGTACGGTGAGTTGAACCATATGATATTTCTTTTCCTGTTGGCCTTTTTTGTGTTCTCTGTTGAGTATGTGAGTGTTGCTGGGAATCTGCTATCTTTTAGGGCTGTTTCGTAGTCTTTCTTAGCTTTGTTACATATGGATTCATTGGAGGAAAGCCTGCGGTTAATTGATTTTGGTATCTGTTTGATTATAGAAGGCGAGTGGTTGGAAGATGTGTGTGTGTATAGAGTGGTTTATCATTGGGCTTTCTGTATGGTTTATATGTGCCTTTTCTTAGGTTGAAGGTAACATCTAGAAAATCTACTTCGTTTAGGTTAGTTTTTATATCTACGTCGAATCCGTTATTTTTAAAAATCTTTGTTATTGCTTTTTTAGTTTTGTCTGTGTTTTGTTTGTTACAGTTTCTTAAGAATATTATTTTGCTTAGTTCGTGTAGTAAGTAAATACCTATGATTTCGCATGTCTCTGCACCGTTAAAGCTTTCCATTGTAGTGTCAAATATCCCATCTTTCTTTATCCATGCTTCTTCATTGTGAAATAGTAATGATTTACGGGACTGCTTAATGATGTCGATTTCGCATGGTTTTATTATTATTTGTTCTTCCAAACATCAACTTCCAGGAGCGTCTAGAACAAATAGTCAAAAGCATAAACGACGGCGATAAAATACTAGTTAAATGTGATAAGACGCGAAACTTCTACAAGTTGATGGATGACGACTACAACAAATTAATTAGAAAAAAATTAACTAAGACTTATAAAAAAGCCCAGAATAACAATATAAATATGGTTGACAGTATCAATAGACCTAGTAAAATGATTACTGAAAAATTAAAATAAGTGATAGAGTTGGCAAACTGGCCGAAAAGTAGTGCTACATCACTCTTAAGGACCACAAACACGGATTTGAGGAAGACCCCACTACCAGAATGATAAACCCTACTAGACCCGACATAGGAAAGATAAGCAAAAAAAATCCTGGAAAGGATCACTAGCCAAATTAAAAAACACCTTGGATTAATAGTCTGGATTAACAACAAGAAGTCATAAAATGGTTTACCAACATCGACAATAAGACCGACTGCACCCTAATTCAGTTCGATATTGTCGATTACTACCAGTCAATTTCAAAATATCTATTCACGACTGCCCTGGAGTTTGCTACAGTATATTCTGACTTAACTAAGGAAGAAACAGACATAATCCTCAGTGCAAAGAAATCTGTCCTCATCCATAATGGGGACCAGTGGATTAAAAACACTAATGACAACTTTGGCATCACCATGGGATCTCTAGACTCTGCAGAACCTTCGGACCTTGTCGGTCTATTTATACTATTTATACAATCTAACCGCCCACCGTGAACACAGTAGTTTTTATAACACAGCCCTGAAAAATAGAGGACACAAAAACGCTGACATAACCTATAGAAACGATAGTACCAATAATAAGAAAAACAGGAAAAGAAAGATCATCTGGTATACGCCCCCCCCCCCCGTGCAACCAAATGGTCAGTACCAAACTAGGCCATAAGTTCCTAGCTTTAATTGAAAAGCACTTTCCCACTAATAGCAAACTTAGCGAGATCTTTAACAAAAACACCTTAAAATTGAGTTACAGCTGCACTGAAAATCTAGAAGAATCATAAAAAGACATAATAACAAAATCCTAGAAAAATACGCATGCCAAAACAGTAATAAAACTCATAAACTAAAATTAGATAAAAATAACAAAAAATTATGTGATTATAGAAACCCTAAAGACTGCCCGTTGGAAAATAAATGCCTCACAAAATCTGTGGTATACCAATGCACTATCTCATCTATTTAGAGTCCTAACACTGATAGGATATACACAGGCTCAACGAAGAATAATTCTAAATTAGATGGAGGCAACACAAGAGCCCGTTCAACAACATTCAAAATAGAAATCAGACATCTCTATCCCAATATTTCTGTCATCTAAAAGAAACGAATAAATCGCCAAAATTAAAATGGAAAATAGTAAATAGAACAAGAACTTATAAAACCTGGGATGACCCATGCCCTTTATGCCTACACGAAAAGCTACAAGTCATTAAGTTTCTAAATAATTAAAAATTATTAAACCATAGGCAGGAGTTAACGGTTTTTTGCCGACATGAACAAATTTTCGCATTAAATAATTAGCATAAAAAAAATCCCATAGTTTAATAAAAATCTTAAAAGCTTAGCCAAATCGTTAAATAGGAAAAACCCTTTCTGTAGTCGTCAAAAAACAAATTGAAATTCAGTGTAATACGGTTTGTATATATTACTGTCCAATGACACAGGTACACACACACACACACACACACACACACACACACACACACACACACACACACATATATATATATATATGTTTGTGTGTTTATATATATGTGTTTATATACGTATATCTATCTATCTATCTATCTATCTATCTATCTATATATATATATATATATATATATATATATATATATATATATATATATATTTAATTAACCAATTCATTTAACACGTTTCTTTGTTTTTAAACACTCACGAATTTTATCTTTAGCCATTGGCAGGTATTATAAAATAATCTGATAAATCCCTAATTTAACATTAATGACATTTTTTTTTTTAAATAAAAAAAAAGTCGTAAAAGATTTCCACTCAATTTCTAAACTTAAATTCAATTGACAAAAATCACATCGAACTGTTCCGAATTCATACATTTCCATACAAAAGATGTTTTGTTCGTTCACTGTTCAGGGAAAAAAAAAAGTTTTCGATTGATGTATCTTTTTGCCGTTCATCAATCGTTTGAACTTTATTTAAAGCCTGAATATTTTTTTAGATTGTAAGAATCCTTTGGTGATAATAATGATTTACTGATACAAGTCTTACTACTAAACCGTTAGCTACAGGGGAAGAAGAGGCGGTTTCATGCCTTTCCTAACTCTACACGTAAGTCAAAATAAAGAATCCGATTACAATTCCGTGCAGTTATCCATTGCACTAACCGCACATCCAAGCTTTCAACCACTGATATTCCCAAAGCACTCACCCATTTAAGTACTGACCAAGCGTTATATGGCCGTAAGCTCGTGAAAATGAGAACTATAGATTGAATAAAATGACAAAATAATATTTCGTATTTTTTATGATATATTTCCTTTTAATTCGTTGACAAACACCGAAGAGCGTATTATGATATTTCAGCATAAGCATTATGCAGACTTGAGAACAAATAATAACGTCAAGTTTTTCAGAATGCACCAAATTTTAACACATGTTTGTTATAAATCTAGAGCTTTAACATGTCCGTTTTCATATTGATAGGATTGGCGTGCTTTCTTTGCGTATAACTTGGGAAATGACAAATCTGATGTCACTAGTAGGCGATAACAACATAAGGGTGGGGGCAGCTACGTGGGGCCATTCGTTCGCATTCAAGATCACGAACGGGCTAAAGGCATTTTAGTGCGTACGTTGCCAAGACGAAAGCGGCCAGATGTAGTAACGATGGGCTAGTTCGTCCACGTGTCAACAGCCCGGCCCCGAGCAAATCTATGAGCGACATCAGAAATCATCTCAATTATATCTAAGAATCATAACGTACAAGCTTCACAGTGTGAAGAAATGGAAGTTCATGTGCAAAAAGATCAAGATGTGTGCCACATGATCGAAGCAGTAGCTTAACAAATTCAAGGACACAAACTTCATATAATTTGTTTCTTCTCCAGAACCGGAAGACGAAAAACAGGAACGATGGATATTTCAGCGTAGACTTTATCGCTTCCCTCACAAAAAAAAGAAAAGAAAAAGAAAATCAGATTCGTTGCAGAACACTGATAAATTTGTTGACAGTGATCGAGAGGATTGATACTTTTAAAAAATCTTGGCATCTACGTCAGCATATCGACATATGACGTGAAAACGAGATTAGTCCCATCATGCCACAGTTAGAGGTTGCTTAATGTGCGCCCAGGGAAGGATGTTAAACACAAAATATCTCCCATTTATGACCTAGGAGATCATGTATTTCCCCAGCTCACTCTAGTTTAAAGTTTATGCATTGCTATGTCATCTACGGAATCAATTCCCTATTTCTTCATCTTCTTTGATGTGTCTCAATCCCTCAAGTTGTGGGCAATTATAATTCGCCTAAGGTTCGTTTTCTTTCTAGCTCTTAATATTTTGTTGACTATTCACTATCCCACCAAGCTCTGTTCTGCTTTCCATATATACAAGCCAATTAGGTAAAATACTTGCGATTTTAATGGCCTTCTTGTCTGAAATATATCCAGTGAATTCTAAATTTTCCATTTCGTCATTATGTTTCCTATAAATTTCAAATGTCTCTTTCTAATTATATTTAACCTTTGTGTGTGCATTTTCCTTAAATCCTCCTTACCTACACGTTATTCTCAGTATCCTTCTGTAGAACCAAATTTCTTGTGTCTCGAGTCTCTTCTTCATCTGTGATGAATTTTTACAATATTCACTGCTATATGGGAGGACCGAATTATATTTTAATTTAATACTCTTTAATTTCTTGTCAATGAAATAACACTGTTTCTTAATACTCAGCTTAGTTTTTGCAAGGCATCTTTGGTTATTCCCACGCGCCTTCCAATGTCTGTGTCACATTTTCCATCTCTCTGTCTGCGTTAACTTTCGCCTAGGCTGATTGCCATTCAAGACTCATATTCCCAGTCTGGCTTTCTATTTAACCAGTAACTTAAAATAAAAAAGAGACACTCCTGACATTTATAAAAGAGTCATTAATATAAAGTGAAACGTAAAATACGTCATCAGGATTCGAACACGTTTCGTCGCTTCCATTTTCATCGTCGATTTTCCTCTATAACTCTTGCATATAACAGAATGAATAAGCAGGTGAAATCGGTTTTTGGCGGGAATACATTGCTCACACATTTTATATAAGCTCGAGGCAGACGTTTTTAGTATTCTTTTGTTAAAATATTTTTTCAGTATATAAATACATCACAACAGTCATTTAATCATTTTCCCAGACATTAGATAACCTTAGGCAAACTTTAATCAAGATTGTGATTTCTATGCATTATTCAAGACTAATTCAAGGGAAAGTGATGCAATTATTAAAAGAAATACCATCAGTCTTCAGGACGTATCAGATTATGCTTCTCTGTCACATCGGTTTTTTTTCTTGTTCATATCTTTGCAATGTGTATTTTACGCTTTTATATGGCGAGGAGGAATACAGTGGAAGGATTCCCAGTTACATAGTCGATAATTTGGAATTCAAACCTGTTCTTTAACTTGGCGTGCTGCTTTACGAAGACTATCATACCAATATATCTTTATTCTCTCTTCAAGTTATATGTGCTCTGCCCATGCAATCTTTGACAGGCCTCAAGTGATGTGGGGTTTCAGCTATTTACTACATTTCTTTGTTAAAGAATATTTAGCGCCTCTTCAGAACGTTCGGAAAAATGTCGTCTTTGCTTAAACTGTCGTTCGCTTAAACTGACGTTTACACAAACTCAAAACTATGGATATATTTCCTCATAAATAGCACAATACAATGATGTTTCTTTATCCGATCCACATCCAAGAACATTGCAGGCGAGCATGATACTGATATTACGTAAGTGTAGCTTTTTGTACATGCGGGCAACAACAACGTCGTATTACTTAAATATCTATTTAGAAGTAATGACATGGACATCAATGTAAAACGAACTCAAAATATTGATATTTGTTTTTCTAAGACGATGAACAAAAAAAAAAGACAAAAAAAATTCGTTGATTTATGATGTCCAACAGTAAACGAGCAAAAACATATTTTCATAATTTAAGGAATTTAATAAATAAGAAAGGCGAAAATTTTAAAAAAGGTTTATTCACAATCCAAGACCATCCTTCTTCGAACGTATATCAAATCGATATATAAAATCAAAAACAAAGAACCCTACCAAATAAGAGAATCTAAATAAGTTAAGGATACCCATCAGCCGCAACAACTTTAAATGGATAGCACATTTAGTTACAGTCATCTGAGAGGAGTCGAATAGCATTCAAAGTAATTGTGAACATGTTGGGTATGTTCGCGTCAGTAGCATTATCCTGTTCAAATTAATATTTCATAAAATATAATGAAATTTAGATTTTTTTTAAATATGGCCAAATACTGAAGATTCGCGTCTAGATCCCAACAATGACAGACAACACGAATGTCCAAATTAGGTCATCTTGATGTTACCACAGGAAAATCAATATTTCATTATTTACTAGGGATTAGTTTGGTTTAAAATGACAAACTGTTTGTTTACAATTTAATATACGAAAAAAATGTTGCAAGACAAATGTCAAATATTATTTTATGAGACTTTATAAAACGACTTGAAGCTTAAATTTCTTGATAAAATAAACGCACCACGTGATAATGGCTATTTTGTTGATATCCGTCCCATCTAGTTCCTTCTGTCTCACCATCACTTCAAGAAACGATGCTAAGACAACTGTGTCTCACAAAGAAATGCCCCCACAAAAACGTAGTATTTTCTTTTTTTTACGCCGGGGACTGAAGAAGCAGGTGACGACACAAAGCAAAACTAATACAGACATTTTGGGAATGGTTTTTTTAAAAAACGACGTTGTTGATATAATAAAGATAGAAAACATTAATATCAATATCATGCAATGTGAATTTTGTGTTCAGTTGACCATTTATATTAGCGCTAATAGACGATTTCTATATTTTCTACATTTAAGTAAAAGTATGTAACGAAACATTTTTTTTAAGCGTTTCACCCCAAGCAAGGCAGGAAGCCACTAGAACTCAAGGGGTTACAGAAAATTGGGAGCAAAATCAGATAGGAGTGATAAAAGAAAGGGTGAGGAGAAGGGTAGTGGATAGATCCATGGCAATTGGAGCTGTCGATTGACATTACATTTGAATAGCCGGAGATTATAGCTCTCAGGGAATCTGGAATAGGGAAGGGAGTTCCAAAGGCGAGAGGTGCGAGATATGAAGCTATTGGAGGAGAAGAGACGCATACATTTAGGAGTTTTGACAGTGAAGGGGTGAGAGCGAGATGCCAGCCTAGTTGAACGGGCAGTCTTGAACCAGCAGAGCAGTCATCGGGAACCAGCGAAAAAATAATAGCAGCAGCCTCGGAGCAATTGCCATGAAAGTATTTGTAAAATTGCCAGAAAGAGACAGAGAGAGGCGACGGCGCGTCTGTGAGAAAGTGACTGTAGACGAGATGCCAGATCAGGGCCAATTATATTGCATATCCGCCTCTGTAGCCTATCAAGGACCCCGAGGCAAACAGAAGAGGCTCCAGACCATATATGGCAGCAATACTCCATGCAAGGGCGAATTGTTGATTTGTAGATCTGGAGGATCGATTCCGTGGTGAAATTTTCCTGACGCGACACAGGGAGCCAACTTTCCTTGCAGTGGAGGAAGCAATTGACTCAATGTATTTGTTCCATCTCAGATCAGCAATCAACCTGAGACCGAGCAGCCGCAGAGAGATGCTCTTGAGAAGTTGAGCGTCAGACATTCTAATGGAGGTCAGGGAAGGATCTCTGTGGTGATTAATAGAGTGCAGTTTTGTTTTTGAAGCATTAAAGTTGACCAGCCAATTCCTGCCCCAGTTCACAACCGATTGGAGGTCCTTTTTCGAGACGCACGGCCAGGTTAGTTTTGTCAGCGACACTAGATTTGTTTTTGAGGCAGGAATAAATTGTGGTGTCATCCGCGTAGATGCCAACTTGGGAATTTATGGCGTCAGGAAGGTCATTTATGTAGATAAGGAATAGAGTGGGGCCTAGGATGGAGCCTTGAGGAACACCTGCGTTCGTGGGATAGGAACTGGAGGAGAATCCGTTGAGAACGACCTTCAATTCACGGTTTGACAGGAATGATTGTATTAGGTTATAACAATCGACCCGTAATGCCATAACCCTGGAGCTTGCGAAGAAGGCCGGCATGCCAAACCCTATCAAATGCTTTGGAGATGTCTAGTGCCACGGCTCCTTCCCCCGTTATTTTGAAGAGCTCGGTAGACAGTTTCAGTGATGGCCGTAAGCACATCAGCTGTAGATCGGGCAAAGCGGAAACCATATTGCTTGTCTGAGAGCAGATTATGGGATGTGAGGTGGTTAACCACCTCGGTATTTGATTAGGGCTTCGAAAACTTTGCCGAAGAGGGGTAGGAGACTGATAGGACGGTAGTTAGAAGGGTCAGAGGGGTCGCCAGAGTTCTTAAAGACATGAACAAACGAAGAGGACTTCCAGCAGTCAGGAAAACAAGATTCCTTGAGGCAGTAGTTGTATAGTTTAGAAAGGGCGGACGCCAATTCAGGCGCGCATTACTTCAAGACAATGGCTGGTATCTCGTCTCCACCACTAGCCTTGTTGGGGTCTAAATTGGAGATAACGCCCAATACCAAGAACAGGGTTATGTTTAACCCACTCAATAGGGCCTCAGTTCTAAGAGGGAAGTCGGGTATGGGTACACCGGAAGAGTCGAGCGTTGAGTTGAATGAAAATTTCCGAGCAAAATTCAGCCTTGTCGGCAGAGGAGGTCAGGACCTCGAACTGGTTGAACAAAGGAGGTATAGAGGGTTTGCAATTGTTCAATACACTCTTGCAGAGACGCCAATAATCTTTGGAGCCAAATTTGCGAGATGCAATACGTTCCTTCATTCCGAGCAGCAAATAGTGACTTAGCATCGTTGAGGACACGCTTACACTCGTTACGGGCAGAGGCAAAGAGACGTCTATTGCAGTCAGACATGTCGCTACGGTATAGGTGGAAGAAGTGGTTCCTATGGGCGATGGCGGCTGAGCAAGCAGCCGAGAACCAGGGGATAGGATAAATTTGACCCTATATTTCCTTGATGGGATGAAAGCGTCGATTCCAGCTTTAACCCAGGAAGAGACCTCAGAAGCACATTCTTGAACGGGGAGCGTAAAGACACGATATCCCAGGGACATCGCGGAGGAAATCACGGAACGCGTCCCAGTCAGCTCGTTGATAACAGAACGAAGTTCTAGTGGTAGGAGGTTCTTTGCAGGGGTGGAGTTGAAAGAGATGTTAACAGATACTACTGCATGATCAGAGTTACCAAGAGGGCAGAGTTGCGATGGCGCTACATGATTCGGGGATGGATGTAAAACACAGACCGAGAAGAAATTTTAATCAAAAATCCCGGTTGAAGGCAAAACGAGTGGGGAAGTTAACTATCTGCGTGAGGGATTGAGAGATTGAAAAATTAAGTTTTGAATGCCTGCGTGGTCAGTAGTAGCATTCTTAAGCCACATGGTATGATGGGCGTTAAAAAAAACCAAACACAAATATGTGAGCAAACGGGTGGAGGGAGAGAGCCTTGTCTATGCTGTCAGAAATGCTATCAAGTATCCCACAGTCTTGAGAGGATGGAGAGCGGTAAAGGAAGAAGAGATAGCTTATCGCATTTAGAAAAAGATAGTCGGAGACACATCTTACGACTGGTCTGGCGATTCAAGAGACAACTCTCTGGCCAGATTTTAGATGGTCCTTGACGTAGACACCAAGGCCGTGCATGTGGGTTAGAGAGTCTTTTCTGAGGAGAAGAAGGTAGCCTGGGATAGAGAGATCAGAAAAGGGGAAGAGATGAGACAAGGTTATCAATGTTCACAGAGAGCCAGTATATCCGGGCAGTTTGCAGAGAGGAAAGATTCCATACTGCAGAAGTTTGTTCTAATGCCACGGATGTTGGAAAAATGAAATGTTGAGGGGTTTAGGTGATTTATGAGTGGCTGGTTTAGGTTTATTTTTAAAATTTTCGGTCTTTGTAAATCATGTGAAATTTTGGTTGAAAGATGAGAAGGTCCAAGTAAAAAAACAGACAGTTTCGACCGTGACGTTTATTAGAGAGAATTGTTGGCATTTCTGCATCATTAACGGCCTCAGGGCTGCCCACCGGAGGTGACTGCATATAATTTCCATGCGCGACATTTTTATACAAACACCCCGGTATTATACAACTGTTGATCAGAGCGTCCGCTATAAGACGCTACGCAAGAGTTAGGGCTCCTAACTACCAGTTGGAAACAGAAACAGAGAGAGAGAAGAGAGAGAATATCAAAATAAATTTATAAATAAGAAACAAGGCGTAAGCAGACTACTCATGTCCAAGAGAAATGGAGGATGTTAACCGGGCCATAAGAAAAACAGCCTATTAAAATCCTTTTATACATAAAACATACAAGAACGAAAAAAACAGAGGGAAATGATAAGATGGGGAGGTTGATTTTTAAAGAGTCCTGGCTTTTACAATTGGAAATCTAGCCTTTGGCAATGACATTAGGTTTTAACCTTAGTATAAGTTTCCCATTTTGATTTATTCTAAAAGAAATTGAAGAAAATAAGGTTATCCGGTTTTATTGCTATTCATAATAAATGCCCCAACATACATGGCAGCGAGTTCATCTGAAGATTTCATTTTTCGTCCTCATGATAATGTAAATTTCATGTACAGAATTTTAAAAATATATACTTGGTGGGGCGGGGCATCTTCCGCCCTCACCCAATAGTGGGGAAACCAATTTGGCATGCTTTCAATAAAAATTAAGAACAACAGGAAAAAAATGATTATTTCAAAACAATTCCAAGTTCAGAAACTTTAATCAAAATAAATTTTTTCAGCCAACTAGATCATGAACAAATGACGAGACACTTTCGCATCTAATCAAAACATTCAATTTTCCCTTTTTTTTTGATTTTAATTTCGAACCGGCATTTCTAACATAAACCATCAAATAACAGTTAATTTGATTAGGACCAAATGTTTACTTACAATTAAAAACACATACTAGTCGGGGGAGAGAAAAAATAAAATAAAATAAATAAAATAAAATAAAATTTAAAGATTAAATAAAATAAAGAATCAAAGAAAATCGAAAAAAAAAAGAAAATTTTAAAAATTTAGTAATTTTTTTATAAGATAAAATTTTTTTTAGGTAGAGCGGATTTTTTTTTATAAGATGATTTTTTTCGGTAGAGCGATTTTTTATCAGATCGTTTTAAAAATTACTATCAGACTTTTATTGTTGATATAAAACAAGCAATAACTAATTCTACCAAGATGTTTTGGCGAAATATTTTCAATTTGAATTTTGTAAAAAATTTCATTGAAACCTTGCATCGTTCAGATGCGAGTCATATATTTGTCCACAAATGAATTCCTTAAAAACGGACGCTTGCAATTTTGCCACATTAAGTTGTATAAACATCTCTGTGATTAAGCGTTGAAACTGCTACAAAAAAAAAATTCTGAATGTTTATTGGCATCTTGCATCTGCAAAAATATTCTATCATAAACTTCTTTGTCAGTGTTTATCGGAATAATTTTAACCTAAACGATCAATCTTTTTCATTCCAGGTGTTTTCCGACGATGGTTTGTAAAATTTATTTTGTCTGCTATAGAAAAGATTTCGATTTTTTATTTTAGGTGTTTTGAAAAATTTGTATCTCATCTACTTTTCGCCATCTGAAGAAACTTGGCATCAAGAAAAATAGCCGATTTTGGCAAATCAAAAATTGTCTTAATCCGCCACATCAAAGCAAATTTAGCATAAATTGAAAAAGACCTTTAAAAAAAGTTTAAAAGATTTTAAATGGGAAACCCTCCAGCACATTTTTTCCAATTGGCATTATATTTAATAATTTATTTTGATTCGGTTTAAACAAAAAAAAAACAAAATTTGACAAAAAATTGACTCTGTACAATTTTTCGAAAAAAATACATCCTTTTCAATCTTTTTCTGCCTAAAAAACTCCGTCCTGGGTAAATGACTAAAAAAAATCATCCGCGTCGCAAGATGATTTTTATGTCCAACAGGAGGTTTTGAGTAAGGTGAAACCACCACTTTATTGCTCCTGTTCTCAAGTCCAGCCTGACCAAAAAATGTAGCACCTGTTAATGCCCCAATATGGATTCAATCTACAATTTCAAAAATGTCAAAGGACCTGGAAACTGACGTAAAAATTAATTATAAAAGTATAAATATATGTTTCAATACCAAATACATTATAAAAAAATTTTACCAGAAATAAATTTTTAAAAAGAAAAAAAAACTATTACCAGCACTATATTTTGAAAAAAAGTATTACCAAATAATGCATGTTTAAAATAATATTTCCTTATACATTTTTGAGGAAAAAATATATTACCAGAAATAGATTTTTGATTTAACAAAAATTATCAGGAAAAAAAACATGTCGACATTAAATAACCAAATTTAAATTTGATATGCTATTTCATTAATAAACCAAACCAAACCTGAAAATAACTTTCTGTGAAAAATGGCCTCAGAGTGATTAAAATTTAACTTAATTTTAATGGAAAACATTTCAACATGATTAAGAATTGTTTTTTTGTATGTTAAATTTTCTTTTTTATTCTATTAAATCACTTCAGCCAAGCAAGGCAATAAAGCCACTAAGACACAAGTGATTACCGAGTGTTAGAAAATATGTGAAAAAAAAAACTACTAAGGAAAGATACTAACAAAAGAACAGGAATTTAACAAGAGAAAATATAATGATTGACATTTAATTTAATTTTTTGAAGATAAAAGCTTGTTGAAAGCAAGAAGTCGAAAGAGAGTTCCACATGTTAGAAGTGCGATAGAAGAAACTATTAGCATAGAACATACGGATGTATCTAACCATTTCAACTGTAAAATAATGAACCGTTGCCGCCAGCATAGAATCACCCTCATGGTCATAAAGTCTAGATACTAGAGAGGAAATTCATCAGAACAATTACCATGAAAGTATTTAGAGAAATGACACAAGGGTGTTACCTTACGGCGGTGGGAAAGTAAATGAAAACGAGTTGCCAATTAAGGACCAATAACGTTGATGATTCTTTTCTTTTTTTTTAATTTTCTCATCGGGCACGATCCTTCGCGATGATCTGATATTTCAGATTTAATGGGATTCGAAAAAATCCCCTTATTTCAGTTGTAAAATGATGAGACTTAGCTGCCTTATCTCTTATTGTACTTAAGTGCGCAAATCGTTCGGCCAAACATCAGCAGAAAAATTACCATGAATATATTTATAGACAGAGAGAAGATAATTTACGGTGATCTGAAAGATGCCAGCTCAGGACCAATAAAATTACTGATTAATTTTTGTCTCTAGATGTATAGCAGAATCAACAGATCAGGCATGACAACAAGATGATAGACTCATAAGAATTCTCTTAATAATTTAATATCATAACTTGACTCATAGTAGGGGATCATAACAAATGACCATTGATCCTATTTTTATACGTCTATAAAACCTTTTTTAGGATAATGTAGAAGTATTGTTAAATTTAGGTCTTTTCCATGTTTAAATTATCTAGTCATGTATTATTATTATTATTATTATTATTATTATTATTATTATTATTATTTATTTATTTCCTTATATTTCTGGTGTGTAGACATTTCTTTCCGGGTCCCGCCCAGAGACATAAGGTCAGAAATGGCACCATGACATTTTCCACTGACCAATTAAAAACACACACACAAACACATTTAATTCATATACATAAAACCCTTTGTAAGCTGTGGGCTGTATTCGTGAGAATAAATGCTTGTATTTCTTTAATCCCTTCAATTTGTTTATTGAAATCTTTTCCAATTAATCCGAGGGCTCCAACTACAAAAGAAATTCTTGATATTCTCATGTGCTACATTTTTGAGATTCCGATTTCAATGTCCCTGTATTTTGATAACTTTTTGAAGATCTTCAAAGACACATTGTTGTTTGAAAGGACTGCCATATCAATAAGGAGGCAAATTTTTTGTTTGCGGTCTCTAATCACAATGTCTGGGCGATTATTATTATTATTATTATTATTATTTTTTTTTTAATTTTTGATGTTGCGGCTGTGCACCTATAGGTTAGTGGTAGTGTCTCTGAATGATGACAAAGCGGTCGAGTTTCGGTCCCGGCTTTAAGCAATCGAATGTCTAGCCACACTGATAGAAAAAGGCTTATTATTATTATTTCCTTTAATTTATGTTGTATACTTATTTCCTTCTGGTCCAAACCAGATATCTAAGTTTAGAAATAGCATAATATCATTTTCCCTGAAAAATTTTATATATAAAAAAATAAATAAATAAAAGAACCTAAAATCAAAGATATTTAACATGGATAAAGCCCTTTGTAAGGTGTGGCTCTACTTATGAAAGTATTTTTTCTATTTCTTTAATGTTTGGGCTACAAGGCATCCCTTCAATTAGCTCATCAGAACATTTTTCAAATAAAGCGAAGACTCCAGTTTCAAATGGAATTATTGTTTATTTTTCGCTCGATACCATATAGATTTTCAATAATTTTATTGGTTTTCTAATGTATTCAAATAGGAAATTTTATTTTCAATTATTTGTGTTAAACGTTCAAAAAATAGACAAAATAGTTCTCTTTTAGACTTAAATTTCAATAATATTGAAAAGTTTGTAAAACATACATTACTTTGTGATACGTAACTTTGTGAAAACTGTTGAAACTTCTCAAAACCAATATTTTATGTTGTATACTTATTTCCTTCTTGTCCCAACCAGATATCTAAGTTTAGAAATAGCATATCATTTTCCCTGAACAATTATATATATATATATATATATATATATATATATATATATATATATATATATATATATATATATATATATATATAACAAAAAAAAGAACCTAAAATCAAAGATATTTTACATGGATAAAGCCCTTTGTAAGGTGTAGCTCTACTTATGAAAATATTTTTTGTATTTCTTTAATGTATGGGCTACAAGGCATCCCTTCAATTAGCCCATCAGAACATTTTTCAAATAAAGCGAAGACTCTTGTTACAAATGGAATTATTGATGACTTCTTGTGCCACATTTCTTCAAAATCCTTGTAATTTGTTAGTCTTTTGAAGGTCTTTTAAGATACATTACAGTCTACAGAACCGCCGTGTTAATAAGAAAGCGTATTCTTTTTTTTTTTGTTATCTTTGATCGAGATGTATGTACGATTAGCTTTGATTATCCTGTCTTTGTGTACTGTAATGTCTCATAAAATTGTTACTGATCCTAAGTCTTTATCCAGGTCAGGCTGATGTTTATAACAATTTCTTGTAGTTTCTTTCTCGTAGAATTTGAAGATGTTCCAGTGCAGATATTGGTCAACCTAGCCAAAAATATTATTTTCCTTTGATATCTGTTATATATTCATTTCATTCCGGATCCGGCCAGAGACTAAATGGCAGAAATGGCATTATTACATTTTACACTTATCATTTATGTAAAAAAAAAATTTCGAATCAAAAACATTTTACATAGATTAAGTACTTCGTAAAGTGTGAATTGTACTTGTTAGAACAATTTTTATATTTTCTTAAGGTTTGGGCTACCAGGAATCGCTTCAATGTGTCTATCGGAACTTTTTTCCAATCACTTCGAGAGCAACTACAACTGTAATTACTGATATCCTCATGTGATATTATTGTTTTTATTTCCTTTGATTTCTGGCGTGTACACATTTCTTTCCGGGTCCCACTTAGAGACCTAAGGTTAGAAATGCCATCGTGACACTTTCCATATATATATATATATATATATATATATATATATATATATATATATATATATTACATAGATAAACCTCTTCGTAAAGTGTAGGCTGTACTTGTGGGAACAAATTTTGTATTTCTTTGAGGCATGGACTTCCAGGAATCTCTTCAGTTAGTCTACTGGAATCTTTTCCAACCAATACTAGGGATTTCGATTTCAAGATTCTTGTATTTTGACAGCTTTGTGAATATCTTTAAAGATACATTTCAGGCTGAAGGGACTGCCATTGAAATAAGGAGGCACGTTTTTTGTTTGTGATCTTTACTATTGTTATTATTATTATTTCTTTGATTTATGACGTATACGTATTTCTTTCTGGGGCCGAACCAAAGATCTAAGGACAGAAACGGTATCATGGTATTTTCCACTGAACATTTGTGTAAAATAAAAACCTAAGATCACAAACATTTTACATAGGTAAAGCCCTTCGTAAGGTGTGAGCAGTACTTGTGATTATCATGTGTTTTTTTTTTGTATTTCTTTAATGCTTGATTTACAAGAATCTATTCAATGTGTCTATCAGAAACTTTTCCACTCAATCCGAGGGCTCCAACTACAGCTGGAATTGTCGATGTCCATAATTGATTGTTTTGGACTTACTGGATACCAAGTTATACCCGGCAGGCTTACCATTATTACACGCGATCTTAAGTAAAGCAATGTAATATATGGATTTTTAAAAAAAAATCGACTGTTAAGCGATAATTAACCTGTAAATTATTTACATATTTTTACAATATTTTTACTTCTGAGTAGTTGAACAGTTTCACAAGTGCAATTATTTAAACACTTTAACAATGTCTGGCAAGCATTTTATAAATATTCTTGTCAGTACAACTTTTATCACACCAGACCTATAATTAGCTCTCTATATAAAACAGAGGATGTCAATGTGTCTCTCTGTCTGCGTGATACGTTTTCACTCAAGG
This sequence comes from Acanthosepion pharaonis, assembly GCA_903632075.3. Lineage (NCBI taxonomy): Eukaryota > Metazoa > Mollusca > Cephalopoda > Sepiida > Sepiidae > Acanthosepion > Acanthosepion pharaonis. Next base: position 75,100 of record CAHIKZ030001360.1, on the reverse strand, counting down.
TCCATCCAAACGATTTTGACCAAACTTGGCACATATATTGTAGAATATAAGAAATAGGTTCTTAGCATAGAAAATTGATAATTAGAAAGAAAAAAAAATGATAAAGCCGATCAAAAATCGTTAAATTCATGTTTTTACTCCGATTTTGTTCAAACTCGGTATGTAGGTTATTTACATTATGATGAGATCGTCGATACTTCTTTTTTTACTTGTACGCCACGGCCTTTAGCGAAAATCGCGGAAAACCAAAAACCGATTTCAAAACAAACTGATTTCAACACAAATTTTACAGTAAAATCCCTCAATTTTCAAGCAGTCTAACAAAATCTTCAATCAAATGTAGCCAACAATAATTTGATCATTTAACAGTCATTTAACTTGATAATTGAGTCCGCCCATATAGTGAAAACACACGTAAATAGCGAAAAATGGCGATTTTTACTGGTTTCTTCCTTATTTTTCGTTGATCTTTCAACCAATTTGCATCAAACTTAACAATTGCTTTATAAATATATCCTCTTTTACATCCCTGGTAGCACAATGACAAATTGAATTTCAAAAACTCCAAAATAATTGTGTTCTGAAGTCTGTCTTTATGTTGCCAGGTTTACACACATTCATGTCCTTGGCTAACTTCGATTGAATAAATACAGACTACTTCTGTTATATCAATAACTATATTTTTCAACCTCCAACCTCTTTCTCACAGGCGTATTGTGTGATGCCATCACTGCTGTATTGTTGTTTCCATGGAAAGTGCTAGAACGAATTGAGTAATTTGGTTCCGTTCTAATTTTCCCGACTAGGAACCGCCATGCCCTCTCTGTTTTTCATGAAACCGTCCGTTTGCCATTGGTGAGAAATAAGTTGAACCCCGTCTTCCTGGAAACCACAGGCCATTTTCCTGATCACTACTATCTTAACCTGTTTATGTCTAGGGTTAACCGTTATATTCCTCTACAATCCCCATAAATTACCTTTTAATATTACCGTCTACCTAGAGTGTCATCCATGTTTTGTACAGGGTGAGACTTACTGTAAAAAAAGTATTTCAATTTAACAGAAAATAACATTTATACGAGTTCATTGCCCTTGAAGATACCAAATTCTTGGGGAATTGTATCTTAAAACTTCGTCCAGGAGAGTGAAAGATGTGGAAACTAAGTGTTACATATGAAGTTGAATAAACCTTTGTAGTAATAAAGAAATATTTTCATTAAAATTCACTTTAGATCAAATTAATAAGTGTGTATATACAAATTCTATATATTATGTATTCTCTGTGTTATTGCAATAAAAAAAAATAGTTTAATTTTCCCTCGTTTATTTATTTTTTTATTCCCATTTATTGTGGATAAATAAAATCATGTAATATGTACCTTATTCAGAAAACATACAAACCTTTTCAAATAAAATAGAAAACAAAGTAAGAAGAAGCCTATAAGTCTGTAAATATATTTATTAGATTCCTTTTCTCCAGGCTATGTTCTCTAATATGAAGAAGATAATATATTTCTCAAATCAGATTAGATTTTAAATGTATCTTTCACTTCATTTTTCAATGTCGGCCAAGGCTAAATTATTTTTTATAGAAGTGAACATTCCATTTAGAGTTTCAATTTGTGTTTCATTGCGACCAAAAAGAATGAATAAACAGATTCTACTTTTGCCAGCTTCATAAAAAAAGATCCGGTAAAGTCTGATTTCGAAGTAAGTAAAATATCGTAGAATTTCTCACCTTTTAAAATTCCTATTTAAAACAATAAAATTCAGTAGTTTGTCACAGTCGAAGAATTACATTTCAAACGCAATCAAATGTGACTGTTGAAAATATGTGTCGGATGCCAGCGATGCTTTGGCACTGATTTAATGAATTCGATAATAAAAAGTCCTACGCTGGAAAAATAACACCGAACTTGGCCTTCTACAATACTCCGACCAATTCTTCTCGGGCTAGGACTAAGGATGCAAGGAGAATAGAAAATAACTCGCCGTAATGACAAGTATTGCTTGTCCCATGCACCTATCGCTAATCAAAGATTTGATGGTGAAGTCCTGTTACTAATTCTCGATGTTTCATTGAGTATTTCTAGGGTTATACTGGGAATTGTATAAGAATTGGGATCCTCGAAATAAAGTCTTTAACACGATTTTTAAATTGCGTTGCTATAATCATACAAAGGAAGAAGCGATAGTTCGATGAATTCTTGACTCCCTTGGATATAGCCCTAATCTGCTGCTTTTCTCGAAGTAATTATGGAATGGTCCATCGTTTTAAATTGTAGCGAATCTTCAAGTTTGTTTTTATGTCAAAATACATGTGTCTCGCTAGGTTAAAGGAATGGCTGCTAAGTCTTATAGTTTTTCGTATTAAAATTCGTATTGGAGGAATAAAGAAAGGCGGAATAAACGAAGTTTTTCATAGGGATCGAGATATTTCCATGTCTTAGAGGTATGTGAAAGGAAGTGTTTAGGGTAGGCAGAGAGGTTCATTAAACGTTTTTTTGTTTTTTGTTTTACGGCATATCAACCTCAATGGCTTATTTAATGCCGACAAATTTTTTTCCAGGTAATATTTTTTGTCAAAAATCTATTTCTGTTAATATTTTGTTCCTCAAAAATGTATAGCTGGTAATATTATTTAAAACAAAATGTAGTGCTGGTATTTTTTTTCAAAAATATATTGCTGGTAACAGTTTTTTTTCTTCAAAAAATTTATTTCAGGTAATAATTTTTTACCAAATATTTCTGGTATTAAAACCCATTTTTACACTTTCACAATGATTTATACCTCAGTTTCGGAATTACCTATTTGCAGATAGCTGGGATCCTAACAGGTGCTACCATCCCGGGCCAGGGAGGATCTGGGACACCAGCAATTAAGAGGTGGTTCAACGCTCCAAAAAACCTCCTGATCAGAGGCTTAGCTGTTGGATGTAATTTATCGTCATACTTAGGACGCGGATGTAGTTTATCGTCATACTCATGACGCGAATGTAGTTTATCGTCACACCCAGGACGCGGATGTTGTTTATCGTCATACCCAGGAGGCATTAACTGTTGTAATTAGAATGTTAATCCATAAATAATAGATAATTGTAGCAATGTTTCTCCAGGAAAGAAAAACAAGATAATAGAGGAGGCAGTCGACTTAAACAACTATTCCTCACTGTTTTATATCTTTAGATTGGACGGTGACATTTATGGCGATCGTTTTTTCTGGCGTATACATTAAAGCATTTTAGAATTCTATGGCGATTTTTAAGGAGAATTTCATTATCATACAAGCACGAAATCCTTCTCTGTGCAGTACCAGCGTGCTGGCTTTCTGTCCAGGATAAGGAAAATCAGTTTGAAGCCCTCGGGATTTAGACAGTTGGGAATATGGTCGAAGATAATTCTGTTTGTCATGACATTAAAATTTGTCTCTCCTTGCGCCTTCAGTTAGCAATCACAACTACGGTTTCGTCGCATATAGCTGGAAAAAAGCGGTGAAATGAGGGCCTAACGGAAATTTAGGGACCTAAAAATCGACAAAACTTAGTGTGACGAAAGTTTCACTTTTCTACGGGAAAATGCTGTTTTGCAGATCGTGTTCAGGGATTACAAAACAATCTCACAACGTGTGAAACAGAACGTCGCATAAGAGAAAGTTTCTTTTTAATAGCTTTTTGAACATATACAGCAATTTTCCATGTATAATACACATCGATCCATAATACGCATATCTAAAATTGTGCTGAAAGTTTCGGAAAATGCTTCTAATTATGCATAATACGCACCCCTTGTTTGGCAATCAAAACCTATAAATTGTACCTCTCTACTTTCAGCGTTTCCTATTCATATCTAAAAATGGTTTTAGTCACAGAATGATATAATTCTAATTTAGTTTCATGATATAATTCTAATTTAGTTTCATGATATAATTCTAATTTAGTTTCATGATATAATTCTAATTTAGTTTCATGATATTTCTTATATCATTTTACGGCAATTTTTTTAAACATTTTTTGTAGCACCCCTGATTTTGCTTATTATTTTTGTAGATAATTACGGTCTACCCATTCTTTAAAGGGATTTTATTACAAAGACTATAGTAGACTTGACGATCTTGTTCGTTTTTCTGTCGTCAAAGAAATTCGACAAAAATACTTTTCTCGATAGGCAACAATTCGGACATACTGAGACAGGGCATACCCATTTATTATGTGAGTATGATGCATAGCCTGTCGTAAGAATTCCGATTGATCGATTAAACAAAGAGACGGGGAAGATCAGTTATTGAAGCGATAAATCTCTAAACATCGCTACGATGAGGTTATGTTTCTCTTGAGATAACACAAGAATAAAAAATTAAAAAAAATCTGGATAGCATGCGTCCGGAAGAGACACGGCATTAAACATCTATCTATCTCTCTTGAATCAGAGATTAACAACACTTTTCTCTTTCGAAAACCATACTACATAGAAACAATAGTGACCTTCGGTTTAAAGTTTACAGAAAATCTATCAACAACAATAAACTCCTAAACTATTATTCTCGCAACTGCAAAGGAATAACATTTTGGACTCTAGCGAGACTCGAAAGTAACGGATAGACAGCTCACGTACAAATATGTCAACAGTACTTCATTTTAGATCTGATCTTGTAAAGGAAGAGGATAGCATCTAGTGGCAGGTACTTACTGGAGCGGTACAGGTAGGTGACAATTATCCTGCATCATTTGCAATGGATCCTCTCCACGAGTTCCACTCGAGATCAGGTATGGGTTGAAGGCCAAATAGTCTCTAAACTAACGGAGCCTCTTTGAGGTAACCCATTCATTGTGATGGCGATAGTTCGGGGTTCGATTGGCGATGATGGAATTTAACCAGTTTGGATTTCGAGGCATTGAATGTAACCAGCCAGTTTTTTTTTCCCTGAGAAGTTTGTGCTAGATTGGAGGAGAGATCAGCTGCTAATCTCGGATCATCAAGACTTTTAGAGAAGATCCTATCGTTGTGTCGGCATAAACTTTCACAAAAGATCGAAGTATATTCTTAGGAAGATTATTTATGTAAATCAAAAACAGAGTTGTTCCGAGAAATGACACCTGGGGACGCCTGCGTTTAGCGCAAGGGCTCCGGAAAACTGGATGTTAATAACTGCCTTCAGGGACCAATCCGTTAAGATGAACTTTACAACTGAGAAGTCTCTTTTAGTGAAAAAGAAAATGACATTTAGACGAGTTCGTTACCCTTGAGAATGCCAAGTACTGGAGGAATGGTATCTTTAAATTTGTCCAGTAGACTGAAGGATGTGGAGACGAAATAGCAAATCCCTATTGCAGATGCTTGCACAGGTGTTTTTGTGTTTATTCAACACCCACAGAGTCCACCTGTGGTTTATACTGCAACCATGCTGAGCAGACCTTAGTTACAGTTTCTGGGAAAGAGCGTCTTATCTAGCGTGATCAACAATTTTTCCGAGAAATGACTCCTGGGGACGCCTGTATTGAGCGCAAGGGCTCCGGAAAACTGGTTGTTAATAACTGCCTTCAGGGACCTATCCGTTAAGAAGAACTTTACAACTGAGACGTCTCTTTCAGTGATTCCATAGCTGGAGAGCTTGAGCAGAAAACCCTTTTGTCACACCTTGTAAAATGCATTCGAAATATCTAATAATATGGTCTCCTAAACGTGTTTATAGTTGAGAGCATCAGTAGTCCAGTAAACAATGGTAGTGCATCGTACCGATATTCTTGGTGAATATGGCCTCAAAAAGCTTTACTTGTGATGCCGAGGAGAACTAATGGTCTATACGGGGACTGGAAAGATCTCTAGCCGACATTCATGAAGATCCGGGGTAAGCTTTCCACGGATTTGTGAAGGATTTCTTATTTAAGCACGGTTACGTACCTTCGCTGGTATCTGAGATAGTTCCAAGTTGATATTCTTAAGGAATTTTGTCTCGGCCTATCTATTTCACGAAGAATCTGAAGCCTTCCATATTTACCTGAAGAAGATATATACATAGAAGACACTTTCAAAAACCTACAGCATCCTCATTATTCTGAGGAATAATTGGACCAAGACTTGAGGTAATGGATAAATTCAACATGTAATTATTATTAGTAGTATTAGTATCAATATTCGTAACATCACCAGTAGTAATAGTAGTAGTATTAGTAGTTTTAACATTAGAAGTAGCAGTAGTGAAATTGTTAAAAAATCAGGGCGTGTATAATATAGATCTATCAAAAGATAATGGCGTTTATAACGTGATGCAATGAAAATAAATAAGATAAAACAAACATATATAATACTAAATACAATCTTTTTAAAATCTACTATACAAAACGGTTTATCGAATTTTAACAATATCAAAGTAAATCTACAGCCGAATAAAAACTATGCTAGATATAATCAATTCTGAATCAGGTATTTATTAAGTAAAACATCACAAACATTTTCTAGATTATACTGGGGAAAACTTGCAGATAATTAAAAAGAAATATCTATGAAAATAAAAAATAATTTAATCTAATAATAAATTATCATATTCATTAATCATACATAGAAATAAGTTTAAACACATAGCGTTATGACTGCTACACTTATTAAAAGAGAAAAAGTAACAGATGAAAATTCTTGACTGTGCCGTTATCGTATATTACCAAAATGTAATTATGCGTCACGGATTCCTTTCAAATATTCACTTTCGTAAAAGGTATACTTATTTTTCAAGCCAACATATATGACTAAAAATGTTGAAAACTAAACGATGAAACGTTTCTATTAAAATATTCTGTTATTTAAAATAAATAAATATATAAATTATTTTTTCCAAGCAAAATAAAGTAATAATTGCATTAAAAACTTTAACATGAACGATAACAAGATTTATCCACTTTTGTTTATTAGGCAATAAATTACATAACTTAGAGTCATCCATAGTTTACTTTGTCTTTCCATCAGCTTGAAGAATATTTATCAGCATTCTTGAATTTAAAAATGTTTGAAAAGCTAACAATATTTTTACTTCTGTTAATACGTACTCGTTGCAAAATAAAATACTTAAATGTATCTTGATAAAGTCCACCAGAGAGGGAAACGAGACACATCCTTAATGAAAAGTTTTCCTTTTCTTTCTTTCTTTCTTTCTTTCTTTCTTTCTTTCTTTCTTTCTTTCTTTCTTTCTTTCCCATTATATTCGGATCTATCTATCTATCTATCTATCTATCTATCTATCTATCTATCTATCTATCTATCCCATTGTATTTTGATCTGTCTATCTGTATATTTATCTATCTATCTATCTACGTCCATATCTATCAATTTCTATCTCTATATTTACTAGCATATTAATGCCGATTTATGCTAGTCTTTCAAACCTATGTCTCTGTCGAAGGATGATATATTAAAAAAAGGATGAAATGTGAATAAAAAACGAAATCAGTCAGTTATGTGCCATGCCTGATACACGTTTAGGCGATCATGTATCTTTCGATACATGTCTTGACAAAGCACTTTTTTAACGCAGTAGGTTGACATTTCTTTCTGCGGTAGACCAGTTGCTATCCAAGGCTATAGAACTCGGTCTGTCCTGCTATTTACTCATATCTGTGGGGAGGGGGTGAAGAAGAAAATTCATACCTTTTCCAAGGGTATTAGCACGTAAGTGAACGGAATGGATCTGGCATAAATTCGACATATAGAGGCTCTCCGATTTCTCAATCCGAGCCGCTATATATCCAACCTGAAAGAACTTTAGAGGGGACGAATAGAGAAAACATGAATATCTGCCTTCGACTGCATTAAATAAAGAAATAAATTAGACGAATATATTTTAAAGAAATTACTGGACCTGCCTGTCAAACCAAAACAATGACTCGTGCAAAGTTCCCAAAATCAGGCCAAAGGATCAAGCAGTTTTACAAAGCTTCTTGCTGTCTCAAAGATATTATTTTATCTTCATCTAAAGCGAACGACAAATACAAGAAGAAACGTCTGTAGTCTGTAAAAATGATGATAAAGTCGAATACATGCAAAAGAAAAACTCCTAAGTTGAGATCATTTTCAGTTGGTGTACATGTACTATACCATTCCATACTTGCTGAAAAATTATATATATATATATATGGATCAGTTTTAATAATTACTAGGATTATATACTAACCGATCGATTACTTGTACTATATATAACATAATTAAGTAATTCATGAAACCTAGAAGAAACCTCAACAGAAAACACTAGACGGCCGTTTCGTCCTATTTTGAGACACATCAGCAGTGCGCATCCACTACCGAGAATTGAAACCCGGGCAGTTACGATATCAGGCAAACGTTATAACAACTGTGTCAATGACGTTTGACTGGCTCAGATATTCTGTCTATGATATTTAAGGTGTTCAAAATCTCTCTTGCTTCCATTCTGCTCTTCCTCTGTTAAGGAATTGTCCAGCGCGCATTATTGTCCTGGGTATGACGATAAACTAAATCCGGCAGCAAGGCCTCTGAGCGGGAGGTTTTGGGGAGGTTGGAATCACCTGCAAAATTGCTGCTGTTCCCAGTTCTACTCTGATCCGGGGTGATAGCCCCATGTTAGGGTCCCAGCTAGAGGCAAATAGTTATCACCCAAACTGAAGTCAAAACATTATGAAAGCATAAAAATAGATTTTTATAGTGAAAATACCAGCAATACATTTTTGAAAAAAAAATATTACCAGCAATATATTTGATTCTCGGCAAAAACCGTCTTTAAAAAATAAATCAATGAAACCTGATCTATAAACTGTTTTCTTACATAGACTACATATTCCATTGATACGAACCTATCTTAAAAAACCTTGCTGGCATTAAATAACCTATTGAGGTTGATAAGCTGTAAAAAAGAATAAACCAACAAACCAAAGCCGCATGCATTAAAATATCAGAGGATTTGCTATTATATAATAACTGAGTCCTCCTTTTTATTTGTTTCTAACGACATTGTCCGGTTTCTTCTTTTTTTGATTTAATTTAGAAAGACATCTTTTGTTAATCTTTAATTTTTACAGATTTTTATTTTCCGTCTTCTATCCAAATAATCTTTTATACTAATATTCTCTCACCCACTAAAAAAAAAGGGTGTCTCCATGTAAAGGGCACTGTAACGTGTTGCATGAGCGTAAGAGACTGTTGTTCATGTGGCTATGCATGTTAATGGTTAACTTGAAGAGATCAAGATTGTAGCGATTTAGAAATGATCTTGCCGAGAGCCTGTTCCGCAAAGAAACAGATTTTAAGAACGATCTCTCCAAATGGGACTTACTTCTGACTACAGGATTACGAAGGGGATGAGGATGGTTCACGCTTGTTCGCATTATGTGGTGGATTCCAGGTGTAAAGGTCAGGGGTCGTGCGATTAACGCATGTGGCTTGGTAGAACATACGTCATGAAAATAGAGATAGAGCAGCGATAAGCCTGTACCATTTCATCTTTGGGAAGCTGTTGTAAGATGGGAAATAAGTCATTACCCACAAGGTCGCGTAGACGCATTCGAACACAAATAACAAATGAATGATATGAAATATTCGAACAAAGTATGTAAGATTGGCTCTTATGAAAACCAATTGGATGTTTATGATTTTTATTTCCTTGTTGACATTTGACTCCATTCACGAGAACCTTATGAAAATATAACAGACAAAATAATTAAAATAAAATGAATTCTAAGGAAAAGTAGTTTCTATATTTTTAAGTATATCCCACCAAGCAAGACGGGGGTATACAGAGAGTGAGATAAGAGTAAAGAGCGGTGTTTGAGAACAGGACAAACAGAAGGACGGGGATGAAGATCAAGGCATCAGAAGATGTTGATTGACATTACATTTGAATATTTGAAGATCATAGATATCAGGGACGAAAAGCAAGAGGAAGGGACTTCCGTTGACGGGAAGTGCGGGATAAGAAGCTGTTGGAGTAGAAGGGACAGCCACATTTAGCAGTTTCGACAGTGAAAATGTGGGACCGAGATGCTAACCTAGTAGCACGCTTGAATTCGAGCAGGGAATGTAGTTCGTCATATCAGTTGCCATGAAAATATTTGTAGAAAAGACGGTGGGAAGCCACAGCATTTCTGTGAGAAAGTGGCAGTAGACGGGATGTCAGATCAGGACCTATCACATTACATATCCGTCTCTTCTGTCGAGGACCTCAAGATGAACAATGGGTGCATCAACCATATATAGCAGCAGTATTCAATGCAAGGACGAATGGCTGATTTGTAGATTTGAAGGATGGACTCAGGCGAGAAAAACCTTCTGGCGCGATACAGAGAAGAAACTTTCCTTCCGGTAGATGAAGCTATTGATTCAATGTAGTTGTTCCATCTCAGTTCAATGGAAATTTATGGAAAGTATTAAAGTCTGAATATTCCAATGAAGAACGGATGCATGCCATATGTCCACAGGTTATGAATATTTATTGTTTCTTCCTGGAAATTTACTCCATGTCTAAACATTTAAATTTTAGGGCTGCGTTCCCATACCTAAGAAAAAATCAAATGTATAATGCTTCGTATGAAAGTAATTAAAATTGCTTTTAGTTGGAGTTTTTGAACAGAACAATAAAATACCTACACATACGGTTTCAACAATAAATCGAAAACGATTTTTACGTCTTTATCCGTATTTCGGATAGAGTGCTTTATCAAATATCTGAATAAAGCAACCATTCATAAAGGAAGTATCTAATTATATAATAAAAAAAAAATAGAATTTAGGCGTTCAGGTCGTAATGGAAGAATTTAATCGAAAAAAAAAAACGATTTTAATAATGTTACTAGGAGGAAAAAAAACAATGTTTAGGCCAACCGATGACAAGCAATTCATATCATCAATAAGTGCTTGCTACTTTGCTAAGTGTTTTCTATAGATTTAGTTTATTATTTACGTGATAGATATTCGGAATAGTATCTTTGTCTTTGTTATTATATTAGTGTAAATGTAAATACTAATAGCTGCTCATCCAAGAAATGCAAACGATAGTTTATGTCTCCTTAGATGCAATCAAGGATTTTACAAATAGTAAATATTTTTCTTCCGGATGTGGGTGTTCAGAGTTCTCACAACTTCCTGCCATTTGTAGATCAATTTGTCTTCTTTTTTTAAATTCTTCTAATCCCAGTTCTGCTAACCATTTACATTATCGGAGTGCTCTTCCATACTTCTTGACTTCAATATGTCCTATAAATGCTGAATTCTCTTTGAATATTCTTCTTAAGATGCCCAGGAAATTAAAATGTTTTCTCATTCTAAATATAATTGTCTTTTTAGTTTTCGTGTTTCTTAAGACTTTAATCGTTGCTCACATGTACAATTCATTGTATTCTTAGAATTCTTCTGGAGAACCCCATTTTTATTGACTCAAATTTCTTCTTCATCTGTGAGGTGATTATTTAATATTCAGCGCTATATAGGAAGGATGATATATAAAATTCCAGTAATCTTTCATTATTCTCAAAGATATCTCCTGTTTCTTAATACTTTGCTTAAAAATTAGGAAGACCTTTCGTTATTTCAATCTGCCTTCGGATTTCGGTAACGCTTTTTCCGTCCGGATTATAAGAAATCTTTAAATTTTTGCTAGATTTTGTTATCTCTAATTGAGCGTTAAAATCATGGACATTTCCTTTTGCTGATGGCTATGTATTCCGTCTACTTACAATTGACGGTTAATACTTTCATCTCGCTTTCCTTTACTTAATTCTGTAGAAGAACCTGCAGTCTCCTTTCTCTGTCCGCTAACAACACTGGCATTTGGCTATCTTATATTCGCAAGATTGTGTCCACTGATAATAAATCCTGTTAGGAGTTCTAATTCTCTCGGTATTGATTCACTGGAGAGGTTTAATAAGTCCGGTGAGAAGAGACACACTTGTGTTATTCTCCCTTTCTTTCTTGTATATTTATATAATTCATTTATATCCGTATACATGGGGTTTGCTTCAAATGTAAGTTCTGGATTATTTTAATATCCTTCCCCAATATATCAAGTTTACCTACTAGTTCAAATTATTCTTTGTTTCATATGTTATCAAACGTTTTTACAAAATCTATAAAACATAAAGTATACATCGTTTTTCTTTTCTCTTAATCTTTATGATATTTGTCTGATTCTCGGACTTAATCCAAATGTTGTCTTTCATCTTTGACAGCTGGACTGGTATTTATGTTCGTAAATATCGGATATGTCATTAAATGTTAAACTCCAAACTTACGGATGATAAACAATGCTTATTTCGGTTGTAATCTTTCATTAATACATTTTTAATTAAGTACGATTAAATAGAAAAGGGTATTATTTTCATTAAATATTTCAGTTCATGCAAAAACTGACGAATACTTGTTTTATCCAGATATTCGAGATCTATCGCTTTGGACCAGATTCAAGGTACAGTGGTTAAAGAAGTTGGTTAGTTCAAGTGACTAGACCCAAAGATTTCTGAGTTCAATACCAGGCTACATCAGTGGTAAGTCAAAAGACTTGCAGAGTTGAGTTAAAGAAAAATATCTGAGACACCGGTAAAAGGCATAGCACGTGGAAGTTGGTGAGTATACCCCAGTGGACGAAATATGGGGTTCGAATAATGTTATGGTCCAGGTTAGAACCAAGGAAGAACACCACGAATACAAGAGTAGAAATAACGAAGGTATATTACACAAAATAATTATACATGAGGTGGACGGTGTTAGTATGACAGTCAGTTTGGTTTGGAGTGAACTACCATCGGCTCGACTCGATTCGACCCTCTCCCTTGAGAGGCGTAGTAAACATAGTGTTAGGAAGAGTTCATTCTGTAGTTATAAGTAAGGACCCATGACAGTTAAAAATTCCAATCACCTAAAGAAGGCCGGAGCCTACAACAGCCGAAACGTTGGGAATATGGCAATGAAGATGAAAATAACAGTTCGAATAATGCAAATAATGCAAGTAATCTTAATACCTCATCTCAGAGATATAGACAGATGTTATTTTTTTTTCTTTTGCTAAGACGTGAACTGTCGAAAAACATACAGGAAAGCGTCTATTCTTCTTAACGTCATTAAAGTGTTCCAGGTGACTTTAATAAGCATGTATTCCCTAAAAGTGCAACAGGTTTAAATTTATATGAATTCTGCCTGTCTGACCGTGTGTGTGGAACACCTCTAAATCGGTCCACACTTGCTCTACATAAACATATACCTTTTTGGAATCAGGATGATACCGGGATTGAAAATTTGCCCTTCATTCTAAATCAGTTTATATGATTATTGATAGAATCAGTTATTTGTTAAGACAGAAATTATCTGTTCAGTAGCATTTTCATTTGATTCGTCTTTGAAAAGGATAATCGTTAGACTCATTCCTGAAAATGTAAAAAAGATTCCTCTTTGGAAATAACTCGTCTTCGAAAAAAAAATGTTCGTTTAATATCGCTTTCTCCGACTCTTTATCATTTTATCATCTAGGCAAAATATATTTGTTTAATTTTATGGAAATTTATATATATATATATATATATATATATATATATATATATATATATATTTATGTGTGTGTGTGTATATATGAGTCTGTCTATATATATATATATATATATATATATATATATATATATGTTATTTTTTGATCAACTATTACAATTATTAATTCATTTGGTGCTTGAACATTTGTTCAAATTTTAAAAAAATGTTGATTTCCAAAGAAAGTCAGTCCTTTTCTCATGACAAGTTTGATTCAACGAACATTCACATTTAATGATAACTCTGTATTAACGCTGGTATTTTTTGAGCTTCGTAATGAGCTGATTAAATTGAAGATTTCTTGTCGCACCGATTATTCTGGCATTCGAACAACCTTAAGTACACTATATTCTTTAGTATCGATGCATATAATTAAAACCGTTACATGACAGGATCTATTTAAGCTTTTTGTTCCACAACAATTCTGTTCGATTATTTTCAAAGTGAACGTCTATTAATATTTCACAATGATTGCTATCATTTCTAAACGTGCTTTTAGTTAAAATGTCACTTTGTTAGATATATGAGGCTAATTTACATGAGTTTTTGCTAAATAAGAATGATCAGTTATTTTAGTTGACGCTGAAGCGAAAGGAATATTGATTGAAAAAAGAACTATCAAACATCAGTGGAATATGTAATAAAAGGAGAAATCATGTTATAGTCTGTCTGAAGTAGAAAATATCAAAAAATTCTAAATCAGCTTTTTTATGATTATTCATAGAGCCAATTATTTGTTAAGACAGGAATTATCTTTTCAGTAGCATTTTCATTTGATTTGTCTTTGAATGGAAAGATTTTTAGACTGATTCCTGATAATGTAAAAAGAGAATCTAATTGAAAATAACCCACTTTGAAAAAAAATATTTCATGTTCCTTTAATATCGCTTTCTCTAAACTCTTTATCATCGAGATATTTGTTTTTATATTATGAATATATATATATATATATATATATATATATATATATATATATATATATATATATATATATATATATATATATATTTAATCCAACTATTATTCTTATAAACGTAAAAGACCTTCAAGAAGTATAATATGTACTCTCAAACCTTACATATTTTTTAATATTATGGAAAAACATAAAACACACACACACACACACACACACACACACACACACATATATATATATATATATATATATATATATATATATATATATATATATATATTCTCAACTCTCACGTCGAATTCAACGTATGGGGGTCAAGGAGATCAGTTCCCAGGAAACCCACAGCCCGACAACAGCACATGATATTGTTTATAGCGGTGAAGGTTTCGTGCAATACCATCCACACTTTTTGAAGGGTCGATATATATATATATATATATTAAAAGAAGAGAGGTGCCGCAAACGTTTTTGGTTGTAATGTGGATTTATTTAGAAAAAAATATTATGCTTTGTTTTACATAATTTTACGACACGGGTTTCTGGTCTCGCGACCGTCTTCAGGTAAAAGCGGAGATTTCCACATATTATTAAAAATAATTAATTTTTCCTTATGTTCAATGTTAAATATTCTCGATATGAGACATTTTCTGTTTGTGTGTTGGTAATCCGAATTTCTTTCTTGAATTGGCAATGAAGAGTTCTGCGCGAAGGGTCATAAAACAATTAAGGTTGGTCCAGCGAGATGATGAATTAGTTATCGGCATTTTATCTTTAATGTTTTACTGACCCCTGTGCGTTCTTGGATCTGTTTCCATTTTGGTGCGTTTCTGTCAGCATGCGTGTATATATGCGTGCGTATATGTCCCCTCCATACATATACTGTCTTACTACGAGGAATTAGTAAACTTATTTGTCGTAAAATTATGTAAAACAAAGCATAATATTTGTTTTTAAATAAATCCACATTACAACCAAAAACGTTTGCGGCACCTCTCTTCTCTTCTTTTTAATACACATACTTTGCTCTCGTTGGAACCACTACAACATATTTCTTTTTATATATATATATATATATATATATATATATATATATATATATATATATATATATAATTTATATATTTATTATTTATATATATAATTTATATATATATAAATATATATATATATATATATATATATATATATATATATATATATATATATATATATATATATATATATATATATATCAAAATGAAAATAAATTGCGTATTATTAATGCCGTAACCTTGTTCTACTGATCTAAGTTGCCTCCAACAGACAACGTTTCTACTCTCATGAATCTATAAAAAAGGAGATCTGTTTACCTTCTCTTGAAACAGTTTATTCTGCCGTTGAATTCAAGCAGAGAAATAAATTTAAGCATCTAGATAGTGTAGTATTAGGTTGGTGCAAAAATAATGTCGTTTTTTGACGTTCAACTTCAAAAGATCATAACTCCTTTCATAATAAACTTTATTAATCGAAATAAGAACCATTAGAATCGACACATTTTTTGCCAACGAAAACAAGTTTATTTATCCCATTAGCATAGAAATCCGGAGTTCTGGAAGCGATGAAGTCATTGAAGGCCGATTCAGCATCATTTCGGCTTTTTGAAGCATTTTTTTCGCGCAGGAAGTTGTCGAGATGCTTGAAAAATGATAATCAGTGGGCGAGAGGTCCGGTGAATATGGCGGATGAGGCAGAGTCTCGTAGCCCAATTCGTTCAGCTTCTGCAGGGTCAGTTATGCAACATGCGGGCGAGCGTTGTCATGGAGGAGAATTGGTCCCTTCATATTGACCAATCTCGGGCACATACGTTGGAGCTTCTGGTGCATTTCGTCAATTTGTCGGCAGTACTTCTCCGCCGTAATCGTTTCCCCCGGATTCAGGATGCTGTGATGGATGGGACCGGCCGCAGACCACCAAAAAGTCACCATAACCTTCTTTTGGTGCAATTTCGGCTTCGGGAAGTGTTGTGGAGCTTCTCCGGCATCCAACCACTGTGCTAAACGTCGCCGGTTGTCGTAAAGGATCAATTTCTCATCACACGTCACAATCCGCTCGAGAAATGGGTCGATTTTGTTGCGCTGAAGGAGCGTAGAAGACACCTCAAAACGACGATTTTCTTGATTATCGTTCAATTCATGCGGCACCGATTTATCCAAATTTTTTTGACTTCCCTATTTGCTTTAAATGGTGAACAACTGTTGAGTGGTCGACCTCGAGTTCAACAGCAACTTCTGGTGTGGTTTTGCGAGGGTCGGCTTCAATTAAGGCTTTCAAATGTTCGTTATCAACCGCAGTCGGCCGGCCGCGACCGTCTTCATCTTCGAGGCTCTCGTCACCATTGCGAAATTTCTTGAACCACCGTTGTGCCACACGTTCGTTAGTGATTCCTGGGCCAAACGCATCATTGATATCACGAGCTGTCTCGGCAGCTTTTCGCCCTAGTTTGAACTGGAACAAGAAAATCGTGCGGATTTGAATTTTGTCCATGCTGTCGAAAAGCCTGCAAAAAAATGAACGACGAGATTGAGAACGGTAACGAATAACACGATTCGATAGAACGAAAAACGCGCTTCAAAATGATATATAACATGGCTATATATATATATATATATATATCAATGAATTAATTCAGAAATCATATATAAAATTAACATATGTGTGAAAACGACATTTTTTTGCACCAACCTAATAACATACGATAGAAAATGTGACACAGAATAGAGAATGATGACTTCGAGAAAGTAAGCAAACTATTAATACATTGGAAAAAATCGTTAGAAACAAAGGGAAACGTAGAGTTACAATCAGAAAGAGAAATTTCTAGTATAAATGAGGAAAGACGGTCTGGATATAATGAAGCTACAGGAAGCAGCTAGTAATCAATTTAATGGGTTTGTTTGCATTAATTGCACAACAGAAATAATAAAGAATTTACAAAGTTCACGATTTCTTACAGCAATTATAGACAGTGAGTTTTGAAGGGCCATGATTATCCCCGTCCTAAATGGGCATTCTATAGAAAAGAAAATGTATGTAAATTGTAGATAAATCATTTTGATATTCCCATCTTTCAAATCAAATGGATACCTTTAAGCAGGGAATGTAAAATCGAGAATATCTGCTTCCAGATAAGATATATGTTAGCAAGAATGTTTCATTTTGTGAGGAATATAAGTTCTAATGTATTTTAGACTAAATGACATTCACCAACGGAAGTAAGCCCTTGTCTCCCATTAGCATAAGGTTTTTCTATTTTATTATAAAGGTCATAGCTTCAGAATCATCAAGTCACTGAAAGAAAGACATTTGGAATTTCCGGCGAGCACTATTCACAAGAATGCTTTCGAGAAATAATAAAAAAAAGCAGGAACAGCAAAGAAAAATCTGGAGCTGTAAAGGAAAAGGCGAAAACTGGTGAAAATCGCTTCTACTGACAGGAAGCAGGCAATAGTTTCTTTGTTGAGCCTTTCTGATTCAAAAACATAATTGGGAAATGGCACATTGTTCGAGATCAACTGAGAGCATGGGTGGACGCAAGTTTTCTTTCTCTGTAAGTAAAATTCCTGGTTAAAGAACTGATTTTCTGCTTTCTGATTCTGTATAGGCTTTATATATATATATATATATATATATATATATATATATATATATATACATACATATATGTATATATATGTGTGTGTGTCATGCGTATATATACATATATGTGTGTATATATATGTACATATATGTGTGTATATATACATATGTGTGTATATATATATATATATATATATATATATATATATATATATATATATATATATATATATATTTTTTTTAGAATATTCTTCATTCAAAATATTCTCTAATCTTGATTTATGAAGATTTGCATCTACCGCATGTTAAAATCACCGGGTGTATTTTACGTTTTGACGTTTCAGTATATATGCAACTGTATTCGCACATATGAACACTAAAATCCATATGATGGCACAGTCACTCTTATCCGAGGATGCCAGTCTACTAGGGCGGTTAGCAGAACCCAGTCCGTAATGCCTGCTCAGGCACATTTATGTTTGTTTAACACCCATAGAGCTCACATTTGGTTTATACTGCAACTATACTGTGCAGACATTAGTTACAGTTTCTGGGAGAGAGCGCGTTCTGAAAACCTCCAAGGGTACCGTCTACCCAATTTCACTCTCAAGACTTGGATCAACCCATGGTATTTTTTTCTGGCACGTTTCTAATGTTGGCGCAGGCTGAGATAACCTCCTCCTGACCGATAACATGAAAAAATCCGTAGATAATGAGAAATACATAATCTTAAGGAAAGAGATCATAATTTATAAATAAATTGTATACAAAAGTATCACGACTTCTAAAATTTAAGGCGATATTCGGCCGGCACTTTTTCAGAAATATATAATCATTGGCAAAATAAAACAAAGTAGGTGACAAGAAAAATTATTATCTGCAGCTGATATTTAAAACGAGATATGGAGTAACGGATAGCGGCTTGGATTGAGGGATCGGAGAGCCGATTCTCAATTTCATTCAAATTAATTATAATCGCTTACCTTGGGAAAGTTATGGATCCTCTTCTCCACCATCTATGGGTAAGTAGCAGGACAGACTGGATGGCAACTGGTCTACTGCAGAAAGAAATAGCAACCTTCTGTGGGGAAAAAACTGCCTTCTCAGTATTGTATCGAAAGATACATGACTCTGGACTGTGCCATGTACAAGACAGAGAAAAATATTAAAAGATTATAAATGTTATTTGCCTTTTAATTAAACGAATATTCGCTCTGGATTCCACCCTTCTTGGAATTATTACCGAACATTTCATTACCTAACTATATATATATATATATATATATATATATATATATATATATATATATATATATATATATATATATATATATATATATATAAAATTCAACATTGACGTCAACACATAGAGGCGACAGTCTGTTGCATGCGAGACGCAATCGTTTTATATATATATATATATATATATATGTACATATATATATATATATATATGTACATACATATATATATATATACATACATATATATATATATATATGTATATATATATATATATATATGTACATATATATATATATATATATATATATATATATATATATATATATATATATATATATATATATATATACATATATATATATATATGTATATATATATATATATATATATATATATACATATATATATATATATATATATATGGATATATATATATTACAATAAACGTGCAATCAATTTACAAATACATGAATTATTCACAAAAACTAATGCAAGGTTAACCTTTGCATTAGTTTTGTGTGAATAATTCATGTATATATATATATATATAGATATATAAAAGTCAACATTGAAGTCAACACACAGAGGCGACAGTCTGTTGCATGCTAGACGCAATCATCATCAGATATATATATATATATATATATATATATATATATATATATATATATATGTAATATTAGTATATATAATAATATTAGTGGTCAATATATATATATAAAACCCTCCTGTGAAATCGACCCTGGTCGACATCGTCAGAAAACGAACCATTTCACCACACGCAACCTGATCATATCTCAGATCTATAATAATAATAATAATAATAATAATAATAATAATAACTACTTGTTACCCGTTAAACAGCCCACTCATCTGTCAAGGCTGTTATTAAAACACCGTTGCAGACGCTTGCTCGGGCATATTTGTGTTTGTATAAAACGGACAAACCTCTACACTGAGCGGAGTTTAGTTATAGTTTTTGGAAGATGGCGCGCAATCTAGCGTTAAGGTTGTATGATGCCAATATCCTAAAACCATCGGCCGCGATTACTTGTTATTTCGACCTACGACAACCGTCGGTAAACTCTGAAAAGTTAGCGCTCATCTCCGTCGTATTATCGGAATATCAGCCTCTTTAGTATGATCAGCAAGTACTTTAATTCTATCAACAAGAATGAACACCTCAGCGGAAAATAATATAAATTTCACTCTGTTACTTTCATTGCCGATATCCTGTCAATAAGCACGGCATCAATGTGCCATTAGACAAAATTCATATCAGGAGTGCGATTGATTCAGATATACCGAAGGGCGTTAACAAGGGATAGAATAGAATCTACACAAATTCTCCAGCTATAGCATCACTGGAAGAGTTTTCTTAATTACCAAGTCCTTCTTAACGGTCAGGTCTATGATGTATGTTCTTAATGAAGTGTCTTCCAAGACCCGTGATATCAATGCAGGGTTCACGCAAGGCTCGCTTCTCGGTCCTGCCCTATTTCTGTTAATTAATTATGTGACATACGTGATACACGCGTAAGAAATCACGTATCTTCAGATACATGACTGATGAGACAGATTTTTTTCCCCGGAGTAGGTTGCCATTTCTGGCTGCGGTAGACTAGTTGCCATTTAAGGCTATAGAACCCTGTCTATTCTGCTATTTGCCCGTAGCTGTAGGGAGAAGATGAGGATTCATATCTTTCCCAAGGGAATGTAATGGATTCGACTGGAATTCGAACTCGGCGTTCGTAAATTCTTTGCTAAAATATTCTCCTACCGAACTTCTCACTTTTGGAACTCTCTTCTAGTTCTTCAAAAACTTAAATGTAACTATCTACTGTCTTCTTAATTCTTGTTCCTTTATTTATTTTTTTTTTTTTGGACCACCCTCCATATGTAGTAAATGTGTTCGTGAAAATTTCAAAATGCAGGCACAACATACATACGGAACAGATATTGCTATCTTTGCCGATACTCGAGTAAAGAAATATTGAAAAATTGCTAATTGTTTCGTATGTCAATTGCCAAGTGTTTGATTCAATTTATAGAGTATGGTGAAATTTAAAAAAAGAAAACAATATTAGCATGCTTGAGTAGTACTGCGCTACAAAAACGGAACTGATTTAGTAAATCTTTTCATTAACATTTGCTTTACAACACAGCAAAGATGACTGGTTAGGAATGGTGATGCAGTTAGAATTGTGCAAAGAAGTAATAATAATAAGCGCAGCAATCTTATGTAATATTAAACCGCTTATATGACAGTAAAGGCTGGGCATCCGAAACCATGAAGATGAGAAGACCGAAGACAACAGTAATGTTATTCTACAGGAGGATACTGAGAATAAAAGGAATGTATCGCTTAAGCAATGTAGAAGTCTTAAGGAAAATGGAAATAATAAAAAACGCTTATGCACATATTCAGTTGACTGGATTGTTTAGCGGCATATCAACACTTCAATGCGTTATTTATTGTTGAGATCTAAATGTTTTGAAGCAGTTGTATTCCTTCAACTAGAGATAAAAATTTACAGTATTCGGACTATTGTCCTCATCTTTGTCGCCATATTTATTTCAACGTTTCAGCCTTCTTCAGGTAGTTGGAATGTCGAACTGAACCCTTTATTTCGCTCACTGGCGTAAACAGTTCCAGTACCACAGGCCATGTTTAATGGATGGCAGTTATCACTTTTATCCTGTTAATTCCCTTCTCCGAGTATTGAAGTCACACTCTTTGGGTCCTGTAGCAGGAGATAACTGATAACTGACATCCACTAATTATGGCACGTGGAACTTGAACAGTCTACCCCAGTGAGCAAAACAAAGAGTTCAGTTCGATATTCCTACCACCTGAAGAAGGCCGGGGCGTACAACGGCCGAAACGTTGTAATAAATATGGCGGCAAATATGACGACAATACTCCGAATAATGTGTACATAATACCTCATCTCAGAAATATAGGCAGATACCGAAGAAGGCCTGACTGTACAAAGGACGAAACGTTTTAATAAATATGGCGACAAAGATGAGGTCAATAGTCCGAATAATGTAAATAGTGTACATAATACCTTATCTCAGAAATATAGATAGAGAAAAATGTATTGGTTATTTTAATATAAAAATGTATTGTGGGTAACCTTTATATAGAACAATGTATTGCTGGTACTTATATATTTTATACTGTTTTGCTTTTGTTTGGCTGATCCCTTTTTCTCCATAGGTGGGGCCCTAACAGGTGCTAACACTCCGGCACAGAGCGAACCTGGTAACAATAGAAGTTAATGTGTTGTTCCATAAACCTAAAACCAGCAATCTTCTTGATGTCGGATGTAGTTTATCGTCATACCCAGGACTAACAGATTCAGAAAGAAACCGCTGAAATGATTTGGATATCAAAATGACGAAGGAGGGTTTTGAAAATGACAAGTCTGCGGCTTACCTATTCGACGAGATCGTGTGAATTGAAGGCTAATATTTGGGTATTTTATTCAGTTATATATTTCAATTAATTCCTGCCGCTTATCCAGCAAGCCTTCGATACCATTTGAATTCCGCAGGTGATTATGCGAGGGACATTTTGACAAGCTCTTGAATCTGATTTTAATTAAGGAATATTTTCACACTCAAATCGTTTTGCATCGATCAAAATCGTTAATAAACGGTTGTTGCAAGGTTAGGTGAATATGCTAGGCGGAGTTGTAGAGAACAGCTGTGTTCCAAATCTTTTTTAATTTCTTTCTCTTGATGTATGCGATCTTGCGTTTTTAGGAAGGAGAAGAACATTTATTTCTATTCAAGAGTGCAGGCCGCTTTTTGAATGAACTTTTATGGACACGTTGCTGCTGCTGGAGGAATAAATGTGCGTTTAAGAACTATAAATGGATAATACCGCGGCGAAACTACTATGCGCACATGAACTTTCTTCCATGAAGCTCATTTTTGAAGCCGGTTGAGGAGATTTATCATTGGCAATCCACCAACTTGGGAAACGTCGTACGTGAACCATTTTTCTTCCCCTCGTTATATATATATATATATATATATATATATATATATGATTCCAAATGTAAAAGAACGAAGAGTAAGATTTCGGCGTTCAAAACATTAATGTAAAACGGGGCTCAATACAAATGTAGAGCAATAAATATTTATTTATTATGCAGTGTTACATTAGAAAATGTACACACCCACTACAAAACTGTACATCTTGTTTCAACGTTAAAAATTTAATGTCTCATCAGGTAGGAAATCACTTTAACACCTCCACCAGCCTTTACGAAACTGTTATCAACAAGCACTACTGTTGCGTTTATGTATTATTTTTATGTCAAACAAATTTAAAAAAAATAGAAAAAACGTAGTGACGTTTTACATGGGGCTTGCTTACAAACAGAATTGTTTATGACTATTTTTTTTCTCACCAGTCGAAGTGCAATTAAATACACCGAAACGAAGTTGCATCTTTGTAGCTGTTAAAAAAAATTATAATATATATATATATATATATATATATATATATATATATATATATATATATATATATATAAAAAGACCAGTTAAAAATTTGCCATTCATCATTATTTGTTCCGATAAACGGAAATAACTCATGACTCATATTAATTATATAGATGCATCTCTTGTGTGTGTCTTTTCTAGACAGGCGATCATGGTTCTCCATAATTCCCTCTTCTTTGCAGCTCTTGATAAAGTTATTCTTCCTAAAGCTTGTTCTTACATACATTTAACAAAACTCACTAAGTAGGTTATGCGTTACTTTGCGCCGTCCCTCTTGCCTTCAATCTGTCCTGTGAGTATCATAATTTCCAAGCTCGCTTTCCTCATTATGTGCCCTAGAATATACTTAATTATATGTGTCCTTTTTGTTTCCAGTTTCCCTAAAAGTTCGTCGTTGTTCACATGTTCGGTCCATGGTATCTTCAACATCCTTCTGTAGAACCATATTTCTGTTGCTTCAAGTCTCTTCTATATCTGTGAAGAGATTGTCCAGCATTCACTACCATATAGGAGGCGAATATATGACTGAAAAAATATAATTTAAAATGATGGATAGTACGTAGTTGTTTTGTCGGGTGGTGAATAGTATATTTTGTGCAGCTATGCAATAGACTGTCGCTCTTACTGTGTATAAGTTTCGCCCACGGTATCAAATGTCCATTCTCAGAATTGTAGTAGATATCATTAGAGTTAATATTCGATCGTTAGCAACCAATTTGTAGCTAATTTTATCAAACACCACCTGGAATAACATCGCATTTAACAGCAAATTTCATCCAAATCTTGGAAAATAAACCGTTACACTATTTCCTTGGGAAAATCAGTGCAACATCTAAATTCGCAGAGGATACTTGATACATCGCAATAGAGAGTTGTCAACTGGTAGAAATCAGATAATGGTATGATTTGACCTTGACATAAAAATCCAATTGCGTATGGCATATGGACAAGCAAATGCAAATAAATGTACATTGAGACAGATTTACTAAACTTAGTTTAAGATCAGTGAATATTCTGTGAAATGCTTTCAGCGCAGTCGTATTTTTATGCAATACAAAATGAATTTAATAGTTTTGTTAATATATACATATATAGTTTTGTTATACACACACACATCTAAAACCTTAGATAATATGTTTAACTCTTGTATATCATTTATGTAATACATATATTTGTTACTTTATTCCATTTTTATAAACCAAGATACATTATTATGTTCCATCATTATGGAACACCGTTTATAAACACACACGCATGCGAGACGGACACACACACAAACATTTTCGATTTTTTCGATACGTAACGAAGGACCGAAATCTGTGTAAGCGAAATATGGAAATTGCATTGGGATTTATGAGGGAAAGAGAGAACATGGGCTTTTAATTTAGCGCCCTTCTTATCCTCAAAAATCCCAAAGCATTTCTTTTACACACATATATGCCTTTCCTTCTCACCTGAACACACGAAAATCAAAAGACTTCCGTGAAACGCGACGTTTATGGCTCATACTATTTGTCTCCTCATCTACATATTATATATATATATATATATATATATATATATATATATATAGAGAGAGAGAGAGAGAGGTGATTTTATAACATAGTTATATTCTAATTTTGGAATGAATAATTATTTTGCTCTACTCTGTATTGAGGACTCTTTTAAGAATAGTCTTTGTTGGTTATTGGAATCTTTTCCGTATACACCAATCCTATACATACATATAATATATATATATATATATATATATATATATATATATATATATATATATATATATATATATATACACACACAAAAACACACCAAATTGTCCAAATTGTGTAACAGCAAAATTGTCGAATTGTTAGAACCCTTGTATCTTAGAAATGATATTTTACTGGAATTTTCGAGGTTTTTATAGCTCTATCGAAATATAATTTGATCAATAATAATATATAATTTCTCTCCTTACCAGAAACTTCGGGATGAAATCGATCATAATGGAAAATAAGATGTTCACCATTAATTAACCATAGCTCAGGATCGGGGTTAAGACAAATCGATTTTAACCTGTTATTTTTCTAGCTGAAAAACTCAATGTTTTTTTTTCAATGACTCATACGACAAATCTTATCAATATGCCTGTCTTATCTAAAAACATAGCAAAAATAATCATAATCAGATTACTGGTGTTTTATATATTAAACATTTTTTTGAATTGACAATGATGCTGTTGTACTTTTGATATCACGACCCTCCTCAAAGACAATGCATAGTTTTCTGGCCCGCTCACTCCAACCGGTTGCCGGCTACTGATTTAGACAATATGATAAAGCGACACGGATGAATTAGATGTACAGAAAATTACAGAGATGATGTTGATAAAAGATATTTGAAGAAAAACAGATGAGATTAAAATGTGGTGTAAAATGTACCATCACCAAAACGGAATCACATAACCAGGTTCGAAACCTTGTGGCGTATACACTGCGTGCCAAATTATTTTTTTTTTTCTAATATTTCAAAAACCGTCCAATCAATTCACACAAAATTTTCACACAATGTTGGCAACACTGATCTACGTAATCACTGAAAACATTCGTACTGATCTGCGTAATGGAAACAAACTGGCGCCGTATTTGTTATCAGCACTGTGATTTGAGTGTGCCAAATTATTAGAAAAGTATAAGATTTTAGTGATAAGATGGGCCGTAAAAGCAGTTTAAGTGATACTGAAAAGAAAACTTTTACCTCAGAACTCTCAAAAGATAAATCTACACTAGAAATTTTTACATGATAGGGAAGTGTCATCAAATAGTGAAAAATTCACCGCCGACCCTACTGTGGCACTTTGCATTATTAGAAATATTCATAGAAATATGATTTAATTTTTTCTTACTCGGTTTACTAAACAGGTTGTTGATTTTTTTTTTAAACGGAAAATAATTGAGTTGAAAATAATTCACTAAGATTGTACTTGGACGATCCTAAAGGAAGAAGAAGGAAAAGAAGGGGAAAGAGAAAAAAAAGAAATACAAAAAAAAAAAGCGGTCATTAACAAAAACACGAGTCAGAAAGATATCTTAGCTAGCATGTTGACCGAATTTTTTTAAAGACAATTGGAAGAATAGAATTAGAAATAATAAAAAAGAAAGAAAGGGAAAAAGACATGATATCAAAACGGGCCGCTTGATGAAAACCAGATATCGGTCAAAGCATCTAGCCTACTTTTTGCGTAGAAAGACACCTTATCAATTTGGATAAAGGAAAATTTTTTTAGAACAATGAAAACGAAATCTTAATCAGAGAAAAAGTGTCTTTTTGGGTTGAGGGGAGTGACCGGTGGAACGGTATACAGATTCTGACCTGTTAAAATTAGAACCCCACATTGACGAGTGAAAGATGTTTTCAATTCAGATAAATTAAGATTTTCTGTCTGCCGGGTCTGACAAAAAACAAGAGGTGAAAAAAAACGATTGTCTCAGATCACAGATGGCGACAATATTCTTTCCTGAAGTCACAACTAATTAGCGGCGGGCTGGTTGACAGAGCCCAGGTGAGAGAAAGCCAAGATTGTCATTTTTCGTACGTGCAGAAAAAGGCAAAATTGGATTTTGGTTTTTTTAAAACAAGAACGATGTAACCACGCCCGAAAGGAGGAGAAAGGATGCTCGATCAATAACAATTGGTCGGAAACGGTCACGTGATCTGCAGAAAAGAAGAGAAAGAAAATGCCCGATCAGGAACCATTGGTCGAAAACGGTCACCTGACATACGAGAGACTAAGAGAGATGGGTGTGCACCTCCCCACAAAAGGCACTGTGAGGAAGTAGGGGTGAAAACAATAGCGATAATGGGAAGTCAAAAAATAATGCGACTTTTGGAATTATCGAGAAAACCCCTGACGCCGACAGACCCACCCCAGTTTGTTGCGGCGTCAATAAAAGCAGGACCCCAGTCGACAGAAATCAGTTGGAGTGGAGTTGCAGCTGGACCGCGGGCAGGGATAGAGCCTGAACGCGGGCATCAGGGCAAAAGAATTCACTCGCCCAAGAAATCCTTTGCGGGCAAAAGAATCCTTCAGACAAGAAAGACGAAGAACCCAAGTCGAAGACAGAGAGTTCAGCCCCGGACGGCAGCGAGAAGAGATCACCTCGGACGACAGAGAGTTGCGGCTGAGTTGCGGCAAGAGATCCTTCCAGCCCAAGTCGAAGACAAGAGAACTTCCAGCCAAGAGAACTTCCAGCCTAAGTCGACGAAGAAGAAGAAATACAACTCAAGTCGAAGAGAAGAATCAACTGCGAATGATCGATAGAAATTAGCCCCAGTGTCGAACCAAACCACACTCCGACATACACAATTCTAAAGAGTAGGCAATTCAAAATCTTTAGGTTGTGTGATAGAAGCTTGGTGCCATAGTCCACAGAGCGGGTTGGGAAATGAGAACAATTTTGTTTTTATGTAACGGACATTAAGATATAAAAGGTTGTTACCCATTTTTTTTTATCAGCAATCTTTTTGTCTCGTGAGTTTATTTTCTCTTTTATTTGTGTTTTGCCACCCCCGTCGGACTCAACTTGTATCGGCCCCAATCCCTGCTGGTCCTGTCTGTCTAAGATCTAAACACAGCGTGGGTAGACAGACCGGAGATCGGTACAGTTGCTTTAGTGACCAGGTATTGGAAGCGAGTCGGGAAAGGCGAGGCTGGTGATCATCTGACCAAGGGGTTGGAGCGGCACGCTTGGACCCAGGAGGAGCGACCAGGAGGAGCGACGTCACCGTTGGCGCCGTAACCAAAGGATCCGACCCTGGGCCAGGTGTGTAACCGTCACAAGTGGTGCCGTGACCAGGATCAACCCTGAGACAACCACGTCACATATGGTGCCGTGGTGACCGAGGGATTTCAACCCTGAGAAGACCACGATCGACCGCCGTTGCTGAAAATTCAGACAGAACTCAGAACGACCCGGGACCAAAGGAAAAGAAAGAACAGAATCATCTGTAAGGTAGGACACCTTGTTTTGTTTCCCAACCTCGATTGTTGCTGTATAGACTGTCTTTCTCTGTAGACATGTCAGATTATGATTCGGATAGAGCAGTGGGGGGTGAAGAAGAAGTAGGGCGGGGGTTGTCAGTGGATTTAAGGAAGCTGTTGGGTGGACCGAGGGTCCCAGTATTTGATGGCAGCGGGAAGGAGTTTAAAAACTGGCTGGCAATCCTCGAGAAGAGCCGAACCATCTACGAGCTCTCGGACCAAGAAACCCTGTATTTGGCATACGATGCCACAAAGGGAAAAGCGTCTGAGTTCGTGAGGGGGCTCTTGGAGAACCAACCCCGCTTGGCTTGGGAAGAAATAAAAAGACTACTGACCAAAGAATTCGCCGACGAAGGTACGGCCATAGAGGCCATGAGGGCCCTTTTAAAACTAACACAGCTACGGGATGAAACCCCGGGAGAATTAGGGGCCCGAGCTGGGAAGCTATCGTCGTTGGCATTCCCCGAAGTGGTCAGGGATAATGCGGTTATGCAGGCTCAACTGGCGGACCTTTTATGTAGAGGCGCTGAGCGACGAGCGTGTTCGTCACGACGTATTGAAAGAAGGACCGCTCAGACTGTCGGCAGCGATAGAGCTGGCCAGGGAGAGCCAGGGGGTGTGGGATAAAGTGAAGAGGTGTGGAAAGAAGCAGATACCAAGTCAAGAGGCTGGAAGAAGGGGGGGTAGGCGGAAGAACCCCGTGTGGAATCAGAGGGTTAAGGAAGAGGTGGATCGGGCAGAATTATGGGAGGAGGACCCCAATAGAAGGGCATGGTCGACCAGGCATGGCTTTTTAAAGCCCACGCCGGGTCGATACGGGCTGGTCTGCTGGACCTGTGGGTACGAGGACCACAGGGCGGCGGAATGTCCGACGAAGTGGGGGGTTGCCCCAGACTTCAATCAGGACAGATGCACCAGGTGTGGTAAGAAAGGACACCTGGCCAAGTGGTGCGGGCTGAGGAAGGGTGCCCCACCGATATTAACAAAGAAGGCTGAGCCCAAGAGACCGGCCCAGGGAAAAGCCAGCGGGCCACCCCAGAATTAAGAGGGAGGGTGGCCCAGTTAAAAAGGAGAGAAATAAAACTTGGACCAGTGGGTGGGCGAACCGCTTGAATACAGGACGGGTTCCCCCGAGGATAGACACAAGGCCAATCCAGTTAAAAAGGGAAAGAGCAAAATGTTGGACATGTGGTCGGGCGGGCCACTTTGCGGCAAGCTGTCCAACAAGAAGGTGCTGGTTTTGCAGGAGGCCAGGACACCTGAAAAGTAACTGTATTTTTAAAAACGGCCATGGGAGACCGGGAGAGGTCCGGCCAGGGGTCGCCCAGGTGCAGGGGCGCAGAACTCCACCTCATGAGAAAAAATGAAGGTGATTTATTGCTACCGGCGCCTATGGCTGGGTTAACCCAAAGGTGGGGACCCAGGAAGAAGAAAGCTCAAGTGTTCTCTTCGCTAACACAAGAGAAAGAACTATCCTGTAGAGCAGAGATAGGTGGTAGAGAGATGAGGGCTTTGGTAGACACAGGAGCATCTGTGTCATTGATGAGAGAGGAAGCATACAGGCGGGTGAAACGGAAGAGAAGGTTACGGGAAGCGGACATAGAGGTCACGCAAGCAGATGGAACCCCCCTGGAGATAAAAGGGATGGTGAGGCTCCCGGTGAGGATTGGGAGGGTGAAAAGCACCCAAAATTTTTACGTAACCCCCCGACCTGTGTACAGAGGCAATCTTGGGAAAGATTGGCTCCGGAGCCAGAAGGCCCAGATCGAGTTTAATCCTACTGTGTTGGTGGTGAACGGCGAGAGAACGCCATTGGGATGCCCACCAGAGGAAGAGATAACCATAGTGGTGGAGAAAGATGTAAAGTTACCTCCTAGGACCGCAGTGTCGGGAAAGGGTAGGCTAATGTCAGAAAAAAAAGGTACGGAGAGGACCTCTGCAGTTGGTCCCTGTAGAAGGAAAGGGCCTAGAAGATAGCGAGGTAACCCTGTGCGAAACGGTAGTGGAGGCAGCCAGTTAGTGCCCATAATGATGGTGAACCAGGCCCAAAAAGACTATAAAAAAGGTTAGGAGAGGGGAGAAGATAGGGAGAGCGCTTCCCCTACGAACTCTGAATCAGGTGAGATTCGAGGAGGAACGAAGGAAGCTAGTAGAGCAAACAGAAGGAATTGAAAAAAGAGCAAGCAGACAGTGAAATAGCTGCTCTGAGAGAGAGAAGGTGAAGTCAGGAGAGAGACCACCAAGTATGCCATAATAGAGGAAAGGCTGTATTATCTCTCAGGAAGGGATGAAGAAGTCAAACCCAAGTTGTATGTGCCCAAAAGTTTAAGACCAGAGATATTGGAACAGTGCCAAAAAAGGTTGGGTCACATGGGAATTGATAGGACATGTGATCTCATAGGAAGAAAGTACTATTGGCCCAAACTGTAAGAACTATGTTCGAAGTTGTGTAGTGTGCCAATCGCAGAGCAGAAGGCAGGAAATGGCACCCTTGGAGGAGACAGACGTAAAACTTCCCCTTCGAGAAAGTGAGTATGGATGTATCAGGACCATATGGGGAAACTGCACAAGGAAACAACTATATAGTGAGTTTTGTCGATTGGCTAACAAATTGGCCTGAAGCATTTGCAGTACCAGACAAGAAGGCCAGAACTGTGGCCGGGTTGATAATAAGTGAAATCTTCCCAGGTATGGTGCCCCTGTGCAATTAGTAACAGATAATGGTACGGAGAATGTGAACAACATCATGAGAGAGGTTTTGACAGGTTTGAATGTAGAGCACATAAAACATCCCCATATCACCCCCACCAGGGAAATGAAAGTGGAAAGGTTTCATAGAACCTTGGGAGATGTATTGGCCAAGTTGGTCAGAAAACACTGAAATTGGGACTTGTATTTGACGCAGGCTCTGGCGGCCGAGGTTTACGATAAACGAAACCTCCAGATTTTCTCCTTACTTTATGTTGTTTGGCAGAGACGTGGTCCTGCCTGTGGATAACCTATTGAAGCCAAAAAAGTATATGGGAGAAGATCATCATCAGCTGTTGCTGGAACAACAACATAAAATATATGTACAGGCCAGAAGAATAATAAAGAGGGCCCAGAGGAAAAGAAATGAGAGAGTGAATGCTGAAAGAAAGGTGGTAGAATTGAAGGTTGGAGATCCTGTCTACTATAAAATCCACCAGAGGGAAGGAAAACTGGACCAGAGATGGGAACCGTACTACCGGATAGTAGAGCAGACGGGCCCAGTATCATATGTAATATGGGATCAAGTGGCAGGACGAGCGAGGAGGGTTCATGCCAATGATCTGAAGAAGGCTGAAATAGCTAACCTGGAAATGAGCGAGCCGAGGCCTAAGAAGACAAGGAAAAGGAAGGTAACTCTGGTTGAACCGGAAGGAATGGAGACGGAGGAAGACTCCGAAGAAGATGAGGAGATAGGTCGACTTGACCAGATAAACGAAGCAGTCCGAGGACAGAGTTGGAACCCTCAGCGGGGATTAGCGATGTTCAGTCGTCGACTGAATCAGTGCAGAGAAGACCCCGTGAGATCGCCATCACACCCCATGTCCGAAGAAAAGGAAGAAAAAAAGACGAAGAGGTCCAATCAGGCAGTCGAAGGCTCTAAAAGAGACACCCTGAACAGGACGAAGGACCCAGCGAGTGGGAGGAGGAGGATCATCAAATACCCCTTTCCCAGCTTAAGGAAAGGATAAAGAACAGGAGAAGTTTAGACATAGAGTCGAGAGGTATTGAAGACATTCAAGGCGAAGACTCTAAACAGAAAGAAGAATCAGGGGATGAAGAAGAGGACAAAAAACCTCCTGGACGGGAGTTAAACACAGAAGGAAGGGGTGGAGGTTGAGCAGGAATCACCTCGGAAGATGAGATCAGGGAGGGAGAAGAACCCCAAATCTCAGTAGAACAAAAGGGCTGTGCAGAATAGAAGCATTTAGTGTCAACAGATAACGACACTGGCTCATCCAAGATCCTATTGGCTGATTATGGTAGATGTGAGTGGAGGGGATGGAGATGCGGGCTGCACCTCACGAGGAACGGAAGATCATTGGCATTATTGATTGGCCACCAGTGGTGTCATGAAGTACGACCTTTAGAGTGGGCGCCACGCACACCTGACCGGACCATTCTGTCTGCTAGAGGTTAGTTAGGGGAGGGAAGAGCCGAACTAAGAAAAAAAGTTATGAAATGATTGAGTGATGAGTCGAGCAAGACTAAGTGATTGTGAAGAATAACAACAAGAGAATTTGTTACCTTTCAGGAATGATCAAGATGAAAGTGTTGGTGATGACGATGATGGTGATAGCCACGCTGGTGGTGACGATGGCGGAAAAAACGCAGCCGAAACACCATTTTTAAAAAACGAGCCAAGTTAATAACCAGGTCTAAGTGGTTGGTCACATTCGTGATAGATTTGAACCCGTATGAGTCGCTATTAGATAAGTTAGGAAACGAGCTGACGCAGCTGGATGCAGCCCGATTGAAAGTAGGACAAGATTATCCCAAGCACAAAGGGTATCTTAGTTTATTGCACTCCCTAGAATCAGAAGCCACTATGATAGAGGCTCAATGGAAAGACATGCAAAACTACCTGCAGGGGATAGAGTTACTGCAGACGCGGGAACGGAGATCCGTACTTCGATTGTGGGAAAGGCATTGAGTGTCTTGTTTGGAACAGTAACTGAAGATGACGTTAAATTCATAAGAAGGAAACTGGGACAAGTGGAAGTAAACCAGAGGACGCTTGCCCAGGTGGCAAGAGAGAGTGTGACAATATTAAATGTGACAAGGTTAGAAGTATCCAAAAATAGAGCCAGAATCAATTGGTTAATAGACAACCTGGCGAAATTGAGACAAGAGGTAATTAATAATACAGAAACTGTGATGGTTGAATTACAGGAAATAAGCGGATTCATGCAAAAATATTTCCAGCTAATGACGATTACGAATAAAGTATTACTAGTCAGTCGTTGACGACTTTGCTGGAACACGTGAGCACAATTAGACATGCTGTCATTAGGACACCTCTCCCCAAGTATAAAACCCGGTCACCTAAAGGAAGCACTACTTGGCATACAGGCCGAATTACCCCGCCATTTAAGGCTACCAGTGGACCCCACTAAAGAATTGTGGAAGTACTATAATGCCCTTGGATGTGACCTTGTTAGAAAATAGGCGATTATTGGTAGTGATATCTGTCCCGTTACTAGATAGCGAGAGATATTTGAGATATACCAGGTTATAAACTTACCCATTCCCTACCCCAGAAGAGATCAAGGTTTGGGAATGATAGCAAGGTACAAGGTGGAAGCAGACTACATAGCATTAAATTCAGGGGAGAACGAAATTCATGTTGCTATCAGCTGAAGAAGCTAGAAGGTGTAGAGATGATACCCTGGGGACTTGTACCTCGTTGAGCCCTATCTATAAAACTGGTAACCGCAGACTGTGCATACTAGAATTGTTTGAAGGAAGGGGGAGGAATCAAAAGAATCTGCCAAGTAGAGGTATTAACAAACTCGGCATTACCACAAGCTATCAGTGTTTCAGACGGGGTGTGGGCAGTAGCCACACAGAAACATATCAGCCTGTCTAGGGTATGTGGGGAGAGTCCACAAGGACATTAAGAATAAGGCCACCGTTATCCCTGGTGACGCTACCCATGGATGTTCGGCGGTTGGGGTGTCCATCTCCTTGCCCCCTATTACCAGATGGAAGAAAGGTATGAAGAAAAAGATTCACTCATAGAGATGATTGGTAGAGGTTTAGTCAATTGTACAGAATTATGGGAGCCGATAGTGAAGAGATTCTCTAATGTCACCTTAAATAAGATGCCAGTATTAATGAAGCCAATAGAAAAGATCGATATGGATCACTTAAGGATAAGTTAAGTGCGTTGGGAGACGAAGGTGTAGCTTGGGAAGACGATGAGCAGATCGCGATAAGTTGGTCAATAGTAATGGGTACATTCCTAGTTATAGCCATCGGGGTGTAATAATATGGAAGATTAAGAGTAAGAGAAGATTAGCGAACGACAGTCTAGGGAGCATGCAACAACTCGAGAGGGAGATGCCGAGCAGTGTTCCTTACTCAGACAGGACTGGCGAAGAAATTGCTGAAAGACCAATGGAGGAGGCTGGCGTGAGACCACCACGTGCGGCGGGAAAACCTCCCACGGCAGAGAGGAAAACATTGACCAAGAAGAACAAACCCTAGTGAACACATCTGCACCTACAAACACACGCACACATTACCTTGCATGTAAAACAAAAGAAAATGAAAAGAACATTTCATTGCATGTAGAACAAAAGAAAATGAAAAGAACATTTCATTGCATGAAAAGAAAATGAAAAAAAAATGAACATTTCATTGCATGTAGAACAGAAGAAAATGAAAAGAACATTTCATTGCATGTAGAACAGAAGAAAATGAAAAGAAATTACATTGCCTGTAGAACAAAAAGAAAATGAAAAGAACATTTCATTGCATGTAGAACAAAAGAAAATGAAAAGAACATTTCATTGCATGTAGAACAAAAAGAAAATGGAAAGAACATTACCCTTGCTTGTTAGAAAGTAGAATAGAATTGCATGAGACAAATGCATGGTGCATGTTAAATGATGTAATTGGGTTTAGGTGTCATTTACGGGTAAATGACAAATCGGTTAGGGGAGGATTGTGGCACCTTGCATTATTAGAAATATTCATAGAAATATGATTTAATTT
This sequence comes from Acanthosepion pharaonis, assembly GCA_903632075.3. Taxonomy (NCBI): domain Eukaryota; kingdom Metazoa; phylum Mollusca; class Cephalopoda; order Sepiida; family Sepiidae; genus Acanthosepion; species Acanthosepion pharaonis. The sequence continues at coordinate 39,512 of CAHIKZ030001360.1, read as the reverse complement.
TTTTTTACTCGGTTTACTAAACAGGTTGTTGATTTTTTTTAAAACGGAAAATAATTGAGTTGAAAATAATTCACTAAGATTGTACTTGGACGATCCTAAGGAAAGAAGAAAAGAAGGGGAAAGAGAGAGGTCGAGAAAAGCAAAAAGAGAGGTCATTAAAAAAGCGGTCAAAAAAGACACGAGTCAGAAAGATATCTTAGCTAGCATGTTGACCGAATTTTTAAAGACAATTGGAAGAATAGAATTAGAAATAATAAAAAAAGAAAGAAAGGGAAAAGACATGATATCAAAACGGGCCGCTTGATGAAAACCAGATATCGGTCAAAGCATCTAGCCTACTTTTTGCGTAGAAAGACACCTTATCAATTTGGATAAAGGGAAATTTTGGGAACAATGAAAACGAAATCTTAATCAGAGAAAAAAGTGTCTTTTGGGTTGAGGGGAGGACCGGTGGAACGGTATACAGATTCTGACCTGTTAAAAATTAGAACCCCACATTGACGAGTGAAAGATGTTTTCAATTCAGATAAATTAAGATTTTTCTGACTGCCGGGTCTGACAAAAAACAAGAGGTGAAAAAAACGATTGTCTCAGATCACAGATGGCGACAATATTCTTTCCTGAAGTCACAACTAATTAGCGGCGGGCTGGTTGACAGAGCCCAGGTGAGAGAAAGCCAAGATTGTCATTTTTCGTACGTGCAGAAAAGGCAAAATTGGATTTTGTTTTTAAAAACAAGAACGATGTAACCACGCCCGAAAGGAGGAGAAAGGATGCTCGATCAATAACAATTGGTCGGAAACGGTCACGTGATCTGCAGAAAAGAAGAAAAGAAATGCCCGATCAGGAACCATTGGTCGAAAACGGTCACCTGACATACGAGAGACTAAGAGAGATGGGTGTGCACCTCCCCACAAAAGGCACTGTGAGGAAGTAGGGGTGAAAACAATAGCGATAATGGGAAGTCAAAAATAATGCGACTTTTGGAATTATCGAGAAAACCCTGACGCCGACAGACCCACCCCAGTTTGTTGCGGCGTCAATAAAAGCAGGACCCCAGTCGACAGAAATCAGTTGGAGGGAGTTGCAGCTGGACCGCGGGCAGGGATAGAGCCTGAACGCGGGCATCAGGCCCGATTCAAAGAATCCTCAGACAAGAAATCCTTTGCGGAAGAAAAAAGAATCCAGCCCAAGTAGAAGAAATCCTTCCAACTCAAGTCGAAGACAGAAGTTCAGCCCCGGACGGCAGCGAGAAGAGATCACCTCGGACGACAGAGAGTTGCGGCTGAGTTGCGGCAAGAGATCCTTCCAGCCCAAGTCGAAGACAAGAGAACTTCCAGCCTAAGTCGACGAAGAAGAAGAAATACAACTCAAGTCGAAGAGAAGAATCAACTGCGAATGATCGATAGAAATTAGCCCCAGTGTCGAACCAAACCACACTCCGACATACACAATTCTAAAGAGTAGGCAATTCGAAATCTTTAGGTTGTGTGATAGAAGCTTGGTGCCATAGTCCACAGAGCGGGTTGGGAAATGAGAACAATTTTGTTTTTATGTAACGGACATTAAGATATAAAAGGTTGTTACCCATTTTTTTTCATCAGCAATCTTTTTGTCTCGTGAGTTTATTTTCTCTTTTATTTGTGTTTTGCCACCCCCGTCGGACTCAACTTGTATCGGCCCCAATCCCTGCTGGTCCTGTCTGTCTAAGATCTAAACACAGCGTGGGTAGACAGACCGGAGATCGGTACAGTTGCTTTAGTGACCAGGTATTGGAAGCGAGTCGGGAAAGGCGAGGCTGGTGATCATCTGACCAAGGGGTTGGAGCGGCACGCTTGGACCCAGGAGGAGCGACCAGGAGGAGCGACGTCACCGTGGGCGCCGTAACCAAAGGATCCGACCCTGGGCCAGGTGTGTAACCGTCACACTACACAAGTACGCAAAAAGGCATATAAAGTCAAACCAAGGGTTATTTCACGTCGTCTCATGTCACGACTTAAACGAGAGGCCACGAAGAACCCAGGACTTACCAGTCAAGAGCTTTTCAGTCGTATTGGGGATACTATTGTGTCTAAAAGTACTCAGTGTCGGTATCTGAGGGAAATAGCAACAACAGTCAAACCTGTATCGAAGCCTCCGCTGACGAGAAATCACATTCAAAATCAATTGAAATGGGCCGAGAACAATATTTACTTCTCTAAAGTTTTGTTCACAGACGAAACTCGAACAACACATGATGGGCCAGATAGATGGTGCAAAGGCAGGGCAATGAACGGACAGAATCGCCATCAGTGTTTGAGACGCCAACAAGGCGGTGGAGGCATAATGATCAGGGGTGGTATTATTGGAAACACATTAGTGGGCCCATGGAGAGTACCAGATGGCGTCAAGATGACTGCTGATGTATACATAGCGTTTATGAAGGAGCATCTTGAACGGTGGATGAAAAGGCAAAGAGTTGACTTCAGAAGGGCCATTGTTTTCATGCAAGATAATGCCCCTTCACACGCTGCTCACAAGACTACTGAATATTTGAAACAGTTAGGCTTCGATGGACCTCAAAAATTGAAGTGGCCAGCAAATTCTCCGGATTTGAACCCAATCGAAAACCTTTGGAGCATCATGAAGCGAAGACTGTACGCCAGTGGACGACAATTCAGGAGCAACGCTGAGTTGTGGGAAGCAATTCTTGACATATCTCGCGGCATTACAGTAGATGACATCCTACAATTAACAAATTCTATGGATCGTCGACTTCTTCAAGTAATTTCAAAACAGGGAAATCACATTCCCTATTAATTTGTTTAAAACTGTGCCTTTGTTTGTATCTGTTATTATTTGTTTGATTATCTTATTTATTAGCTTTTTTTATCATAAACATTCACGTTCAACATTAATAAACGTTTTGTTTGCTCAATTCTGGGAATTTTATTAAACCTTTCAAATAATTTGGCACGTTCAAATCACCGTGCTGATAACAAATATGGCGCCAGTTTGTTTACATAGCGCAGATCAGTACGAGCATTTCAGTGATTATGCAGATCAGTGTTGCCAATATCGTGCGAAAATTTTGTGTGAATTGATTGGACGGTTTTTGAAATATGAATTAATAATGTTAATGTAATTAATGGGAAATCTCTTCGCTAACAAGACTTAATAAGGCATTAACTCATTAACAATACATTGAATAACGCGATCTTTATGTTTAAATTGTTGTCAAATGGAATTGATGTTGTTGGGCCGAGTACTTTCGAAAATATCACATTTTCATCCTCAGGGCGTAATTTTTTTATTTGCAGGTAAACTTCAATGCATGATAATTTTGAAAAAAAAAAACTTTATGCTGACATATTTCGCGAATATGAACTTTAGAATTTTTGCCTCAAATCTATCGCTTATTAAATACGATTTTACTAATTCTCACTCAATATCTGTTTATTTCTATGTGTAAGTATCGCTCATTGTTTTAACATCAGTCTCCATAGACGTAGTTGCATTGAAATTGAAATGATCTCTGAACACATGTGATTTATATAAGATAAATCTGATTCAGTTTAAATAACGTTCTTATTAAACAAGCGTTGAAGGAAATGGAGATGCAAAAGAAAGAAAAAAAAAACAAAGTTGAAATTATTGAAAACTAATTTTTATTTTATTTTTTCATCATTTCATACCAAGCTAGTCAATAAAGCCGCTAAGACTCTAGGGGTTACCTAGTGTAAGAGAGTATGAGAAAAAAATACGATTAAATTTAGAGGACAATAAAAGAACAGGTTTAAGAGATAGAAGATATCGATTTATATTGCATTTAAATCTATGAAGGTGAAAGTTAACTCGGGAGCAAGAAGCTGTCAGAGAGTTATACAAACGAATAAGTGGTAGAGAAGAAAGAGTTAGCCTGAGACTTAAATAGAACATCGTACGCTCCGACCTTCTTCAGGTGATTGAAATTTCGAACCGAAATCTTTATTCCGTCCACCGGAGTTGACTGTTCTAGTTCCATCTGCCATGCCTCTACCTGATGTCTCTGTTATTTTCCTTTAAATCAACTCCCCAAATTTGGTTCACCACTACTATGCCACAAAAATCTCCCGAGCCGTGTAATAACAGATATGAATACAATAAGAGTTCGATTTGAACTTCCAATCTCGAAGCAGGCCGGAGCTTACAACGGCCGAAACGTTGAGAATATGGCAATGAATATGAGGATTACAGTCCGAATAATATAAATAATGTAATCAGAATACTTCATCTCAGAGATATACACAGAAATAGATCTTTTAATGGAAAGAAATGATGCAGTTAATGTAAAAATGTCAAGCGTTTATATGCATGATGTATATCACTTTTTCATAATGTTCCATATATATATATATATATATATATAGTTGTATTTTTTTTCATATTTCTTGGTAAATAAATGATGTTTTTGGGGGGAATCTTTTTCTTTCATATGCAGATTTCTTTCTTGGCAAGATACGAAAAAAATATGAAAAAAAACTAAAACAAAACGACATTTAAACATTTATGCTTTTTGAGAAAACTTTTTTTCTTTTTTTTTAAATGTATAGATGAGGTAATTTATCAACAGAGACGAGAATGTTTCGTTTTTATGTCATTATAAACGTCATTATAATAGGATGTAATGCGTAAACCCAAAATAAGTGGATTGAGCAGCAAAAGTGTAAACAGAGAGAAAAGATGTCGGATGTTATGAACGCTGAACAAAAATATGAACACAGCCAATTTATCATTGTTAATATCTAATCTAAACATTTAAGTTCGTTCAAAAAGCTCATAAAAATATTCAAAGAATATTTATTTCTGAATGTAGAGAATATTCACTTCATTAACAGTTTGATTAGCAACTTCATTCATTTTGTCCGAACGCCTCCGGCAGAGACAAATGCATGAAAAATATAACAATTCGAAATTGGATAATGTCATCCTCCAGCGAATGGACTAATAGATAACGGCTGAGATTGAGAAATCGGAGAGCCGAGTTCGAATTCCAGTCGAATCCATTACGTTCACTTTGGGAAACATGAATTCTCTTCTTCTCCCCCAGCTATGGGTAAATAGCAAGATAGACCGCATTCTATGACAACTGGTCTACAGCAGAAAGAAATGGGAACCTACTACCGGAAATAAATCTGCCTCATCAGTCCTGTATCAAAAGATATAGAATTACCTAAACGTGTATTACGCATGGCACATAACTGACTGAATTAACAATAGTATATAAATGGAGAACTTTTAATATCTTTTCTATATACAAAGATATTCGCCAGAAATGGCATATGTTGATTTTTCTTTAACTTCAGGGAGTAAAGAAATATAACAATTTGGTAAAACTATTTTGTGCCATTATTTATTATGTCAAACCACAAATTTCAAATTGAGTACCATGCCACGGTTCCAAAATCGACCTGCCCTAATAGGATATGAGGTTAACAGTCCTTATTGGCCAGGCCACCTCATATACCATAGGGCCAGGTCACTTCCTATCCCATTAGGGTAGGTCGATTTTGGAACCGTAATCAATTTGAAATTTGGGGTTTTACATAATAAATAATGACAGATTTTTTTTTCCAAATCGTTACCGTTTTTTAGGAAACGTGTTTAAAGATTACGTCTAGGTTCAAAATCTTAGCGTTGGAATTCCATTCCAGTGATAAGTGAAAGTTTTATAGAACTATCTTATACCATTTATAATTTACTTAACTTTTAAAAATGGTATATGGAAAAAATGTATGGAACAAGCACATTATTACTACATCATTGTGCCATCAAATAAGACCTTTATTTACTTCAAAGGGAACAATTTAGCAATATTATGATGTAATATGTTGTGTGCAGTAGTTTTAGTGTGATTTTCAATAAACAATGTAAGTTTAAAATATTTGATTTAGAATTTGTGTCCATCAGTATTATGTATGATATTATATATAGTTTTATTTATTTTCTTTTTTTTTAACAAATGATCTAAATAATTTTATTCATTGTGTAGCCTTTCTTTTGTAATCTTTTACAATATTTTTTACACAGTTTTTACTGATCAAATACAGTAAAATAATTGCATATTTTGCTTATGGGGCTTCATCATTTCTAGTTTGAATATATTTTCCATTCATGTACCTAATACAAAAATATCAACTTTTTTTGGATTTATTATTGAAATATAAAAATTTTGATGCCATTTCTGTTCAGTTTTCAGACGAATTTTAAACTAAATGCTCAAAAATTACTGTAAACTATAAATCTTGGTTTTGGTGTCAGTAGTTATAAGATAAAATCCAAGCGTTTACACCGAGTGCAATAATATTTTTCCAAAAAGAAAACACAACCTGCCCTAATATCCCATATGTGGTGAAGGGAGAATCCTGGGAATCCTAGTAGTCAGCAAAGGTCTAGAACATATTAAAGAACAAGGATAACATGTACCTGGAAATAATCCCGCTCGAAATGCAAACTTTCTTACGAATGATAAAGCAGTTTGAAGAATATTTTGAACGTTACTTCAAAAGTTTTTTTTTTTTTTTTTTTTTTCAAAGACTGAAGATAATCGAAAATTATAAATTGTGCCCTCCTAAATTATGTCGTCAGGTTTGAGCCTTTATGAGGTGGACGAATACACTTATGTAAATATTGTTGCCAAGGCTTACGTCAAACAGACAAAAGATCATCACTTATGTAAATCAACAACTTTGGGCCCCTCGAGGTGGTGTAATGGTTCGCAAGCTTGAATCGCTAAAACAATTACGACTGAGCAGTGAGTTCAATCCTCACTGTGTTCCCAATACTTTCGGCCTTGTGCCATATCTAAGCTTCGCTTGGAAAATCACTAGAGGGTCACCTCGAGGCGGTGTAATGGTTAGCAAGCTTGTCTCGCTAAAACAATTACGACTGAGTCGTGAGTTCGATCCTCACTGGGTGCCCCATACTTTCGGCCTTGTGTCACATCTAAGATACGCTTGGAAAATCCCTATGTAAATCCAGAACTTCATTATCACTGACTCCAACAGAATACCAATCATTGCTCCATTTGTCTATCTCGTGTCATCACTATAGCTAGGCCACCAGGTGTAGTCTCGTAAATGAAACTAAATGGATTGTCCCTTGTAGTTCCTATTAATGTTTTGTTTCTCTTCTAATCCATGTTGTGATAACGATTTATACAAACAGGTGAGGTAATTCGCTGCTTTTCTCTGTCCCTCTTACCATGAATTTGTCATGTGAGTGTTATATTTTCTTAGCCCTCTTTCTTCACTATTTCAGCGAGGAAATAGGGCTAAGAAATTTCAATTGTACATTTCTTATTCGAAGTATACATGTTCTTTTTTGTTTCCATCTTCTATAAAACTTCGTTGTGGATCAGATGTTCAGTCCATCCATTCAGAATCCTTCTGCAAAATCACAATCGTGGTTGTCTCAAGTCGATCTCTCATCGATGAAAAGATTTTTCCTGCATTCACTGTCAAGCCGGAAGATCGATATTACATAAAATTCCAAAGTCTTTTCTTTGCTTATTTACTGAAAATAATCACAAATGTTTTGGTGAAAGTAAAAATTCTTATTTTATTAATATAGCCCTACAAGTCAGAGTTTAGGGAAATAGGAGTAGAAGTTGAAACATCCCGCAAAATGACGCAAGATTCGCCTGGACAAATGGTCACTGTCTTATTAAAGGTATCAAGCAGAAGTGTAAAATTGAATTACAATATATATATATATATATATATATATATATATATATATATATATATATATATAGATAGAGAGAGAGAGAGAGAGAGATCGGCAGAGCTGAGTTCGAATTCCAGTCGAATCCATTCCATTCACTTACGTGCTAATACCCTTGGGAAAGGTATGAATTCTCTTCCTCTTCCTCTAGCTATGGGTAAAATAGCAGGACAGACTGGGTTCTATAGTCTTGGATGGCAACTGGTCTAGGAGAAGGACAACTCTGAATTCAAAACCTGCGGAGGATCGTTTGGGAACCTTGTGGCATTCGGTGCACCAGGTCTCTGTATTCGGCCCTTCAAAAAGTGTGGATGGTCCTGCACGAGGCCTTCACCACTATAATCAAATCTCATGTGCCGGTGTCGGGCTGTCGATTTCCTGGAAACTGATCTGCTTGACCCTCATACGTCGAATCTCGACGGAAGAGTCGATTATATATATATATATATATATATATATATATATATATATGTATATTCCGTATATTATTAATAAAGATATTATACGTAAAGAAACTATACTTCACTCAAAAACCTTCGGTATATTTGATTTGCAAATAAACAAGCCAATACCAAATGGAAAAAAAAAGGTAAAAAAAAAAGAACTAAGAACATGCACGTTAACCGAAAATAATCGTTCTAGCATACGAGTTCAAATTTATAAAAAAAAAAAAATCCAATGCAAGTACCCAAACCAACTAAAATAACTTAACTAACTAAATCGTATTTACGATTCCAATGGAATAAATTATGACCATGGAATATTAAAAAAACATTTATTTTGTATATATATATATATATATATATATATATATATATATATATATATATATATATATATGTGTGTGTGTGTGTGTGTGTGTGTGTTTTTTATATATATATATATATATATATATATATATATATATATGTGTTGTGTGTGTGTGTGTGTGTGTGTGTAAATAAAATGTCATTCATCGGCGCTTGTTTAACGTTGTGAGAGGCCAAACGATGAATGTGAGTACCGTAAGGCTTTGAGTAATGAGTATTATTCCGAGATGGATGCAACGAGCCATCGTTCAATGCGAACCTGCAGATCGCTCAACACAGGAAATGAAGAGATTTGTTAACCTATGCTTATTTAAATATAATTATGCAGCCAATGGTTTTGGTGAGAAAATTCTGTTCTAGGTACCGTGGAAAAAATGGTGGATTGCTTTCGAAGAGTGGCACATATTTTTTGTATACAGTGAAAATATCAATTTTTTTAACATTAGATTATTTGTCAGGAACACTGAATAAATCTAGAACGTCTTACCAGATTGAAAAGTGCAAAATACGGAATTAATCTATCCCAGATAATTAGTATTTATCTATCTATCTATCTCAGACTATTCGTATCTATCTATCTATCTATCTAAATAAATAAATAATGAGTTCATTAATTACTGACCACTGCCAAGAAATTTTTTTTTAAATATTCAAATAATTTCTATTTTATAATCTTTTACAACAGAATTTCTTATTGTCTTCTTGTATTTCATTCATTGTCAATATATTTCTATTGTTCATATAACAATTCACTGAGTAGTAATTGCATTAATCCACTGATAATTAGCATTTACTTAATCATCAGTGTCTATAATTTATGTCTGAAGGCAGAAAATTCGTATTGTTTTATATTTTTTTATTTAAATTATATATATATATATATATATATAATTTAAAATGTGTTGATATATATATGTATATATATATATATATATATATTTAAAATGTGTTGATATATATATATATATATATATATATATATATATATATATATATATATATATATATATTTAAAAGTGTTGATATATATATATATGCGCAATTTTTATATATATTATTTATATATTGTATATGCACGAGATTGTCTGACGATCGCAGAGATAGTGAAACACAGGATCACAAACTCACACTAATCCAACTAGATGACAAGTACAATACAATAAATTATTATAATTTACTTTATTGTAATGGACTTGTAATCTTTGATGATGGCTTATGTAAGCCGAAATCTTTGACAGAATTAACAATAAAATCATCTATCAAGATAATGATTTTCTATCGTGTTTCAGTTTCAGTGATAATGCTAAAAAGTTTAATCGACAATATGAAAGGAATTTGCTTAAAAGAAATACACAAAACTTTTCTATATGTCGGTGTGTGTGTGTGTGTGTGTGCGTGTGCGTGTGCGTGTGTATGTATGTTGAATGTGTGTGTTTCATATAATATACGGGAACTTTTAAAATTGTATGACACAAAGAAGTATTTGAACTGATCGTAAAACTTGATTTATTTAGGCAAGTCATGAGGATAATCCAGTATATAAAATGTGGGCAGGGGCACCTCGACGTGGTGCAATGGTTAGCACTATTGTCTCACTAAAACAGTTACGACTGATTAATGATTTCGATCCTCACTGGGTGCCACATACTTTCGGCCTTGTGCCACATCTAAGATACGCTTGGAAAATCCAGGGCACCTCGCGGTGGTGTAATGTTTAGAAAGCTTGTCTCGCTAGAACAATTACGTCTGATTAGTGAGTTCGATTCTCACTGGGTGCCTAACCACTAATTTCGATTTTGTGCCACATCTACGCTGTGCTTGGAAAATCACTATAAAATGTGGGCAAATCGCCTTCATATGAATAAAAAAAAACGGAATAGAAGAGTTACTTGAAATAGAAAGTTGTTTCTACGGCTCAATTTAAAACGACCTAGTACTCAACCTAAACATATATAGCAGATTGTTCTCCTTCTACTTCTATTGCGTCCTTCAGTACGTCATGATGAAGGCTCTGCACAATTTCCTATCTTTTGTAACTCTTATTAAATTATATATTTTTGTTAATTCTCCTAAACCTTGTTCTGCCATCCATTTACTCATTTTATGTATGTAGATTATCCACTATTTTCATCTTGCCTTCAATCTTGCATGTAAGTATCAAATTTTCAAAGCTCCCTTCTTCATTTCTGTTGAGGAGGCCACCCCTTTTTATACAAATGAACTCACCCAAAATATACATATACTACTGCAAGAGCAAGACCGAAGAGCCGAGTCGAGTCCAGAGTAAAAGGTTGTAGGTAACCGTAAATTGTTTTTGAGGTATCAACCATTTTAGGAGTCACAGTGAGCGAAAACCTATACTTTTAAGAAGAATGATTCGATACTTCTGTGGCACCATTTACGAGGCAAAGAAAGGAAGAGAAAAAAAAAAGAAAAAAGAGAAAGAAATGCGAGACGAATCGAGGAGGTGATAAAACAACACACACACATGGCCTAAGAGACAATGAAAATATTTTGATAAGTAACAAATGAAAAAAAAAGAGTCATTACAATGACAGGGAATTTCTGAGTAAAAAAAAAAAAAAAGGGAAAGAAAGAAGGATTTCCAGATGTGTTTTGATAATGGCTATGTTATCTAAGCGTAACAACAGAATGGCTGGACCAAAGGAAAAAAAATTCAAGAAAATGTTATTTTTGATAAGTGACAAAAACAGGCGACTAATAAGGACTTTGGACAGATATGAAAATTAAATCCCACCCAAGCAGTTTCAGCTGACTGAATTTTTTTCGACAAAACAACTTTTGCCCTGCGATAATAAAATTATGTTATCAGACATATGTACCGAAGGAAAATTAATGGGGAACCAAAAAAATTTTTCTTTCTTCCTTGGAGGCGACAGGCTGACTGAAAATTTGGGGATATTTCTTTTCTGAAGCCATGTTACGAAAATCCAACCATCTTGATAAATTAGCGATAAACTGCCTGACAAACACCACGTGTAAAACAAGAGTTGTCATATTGTCCGTTCGTGGCTATAACGGCGATTTGAAAGGAAGAAAAAAAAAAAGAGAAGAGATAATTAATTTTTTTTTTAGTTAAGCAAGGTATTTTTTTTTCCCAAACAAAGCCGCGGATTGTTCACGCCCGACTAAGACGTCACTGGTCAGGTGGTGATCACGCGACGCACGAAGGAGGAGGAAAGATACCCGACCAAGACCTCATTGGCCGAGAGTGATCACGTGACGCACGAAGAAGGCTGTCAACGCCCCATCCAGAGTATAAGTATGAGAAGCTGCTACGAAGAAGTGGGGAGGGCAGTTCACGCCCCTCAGAAGTATGGTGAGAAAGGTGGGAGTAAGGAAAAAGTTACCAAAAATGGAAAAGAGTGGAAAATCCATAACCAGAAATAAAAGAGGTGGATATGTATTTAGAATTATCGAGAACCCCCGACGCCAACAGAACCACCCCGGTTTTGGTCGGCGTCAATAAAAACGAGGCCCCAACAGTCAGAAATCAGTTCGGACTCCAGCGGAGAGTTGAGTTCCCAGAGTCAGTCTCCAGTTGAAACCGCCTCGAGATTGCTGACCAAGATTCACGCAAAATTCCGGACTCCTCTTCAACCCAAAAACAATTATTTTGAAGAGCGACTTAGAACCAGACTACCGAAATAAGTTTTTTTTCGACTTTCGTCCGAAGACACACCGAAAAACCAATTTCTTAGAGAGCAAACAACTTGAAGCGTTAAAACCTGCCTAACGGAAATCGACGTGTCACAATCCACAGAACGGGTCAGCAGATAGATGCAGTCCTATGTATCGAACAACTAGACATAAAGTTTGTTACCTTTTTCTTTGATACTTTGAACTTTTTGAGTTTTCATTTTATTTTCTTTTATGCATATTTGTGTGGTATCACCCCCGTTGAACTCAGTTTGCATTACGGCCCCAACCACTGTTTGATCTCGTCTGCCTAAGATCAATTCACAACGTGGGTAGGCAGACTGGAGATCAATGCAGTTACCTTGGTAACCAGGCGTTGGAAGCGAGTTGGGAACGACGAGGCTGATATCAAATCTAACCAGATTCCCACCCACCAAAAGGTTAGAACGTCACATTTGGGTGCCGCGACCGAACCAAGGTTGGTCGTCACAGGACGAGACAACACGACTGACGCGACAGGCGGACGTTTTGGGCAGCGACACCCGCGACCGATAAAGCCGGACGTCCAGTTGGTCGTTTGGGATCGACCGGACGAATAGGACAAAACGACTGGCGCGACGAGGCGAGGACGTCACGTTTGGATTGCAGGGATCGACCGCTGTTGCTCTGATGCTGAGAAGAAATCAAATTGGTGCTGTTTGGGACAAACGACCGAGGACCGAGAGGAACGAGAACAGAATCGTCTGTGGCGGTAGGACACTTTGTTTGATCGATTGTTGCTGCGTAGATTGTCTTTCTCCTTAAATATGTCGGACTATGATTCAGATAGAGCAGGGGGATGAAGAGGGGTTAGACAAGGGTTGTCAGCTGACCTAAGAAGCATTTGACGGCAGTGGGAAAGATTTCAAAAACTGGCTGGAAATCCTGGAGAAGAGCCGAGTTATATATGAACTCACGGACCACGAAACCCCGTATCTGGCATACGATGCCACAAAGGGGAAAGCCTCTGAGTTTATGAAGGAGCTCTTGGAGAGTCAACCCCACTTGTCTTGGGAAAGATTAAAGGGACTATTGACCAAGGAATTCGCCGACGAGGGCACGGCTATACAGGCCTTGAGAGCCCTCCTAAAGCTGACACAGCTGCGAGACGAAACCACTGGAGAATTTGGGGCCCGAGCGGGGAAGCTGTCATCATTGGCCTTCCCGGAGGTGGTTAGAGACAATGCGGTCATGCAGGCTCAACTAGCAGACCTGTGGAGGCGCTAAGTGACGAGCGTGCTCGTCACGACGTGCTGAAAGAGGGACCGCTGAGACTGGCCAAGGAGAGCCAGGGCGTATGGGAAAAGCTGAAAAGGTGTCGAAGGAAACAGATACTAAGTCAAGTGGCCGGGAGAAGGGGGGAAGGCGGAAGATCCCCCGCGTGGAATAGGAAGGTCAAACTAGAAGTAGATCAGCCTGAGGTGTGGGAAGAAGATCCCAATAGAAAGGCATGGTCAACCAGGCATGGGTTTTATAAGCCCACGCCGGGTGGATACGGGCTGGTCTGCTGGACCTGTGGGTTTGAGGACCACAGGGCGGTGGAATGTCCGAAGAAGTGGGGTTTGCCCCCAGACTTCGAACAGGACAGGTGCACCAGGTGTGGAAAGAAAGGACACCTGGCCAAGTGGTGCGGGCTGAGAAAAGGTGCCCCACCGATATTAACAAAGAAGGCCGAGCTCAAGAGACAGGACCAGGGAAAAACCAGCGGGCCACCCCAGAATTAAGAGGGAGGGTGGCCCAGTTAAAAAGAAGGGAAATAAAAGCTTGGACCAGTGGTCGGGCGAGCCGCTTGGGTAGAGGACAGGTCCCGCCGGGAGTAAACGGGAGGTTAGCCCAGTTGAAGAGAAAAAGAGCAAAATGTTGGACATGTGGTCAGGTGGGCCACTTTGCGGCGAACTGTCCGGAAAGAAGGTGCTGGTTTTGTGGGAGACCAGGGCACCTGAGGAGAAGCTGTCTCCTTAGGAGCAGTCGCGGGAGACTGGGAGAGGTCCAGCCGGGGCCGCCCAGGTGCGGGAAGCGCAGAACTCCCCCTCGTGGGTATAATGAAGGTGATTTATTCCTACCGGCGCCTGAGGCTGGGATGACCCAAAGGTGGGAACACAGGAAGAGGAAAGCCCAAGTGTTCTCTTCGCTGACGCAAGAGAAAGAGCTATGCTGTAGAGTAGAGATAAGGGGTAAGGCGATGAAAGCTCTGGTAGACACAGGAGCATCTGTGTCATTGCTGAGAGAGGAAGCATACAGGCGGGTGAAACGGAAGAGTAGGTTACGGGAAGCGGACATAGAGGTCACGCAAGCAGATGGAGCACCCCTGAAGATAAAAGGGATGGTGAGGCTCCCTGTGAGGATTGGGAAATTAAGAAGAACCCCAAATTTTAACGTAACCCCCGACCTGTGTACGGAGGCAATCTTGGAAGAAGATTGGCTCCGGAGCCAGAGGGCCCAGATAGAGTTCAACCCCACTGTGTTGATAGTGAATGGCGAGAGAACGCCATTGGGATGCCCACCAGAAGAAGAGATAACAATAGTGGTGGAGGAAGATGTAAAGCTACCCCCTAGAACGGCGGTGTCGGGAAAGGGTAGGTTAATGTCAGGGAAGAAAATAGGAAAAGACCCCTGCAGTTGGTCCCTTTAGAAGGGAAGGGCATAGAAGAGAACGAGGTAACTCTGTGTGAGACGGTGGTGGAGGCAGCTGAATTAGTGCCCATTATGATGGTGAACCAGGCCCAAAATAATATAAAGGTTAGGAGAGGGGAAGAGATAGGGAAAGCGCTTCCCCTACGGACTCTGAATCGGGTGAGAAGAAAACTTGTAGAGCAAACAGAAGGAATAGCGGACGAGGATATATTAGCACCGGATCAATTTAGAAGCAGAGTGGGGGCTCTGCTGAGGGATAATCGAGATGTGGTAGCCCAGTCAGACAAGGAATTGGGCCAGACCCACACAGTCAAAATGAAAATCGACACCGGAGATCACCCCCCTGTGAAATTAAAACTCTACCGGACACCTATTCATAAAAGACCCCTTGTAGAAAAGGCAGTAGAAGAAATGTTGGAAGCTGGGATGATCGAAAGATCGATCTCCCCTTGGAGCTTTCCAATAGTAATAGTGGGTAAGAAAGATGGCGGGCACCGTTTTTGTGTAGATTTTAGAAAATTGAATTCCATATCGAAGCCGTTGGTCGTGCCATTGCCAATAATAGATGACATATTGGCATTATTATGGAAGGCAAAGTACTTCTCTACGTTGGACTTGAGGTCCGGGTATTGGCAGGTAGCCCTTGATGAGGCTGACAAGGAGAAGGTCGCATTTGCGTGTCACCTAGTACTGTTTCAGTTCAGGGTGATACCATTCGGTTTAGCTAATGCTCCGGGAATCTTCCAACAGCTAATGTCAATAGTGTTAGGAGGATACGAGAGCTTTGCCATGGCATATTTGGACGATATCTTAATATTTTCGGAGACAGTAGAACAACACTTTTTCCATCTAAAACAAGTGTTGGGAAGGTTAAGAAAACACGGCTTAAAATTAAAATTGTCGAAGTGTCATTTTCTGAAGGAGGAGACTAGATATTTGGGCTTTGTCATAAACGGAGACTGTATTAAACCCGACATGGATAAGGTGAAAGTCATAAGGGAAATGCCAGAACCTAAGACAGTGAGACAGGTAAGAGGTTTTATAGGAGCTATAGGTAACTACAGACGCTTCGTCCCGGCATTTTCGAGAATTGCCATACCACTAGTAGCCCTGACGAAGAAATACGCTAGGTTCAAGTGGACAGAGGACTGTCAACGGGCATTTGATACGCTAAAGGAACTGTTGACAGCCGTCCCACTTCTGACGTACCCAGACCTCAGCAAGCACATGGTACTATACACTGATGCCAGTGAGCAGTGTGTAGGAGCAGTTCTTACCCAGCCGTATCCCGATAAAGAAGGACCAGTGCCAGGCATACCAGAGGAAGTACCGATATACATCCTCTCTCATAAGCACTCAGAGACACAACAGAGATGGCCAGTAATAGAAAGAGAAGCATATGCCATCATGTATGCTCTCCAAAAACTGGACTACTATTTGAATGGTGCGGTCTTTACTATAAAAACAGACCACAAAACTCTGCAGTACCTATTGCAGGCAGAATGGACAAATAATAAGAAAATTCAGCAGTGGGCACTTAAGTTAATTGGCTACCACTGTAAGATAGAGTATTTGGCAGGGAAGGAAAACACGTGCGCAGATTTACTCTCAAGAATACCGAAACAACTGGAAGAAAGATCTGTAAAAGTAGAGCAGGGAGTAGATGATAAAGCCTATAGAATAGGAGTGATTAACTCTAATAAGCTAAAGGATCGCGCTATCTCAGAATCGGACGAAGAAGGGGACACACAGATAATAACCGATCCCTACTGGACAGAAGGAATTGAGAAGGAGCAGGCAGACAGTGAAATAGCTGCCCTGAGAGAAAAGGTGAAGGCATGAGAGACCACCAAGTATGCCATAATAGAGGAAAGGCTGTATTATCTCTCAGGCAGGGATGAAGAAGTCAAGCCCAAGTTGTATGTGCCCAAAAGTTTAAGACCAGAGATATTGGAAGAGTGCCACGAGAGGTTGGGTCACATGGGAATTGATAGGACATGTGATCTAATAGGAAGAAAGTACTATTGGCCCAAACTGTACGGAGAGGTCACTAACTATGTTCGGAGCTGTGTAGTGTGCCAGTCGCAGAGCAGAAGGCAGGAAATCGCACCATTGGAGGAGACGGACGTACCGAACTTCCCCTTCGAGAAAGTGAGTATGGATATATCAGGACCATATGGAGAAACTGCACAAGGAAACAACTATATAGTGAGTTTTGTCGATTGGCTAACAAATTGGCCTGAGGCATTGGCAGTACCAGACAAGAAGGCTAGAACTGTGGCCGGTTTGATAATAAGTGAAATCTTCCCTAGGTATGGCGCCCCTGTGCAATTGGTAACAGATAATGGCACGGAGAATATAAACAGCATAATGAGAGAAGTTCTGACAGGTTTGAATATAGAGCACGTAAAAAACATCTCCATATCACCCCCAAGGAATGCTAAAGTGGAAAGGTTTCATAGAACCTTGGGAGATGTATTGGCCAAGCTGGTCAGAGAGAACACTGGAAATTGGGACTTGTATTTGACGCAGGCTCTGGCGGCCGTGAGGTTTACGATAAACGAAACCTCCAGATTTTCTCCTTACTTTATGTTGTTTGGCAGAGACGTGGTCCTGCCTGTGGATAACCTATTGAAGCCCCGAAGAAAGTATATGGGAGAAGATCATCATCAGCTGTTGCTGGAACAACAACATAAAATATATGTACAGGCCAGAAGAATAATAAAGAGGGCCCAGAGGAAAAGAAATGAGAGAGTGAATGCTGAAAGAAAGGTAGTAGAATTGAAGGTTGGAGACCCTGTCTACTATAAAATCCACCAGAGAGAAGGAAAGCTGGACCAAAGATGGGAACCGTACTACCGGATAGTAGAGCAGACGGGTCCAGTATCATATGTAATATGGGATCAAGTGGCAGGACGAGCAAGGAGGGTCCATGCCAATGATCTGAAGAAGGCTGAAATAGCTAACCTGGAAATGAGCGAGTCGAGGCCTAAGACAAGGACAAGGAAGGTAACTCTGGTTGAGCCGGAAGAAATGGAGACGGAGGAAGATTCCGAAGAAAATGAGGAGATAGATCGACTTGGCCAGATAGACGAAGCGATCCGAGTGACGGAATGGGAACCCTCGGCGGGGATCAGCGATGTCCAGTCGTCGACTGAATCGGTGCAGAGAAGACCCTGTGAGGTCGCCATCGCACCCCCATGTCCAAAGAAAAGGAAGAGAAAAACGAGGAGATCCAATCAAGCAGTCAAGGGCTCTAAAAAGAGGCACCCTGAACAGGACGAAGGGCCCAGCGAGTGGGAGGAAGAGGATCAAATACCCCTTTCCCAGCCCAAGGAAAAGATAAGGAACAGAAGAGATCTAGACATAGAGTCAAGAGGTATTAAAGACGTCCAGGGCGAGGACTCTAAGCAGAAGGAAGAATCAGGGGATGAAGAAGAGGACAAAACACCTCCTGGACGGGAATTAAACGCAGAGGGAAGGTTAGAGGTTGAGCAGGGACCACCTCGGAAGATGAGATCAAGAAAGGTGAAGAACCCCAAATCTCAGTAGAACAAAGAAGGCTGTGCAGAATAGAAGCATTCGGTGTCGACAGATAACGACACTGGCTCATCCAAAACCTGCTGGCTGACTGCGGTGGATGTGGATGGGGGGATGGAGTCGCGAGCTGCACCTCACGAAGGACGGAAGAAGATTATTGGCATTGCTGACTGGCCATCAGTGGTGTCATGAAGTACGACCTTTGGAGTGAGCGCCACGCACACCTGTCCGGACCATTCTATCTGCTAGGAGTTAGTTAGAGGAGGGAAGAGCTGAAATTAGTAAGAAATTATAGAATTATTGAGTAAAGAATTGTGGAAATCTTATAATGCACTGGGATGTGTGAACTTGTTGGAAAATAGACGACTTTTCCGTTGTTAGATAGAGAGAGTATATTCGAGATATACCAGGTTATAAATTTACCCATTCCCTTTGGGAATGATAGCAAGGTACAAGGTGGAAACAGAATATATAGCTTTGAATTCGGGGAGAACGAAATTCATGTTGCTAACAGCTGAAGAAGCTGGAAGGTGTAGAGATGATGCTCTAGGGACTTGTACCTCGTTAAGCCCTATCTATAAAACTGGTAACCGCAAAATGTGCATACTAGAATTGTTTGAAGGGAAGAGAGAAGGAATTAAGAGAACCTGCCAAGTGGAGGTATTAGCAAACACGGCATTACCACAAACTATCAGTGTTTCAGACGGGGTGTGGGCAGTAGCCACACAGAAACCCTATCAGCTTGTCTAGGGTATGTGGGGAGAGTCCACAAGGACATTAAGAGTAAGGCCACCATTATCACTGTTAAAGTTACCCATGGATGTTCGGCATTTGGGATATCTATTTCCTTACCCCCTATTACCAGGAAGAAGAAAGATATGAAGAGAAAGATTCAATCATAGAAATGATTGGCAGAGGCTTAGTCAATTGTACAGAATTGTGGGAGCCAATAGTGAAGGGATTCTCTAATGTTACCTTGATTAAAATGCCAGTACTAATGAAGCCGATAGAAAAGATCGATATGGATCAATTGAGGGACAAGTTAAGTGCGTTGGGAAACGAAGGTGTGGCTTGGGAAAACGATGAGCAGATCGCGATAAATTGGTCAATAGTGATGGGTACATTCGTAGTTATAGCCATCGGGGGTATAGTAATATGGAAGGTTAAGAGTAAGAGGAGATTAACGAACGACAATCCAATGATCATGCAGCAACTCGAGAGGGAGATGCCGAGCAGTGTTCCTTACACATACGGAATTGGCGAAGAAATTGCAGGAAGACCAGCGGAGGAGGCTGGCGTGAGACCGCCACGTGCGGCGGAAAAACCTCACACAGCGGAGAGGAAACATTGACCAAGAAGAACAAGCCATAGTAACCACATCTGCACCCACAGGCACACGCACACATTACATTACATATAAAACAGAAGAAGATGAAAAAGAACATTACACTTGCATGTAAAACAGAAGAAGATGTAAAAGAACATTACACTTGCATGTAAAACAGAATAAGATGAAATTGCATGTAGAACAGAAGAACTTGAAAGAGAACATTACATTTGCATGTCGAACAGGAGAAGATGGAAAAGAACATTACATTGCATGTAGAAAAAAAGAAGTTGAAAGAGAACATTACACTGCATGTAGGAATGTAGTATAGAATTGCATGGGACAAATGCATGATGCATGTTAAATGGTGTATTTGGGTTTAGGTGTCATTTACGGGTAAATGACAAATCGGTTAGGGGAGGATTGTAGCACCATTTATGCGAGACGAATCGTAGGTGATAAAACAGCCACACACATGGCCTAAGAGACAATGAAAATATTGATAAATAACAAGTGAAAAAAGTGTGTCATTACAATGACAGGGAATTTCTGAGTAAAAAAAAAAAAAGGGAAAGAAAGAAGGAACCAGATGTGTTTTGATAACGGCTATGTTATCTAGGTGCGTACACGAATGGCTGGACCACTGCCCAGGAAAAAATTCAAGTGAAAATGCTATTTCGATAAGTGACAAGAAACAGGCGACTAAAAAGACTTTGGACAGATATGAAAAAATTAAATCCCACCCAAGCAGTGCAGCTGACTGAATTCTTTTCGACGAAACAACTTTGCCCTGCGATAATAAAATTATGTTATCAGACATATGTACCGAAGGAAAATTATGGGGAACCAAAAGTGTTTTTCTTTCTTCCTTGGAGGCGACAGGCTGACTGAAAATTTGGGGATATTTCTTTTCTGAAGCCATGTTATGAAAACCAACCATCTTGATAAATTAGCGATAAACTACCTGACAAACACCACGTGTAAAACAAGAGATGTCATATTGTCCGTTCGTGGCTAGAGAAATGATAACGGCGATTTGAAAGGAAGAAAAAGGAAAGAGAAGAGATAATTAATTTTTTTTTAGTTAAGCAAGGTATTTTTTTTTCCCGAAACAAAGCCGCGGATTGTTCACACCCGACTAAAATATCACTGGTCAGGTGGTGATCACGTGACGCACGAAGGAGGAGGAAAGATACCCGACCAAGACCTCATTAGCCGAGAGTGATCACGTGACGCACGAAGAAGGCTGTCAACGCCCCATCTAGAGTATACGTATGAGAAGCTGCTACGAAGAAGTGGGGAGGGCAGTTCACGCCCCTCAGAGGTATGGTGAGAAAGTGGGAGTAAGGATGGGTTACCAAAAATGGAAAAGAGTGGAAAATCCATAACCAGAAATAAAAGAGGTGGATATGTATTTAGAATTATCGAGAACCCCTCCGACGCCAACAGAACCACCCCGGTTTTGGTCGGCGTCAATAAAAACGAGGCCCCAACAGTCAGAAATCAGTTCGGACTCCAGCGGAGAGTTGAGTTCCCAGAGTCAGTCTCCAGTTGAAACCGCCTCGAGATAGCTGACCAAGATTCACGCAAAATTCTTCAACCCAAGAACAATTATTTTGAACCTTAGAAAGACCACCGTTTTTTTTTTTCGACTTTCGTCCGAAGACACACCGAAAACCAATTTCTTAGAGAGCAAACAACTTAAAGCGTTAAAATTTGCCTAACGGAAAACGACGTGTCACAATCCACAGAACGGGTCGGCAGATAGATGCAGTCCTATGTATCGAACAACTAGACATAAAGTTTGTTACCTTTTTCTTTGATACTTTGAACTTTTTGAGTTTTCATTTTATTTTCTTTTATGCATATTTGTGTGTTATCACCCCCGTTGAACTCAGTTTGCATTACAGCCCCAACCACTGTTTGATCTCCTCTGCCTAAGATCAATTCACAACGTGAGTAGGCATACTGGAGATCAATGCAGTTATCTTGGTAACCAGGCGTTGGAAGCGAGTTGGGAACGACGAGGCTGATATCAAATCTAACCAGATTCCCACTCGAATCACCAAAAGGTTAGAACGTCACATTTGGGTGCCGCGACCGATACCAAGCCAGTTGGTCGTCACAGGACGAGACAACACGACTGACGCGACAGGCGGACGTCACGTTTGGAGCAGCGACACCCGGACGGAGCAGCGAGGAGCAAAAAGCTGGCGCCGCGGCGAGGACGTTACAATTAGTGCTGTTTGGGGACGTCACAACTAGCGCTGTGGTAGATCAGGATAGAACGTCACAGTTGGCGCTGCGACCAGGGAACGACGTCACACTTCAATACCGAAGACTGTATATATATTTTGCTACTAACCCGTATTCCTGGAACTACTAACCTGCGTTACCAGTTTGTATTTTTACGTTAATATTTTATTTTCATATATTCATTCCTGTCGTTTTTTATTTATCGGTACCTGATTTCAACCCGGAATCCACAACAATTTCCTCTATCATAATTTCTTCATATTTATGAATTTGTATCTCTCTGTATTCATCAATCACATTTTTCCATGTTTAATATATATATATATATAATGTTAATTTAGAGAAAATTATTATACATACTTAAAAATAAAAGTGAGACATGATTTTATTATAACAAAAAGAAAAAAAATTATTTTATGATTAAAATTTGTTCTTGTCAAAATATCGTTTCTTAGCCTTGATTCTCGCAGCACAGATTTTTGGCATACATTGCAAAAGTTTCTCAAAGTATAAGTTTTGTAATTGATTTTTGTCAATGACTAAGATTTATTTTTTATTTATTTTTTACTCTTCAGATGAAATTACTTCCATTTTAATTCCAGGGTTGCTTCAACGTCTTGAACTACACTCACACACACACACACACATATATATATATATATATATATATATATATAATTATTATTTATTCGAAAATTATAACATATGTTCTAAAATCACTATAAATATATCCATGTTGTTTTAACACTTCTGGTGTCTTATCAAATGTTGGTGTTGAATGTCTAATCAATAAAATAATAATAATAATAATAATTATACATTCAACACCATCACTATTGTAGTGATTTTATAACATATTTATCTTATAATTTTCGAATAATTATTTATATATCACAATCTCTCTCCATATGCATACATATCTCAATTTAGACATAACGATTTGTTCATATACCTCTCACTCATTCTCTGTCTCTCTACATGCTCACACACACATATATATATATATGCATATCTGAATTTGTTCATATTTACCCTTCTATCTCAGAATGTTTCTATATATCTGTCTACCTTTTTAACAATAATTAATAAGCAATAAATTAATAATATATGTATATATACAAAGCCTTTACTTAAATGTGTAGAAACAGAGCATTAACTTAAATATTTGTATCTATAACAATACAGCATTTACTTAAATATTTGTATCTATAAAAATAACGTATAAACAGAAGATAACTTAAAATCATTTCCGGACTTTGTCCATTTCGTAGTGTGTGACGTTATTTGTTTATGTTTGGATACTCATCGAGCAGAGATGCCTGTTCGGATGAAATCATGGAAAAGTTGTAGTTTAAAAGCAGTAAAATTCGACCTTGCTAACCCGACGTTCCTCTGTAGCTAAACTGGTATAGCCCGTCAGGTTATACGACAGTTCCTTTTTTGATACAGGTTCCATTACTGTCGGAGGAAGCATATTTTCTATGAATATTTCTCGGACGTTCAGATTGTTAATACTGTTTATTATAAAGAGAATATTTGCTTATATATTTATGCCTATGAAAATAACGTACAAACTTTATATATATTTCAACAGTTTCTTACTGATGTTAAGTATGACTATCTTTTTTGTTTACATTTTCTTTCAAACTGTTGTTGCCCAAATGTTCGGTTCATTGTATTCTCAACATCATTATGCAGAACCATGTGTTTCTGTTGCTTTAGGCCTGTTCTTCAGCTGTGTGGAAATTTTCCAGCAGTCACTAACATGTAGCCGGACTGACAGGGGAGGGAGGAGAAAAAGAAGACTTATACTTTTCACAAGGGTATTAGCAATTAAGTGAATGTAATGGACTCGAACTCTTCTCTTCTATTCCTCAATTCGAGCCACTATCCATTACTCCACCGTGCCACCCGCATTATGCTACTCTTTTTGCATTTTCGAGGATAAGTTGTATTATGCAAAGATGGTTTTCGCTGGAGAGGTTCAAATTCATTCAAATGAATTTTCGTCCTTGTATCTTCCAAGAGCGTTACAGTGTGTTTTTTTTTCTGGTGAGCTAACTTAATAAGACATGAAGTAGAAACCTTGTCATTCTTGTTACATGTCCCGACCCTCGAAGACGGTATTTAATGATCAGCGATTAGATGTTGGCCCTTTCCAAGATTTTAATGTTGCGCACATAGTAATTCCAATTTGATGTCATATATAAAAAATGTAAATCATGAAAACTCATCTTCTTACGTAGGGTGACAAGATATCCCGAAGAAGACAAAGTCACGTCTACTTCCCATGACAAATGAGCAACAACTGCGTCACACCGCCTGTTAAACACACTTACAATAGGGGGAGGAAGCAAAAGAAACAAATTTCCATCAAAGAATTAAGAATTCTTTATAGGGTTGGGGTGACAAAACAGCTCATATGGCTAACGCAGAGTAAAGCAAAAAAAAACATAGTTCATTAACCAACAAGGCCTAGTATGAGTGAAATGCCTTTTCGGATTTTTACTGATAACTTTTGGTATCATTTATTTCCGTTTTATGTCATTAAATTGATAAAAATTGTTCAATCGTTCCTGAATTGTTTGTTCTTTTTTCATGTATAACAAATAAACATTTGTTTATTTTTCCTTATGAAGCTGGCTTATAGACGAGTATATACGGTAATTATATTTAGATAAAAGAAAAAATTATGATTTTATAGTATTTTATTCTATGTGCCATATCGTTTAAAAAATTCAAAACGACATCACCGAGTCTAAAAAATAATATCTAAACAATGTTGCTTAGAAAATAACATAATATTTTTCAGTCGTCTTAACGTTATTACATATTCAATGCAATTCCAATTAAGGATTCGGCGGAATGTCAGTTACGTCCCTTGAGCGCCATCAGCCTCGCAAATTAACATGTCCAGGTTTGTTGATTTGAAAACAAGAAGAGATCACAGTTTCAATTCTTCACTGAGAAATCAAATCGTCGTCTTTTATTACATTCTAATGTGACCCGAGGAATCTAGATTTTGTGAAAATCATTCCAGCATGCAACAAAGATGAAGATGATCTTGTCTTGTGAGTGCATATCGGATTAAGTACGGTATTCCTTGCCAAAAGCATATGCGAACCTATTTAATTCTTATCAAGCGTCGTCGCTCTGATCCATTAAAGAAACTAGACGAATATTAATTGATGTGCCTATCAGAAACCTTGAAGGTTGACTGAATGTAATATACCAATTAGGAATTATCGGCTAATATTCTCATATTGTATTAAAGCGTGTCTTCCGGAACCAAAATCTGCCTTTGTCTTTTGAAACGTCTGTGGTGCAAATTTAGGTCGGCTGACATTTGCCAGTTACACAGAACAGGAAATAGAATTCGCCAAATGCGATTAAAACTGGTATACGATTGACCGATAGTCGAACCATTGACCTACATCTGTTCAGCTACCACATATTTTTTTATGTTATTGCCAATTAACAAGAACGACAAATCGTCACGGTTGTCTTTGCTGTTTCTACAGAGTGGCCACTGAACGACTGAATGATATAAAACTAACTAACTAGAAAAGACAACGAAATCTATTTCCTTCATCACACAGACTTGTTCGGATTTTGTAAATATCAATTTATTTGACAAACAACAATTTCGACAGATCAATAGAATTTTATGTGTAAATTAACTAGGCGAGACTGTAAAAGTTGTACAAATTTTAAAAATCTTGTAAAATTATAAAAAGAAAAAAACTTACAAATAAATTAGTCTATTGATTAGAATTTTATAGTTATTTAATTGAGTTTAACGAAGGAGAAAGACACAAAAAAGCTACAAAAATCTTTAAAAATTGCCGTTACATAGTTCGATTTCAGTTGTGAAATATCTACTCACGACAAACATACGACAATTTGACACTAACATTCGGCGACTACAACCGCATAAGTATGTCAAATACAATCATATGTACCTAATAACAATTACAAATGTAAAATCAAATAAGAATTATCATAAAACTAAGTTAGAATAATGTTATTCAATGTTTAAAATCATTTTATAAGATTAGAAAACGCTGGCCGTAATGAAATTGGAGAGGTACAATTTATAGGGTTTTAATATAAAAAAAGCGTAATTTTAGGGGTGCGTATTATGGATGAAGGTATATTATACATGGGGAATTACGGTAAAAGATACACAAGAATAAGTGTCCAGCACTCGTTATTTTGTTTCTAACAAAAATTTCCTGTTTCTTGGTACTTTGCTCAGCTTCTAGAAGGCAAATTTCATTATTCCAGTCCGCGTTCGGATTTAGTTTATCTGTAAGACAATACCTATATGGCTACATTTTCCTACTTACTGGATTCTGACATTTCCCATTCATAGTTCACATCCTGATCTGTTGCTTTTGCTGACAATCTTCAAAATTCCTTCTATATACTGCTTAGTCCATTCTGCTCACGATCTGCTTACTACCTTCCCTAGGCATTCCATTAGTTTACATTCTGTGTCTGCTATCAACGCTGAGTCAGCAACATATCTTATGTCGGTATGATTGAATAATGAATCCAAGGAAATCAAATTATTATGTAAAGTCATTATTATTGGCCTGTCAGATGGGGTTAGAGCTCACAGCAAAGACTAAATTAACTTCGTACTCATTTAAATATTTATGAACATGATTTTCTGTATATGAAATTCAACTTATGTAACAAGAAAATGTGTACGACGTTTGAATAATAGATTTATTTCTAATTTAAAGTGACATATTATCTGTGGCAATATTCGTGAGATTATATCGTCGAAATTAGGTAAATAATTGAAAAGTCTGGCTGAGCGTTGCCAAGCCAATGATAAATAAATTCTCGAAATGATTATAGTGTACAATAAATAGGAGAATATATCTACGCATCTGACGATATATAGTGTTGCCTATACAACCGCTTTCTAAGCTACAGTCTTTAAAATGACATTGAGTGAGTGAAGTCTTGGTGACGGTCACATTTCTTTGAACCATAGGGATAGGCGCTCTCAGAACTACAAACAAAGAACAGTATCAAATAAAAGAAACCAAAACATCTGAGAAATTTCAAAACAAGACCCAGATCAACTTGATATCACATGTAGCTCGCAGAGTAAGTAATGAAAAAGCAGTTAAATGTAAATAATGCAAATATTATTTTATTTGCTAGGACGAAGTCACATGCCATCGTGACTGAGGATCAGAGCGTGCTGGTTTTATTCAGTTTGTTGAGCACGCTACGTAACACGTTCTCTCAGTTTCTTTCCCAGAAACTGTAACTAAGGTCTGATCAACATAGTAGCTGTATAAACCACAGTTGGGCAGAGTGAGTGTTGAACAAACACTCACAGAGCAAACATGTCCAATAGGGAGTAGGTATCTGCCCTAGTTGAAGGGTAAATCAGAATACGAGTGGCCAGCCATAAGGTAAAGATAAGATGAATGTTTTATTTTCTTATTTTGAGACAACCTAATACTTTTATCGGAAATATTTCACCTATTCAGACAGTTATATGCCATGTGTAGATACACGCTTAGGCGATGATGTATCTTTCGATTCCATTTCTATTTGCGGTCGACCAGTTGCCATCAAAGGCTGTCCTGCTATCTACCCATAGCTGGGCGTGGAGAAGACGATTAATACCTTTCCCAAGGGTATTAGAACGTAAGTGACTATCAGTCAGTTATGTGCCATGCGTGATACACGCTTAAGCGATCATGTATCTTTTGATTCATGACTGACGAGGCAGATTTTTTCCAGCAGTAGGTTGCCATTTCTTTAAGCGGTAGACCAGTTGCCATTCAAGGCTATAAAACCTGATCTGTCCTGCTATTTACCCATAGCTGGGAGGGGAGAAGAAAAGAATTCATATCTTACCTAACGTTATTAACACGTAAGTGAATGTAATGTATTCGACTGGATTTCAAACTTGGCTTTCCAAGCCGCTATCCATTACTACACCTTGCCTCCTCACATATTACTTTTCTGAGAGTGCTACGTTAACCTCGCACTCATTTAAATATTTTTATAATTTATAAATTATTATTCCTCATTTCACTCATTAGAGGAGTTTAAAAGTATTTTTAATGTATTTCTCTTCAACAAGTAGATATTCAGGTTTCCAAATGTTAAATGCTTTTAAACAGAAATCGATAATTATTCTCAGGGTCGTTCAAAACGTTCTACGCCTACCCCAGAAGGAGTTCAGTATTTTTTCACTATATTCCTCTTAACATATCACATGTTCGAAAGATGCCTAACCATTGCAATCTCATCAGGGAAAAAGGTGACATACTGGTCCTACAAACACTCCTCCACAGAACATAAGATCGCATTATTGTTTGCAAAATTTCGATTACGCAGGTGGGATTTGGGGTTAAGAGTAGCAATTCAAAACAACAGTTGGCTGCTTCGGCTACTGCATCCTGAGCAGTGAGAACGAGTGTGTTATCCTCGAGCAAGATCACACCAGCCATCAGTTCTGTGTTTCGAGTCGATTGCTTTGTGACGTCCCTAAACACAGCCTTCGCTCGCTCCTCGCTGCTTCGTTCGGGTGTCGCTGCTCCAAACGTGACGTCCGCCTGTTTGCGTCAGTCGTGTTGTCCCGTCCTGTGACGACCAACTGGCTTGGTATCGGTCGCGGCACCCAAATGTGACGTTCTAACCTTTTGGTGATTCGGATGGGAATCTGGTTAGATTCGATATCAGACTCCTCGCTCCCAACTCGCTTCCAACGTCTGGTTACCAAAGTAACTGCGTTGATCTCCAGTCTGCCTACCCACGTTGTGAATTGATCTTAGGCAGACGAAATCAATCAGTAGTTGGGGCCGTAATGCAAATCGAGTTCAACCGAGAGTGACACCGCACAAATATGCATAAAAGAAAATAAAATGATAACTCAAAAGTTCAAGGTATCAAAAAAAAGGATAACAAACTTTATGTCTAGTTGTTGGATACATAGGACTGCGTCTATCTCCCGACCCGTTCTATGGATTGTGACACGTTGTTTTTTTCGTTAGGCGAGTTTTAACACTTTAATTGTTTGTTCTTTAAGAAATTGGTTTTTGGTGTGTCTTCAGGCGAAAGTCGAAAAACTTATTTTGGTGGTCTGGATCTAAGTCGCTCTTCAAAATAATTGTTCTTGGATTGAAGATGAGTTCGGAAGTTGCGCGAATCTTAGTCAGCTGCGAGGCCTGCTTCAACTTTGCTGAACTCTCTCTCGGAACTCAACTCTGAACTTTCAACTGACTTTTTCTGCTCGCTGCGACTTTGCTTATATGGACGCCGACCAAAACCGGGGTGGGTTTGTCGGCGTCGGAGGTTCCTCGATAATTCTAAATACATATCCACTTCTTTTATTTTTGGTTAGGAATTTTCCACTTCTTTCCATTTTTGGGAGTCTTCTTATTTACTCCCACCTTCTCACCATACTTAAGAGGGGCGTCAACGGTCCTCCCCACTTCTTCGTAGCAACCTCTCATACCCATCCTCTAGGTGGGCGGCGGCAGCTTCCTCCTCTTGTCGTCACGTGATCACCACTCGGCCAATGATGTCCAGCCGGGCGTGTGGGTGATCCAGCTGGCTTTGTTTCAGGAAAAAAAAATATATCTTGCTCAAAAAAAAAAAATTTTTTTCTTTTCCTTTTCTTTTTTTTAATCGCAGTTCTCATTTTCTCTGGCCAACAATAGAACAATGCGACCAGTAGTGTCATAACTTTGTTCTTCATCTGGACTTCGTCAGTCATCTTATCGCTAATTATCAGAATGGGTGGTCGTCCAGCAAAACATCGACCGTCGTCTCGAAAAAACAACAGTTCCATTGTTCTAGTCATTCATTCTTGTGCCAATTTCTGATAACATAGTTTTATTATCACAGCCAAAGATGGATGTCTTGTCAAAAAACGGTCAGCCGTTACTTCGTGTGCGGCTTAGCAGACGACACAGTTAATTTTTCATATCTATCCAAAAGCCTGTATTTCACCTGTTTTTTGTCAATTATCAAAATAACATTTTCAATTGGAGTTTTTCTTGGCTAGTCGGTCTGTGGTTTGCTAATTAGATGTTTTGCCAGCATTAAGCGGCTCTTATCTATCCCCGATAACACAAGTTCGTCGCCAGAACATAGTCGATTCCCCTTATCCACTTAGAATTTTTCTGTGATGGTAATGACACCTTTCGCCATTTGCTACTTATCAAAATAACATTGTCAATTGTCCCCGGTCGTGTGTGGTTTATTTTATCATCTACGCTTAAGTCTCGCCTCTCTTTTCCTTTCTTTCCTCTTTTTCCTTTCTTTTCTTTTTGCCCTGGTAAATGGTGCCACAGCTTCCTTCAGTTGTATAGTACTATAAATTATTAATGCTTCTCCATTTTCCAGGTAATTTATCATGATTATGCTTCCAGAATAAAAAAATTTCAAAAAATAAAAACAATTCCCCCCCAAATCCCCCGCCCCCCAAAAAACACCCCAAAATTACCAAAGAAACAAAAATAAAACAGAAGCAATCACTTTGTCAAAAGACGTTACTTGCTTGAACATCTTCGAGTTGGAGAAACAGAATATTTCCCCTGTTTTATTAGATATCCCTGCAAAACTATATTTGTTATTCCCCAATTGTTATTAATTAGAACATACACTCGATTTGTAGATGCCCGTCATTCATGATAGCAGCCTTAATGCCTAGGCTACAAATCACAACTATTTAAATTAAGTAAAATGTATTTCATTTCAATAGTACTTAAATTAAGATGTAACTGTTGCTAGTAAAAATAAATAATTGAAATGCATCTTTATAAATCAGAATACTAATAAAAAAGGAGTCACGGTGGAGCAATGAATAGCGGCTCAACATTAAGCGGAGTTCAAATTCCAGTCGAATTCATTACATTCACTTACGTGCTAAAATCCTTCTTCTCTTCCCCCCGCCCAGGTAAATAGCAGGGCAGTCTGGGTTCTATAGCTTTGGATGGAAACTGGAAAGAAAGAAATGGCAACCTACTGCAAGAAAAATCTGCCTCGGCAGTCATGTGTGGCACCATGCATCCAAGCAGAGAAAGAAAGGCAAAAAGGGAAAAGGAAAGAAAATAAGAAAGGAAGGGAAAAAGTAATGCGAGACGGATCATAGGTGATAAGCGAACACACACACACGGCTTAAGAGACAATAAAAAAAAGGGTTATTTTGGATAAGTGGCAAATGGCGAAAAGAGTGTCATTACAATGACAATGAGATTGAGTGGGTAGGGAAGTGTTATCTAAGGATATGAAAAACAATTGGTACGAGAAGGCATCTTATTATCAAAACACAGACCACCGGCCAAGGGAAAAATTCAAGCGAAAATGTTATTTCGATAAGTGACGACAAGAAAAAGGCGATTAAAAAAATACTTTGGACAGATATAAAATTAAAGGACACCTGCGAGCAATCATTGACCGATTTTCCTACTTGGCCTGCGAATGATGGAATTGTGTTATCAAGAAATGTTCGCCAAAGAAAGCCCATTTGAAAAAAAAAAGATTTTGATAATTGACAAAACACACAGGTGTAGCTACGGAGCCTTAGCTAGATATGGAAAATTATAATCCCACACAAGCAGTCTCGCTAACTAAACTCTTTTTTGAAAACAAACTTTGCCCCTGCGATAATAAAATTTTGTTATCAGACACATGAACTGAAGGAAAATGAATGGAATAAAAATGTTTTTTATTTCTTCCTTGAAATGATGAGTTTAATTTCCAGTAGCCAGCCATCCTAACCTTAGTCTTATCTAAGTTTACACGGACCCGGACAAGCCTATGATCCGTATAAACTATCTCATGGAAACTTGGACACCCTAAGAGCCCTACATCGACTCTCCTAACTAAGACTCGGTCTAGATAACTAGCCGAGCCGCCACTATTAGTCAAGTCCACACTACCTCCCCTTTCTTTGTTCATTTCAAACTTGCTAACCAGAGAGCCATGATGAAACCGATTAGGGTTGCTCTCCTGCATTGAACATGGCCGGGTCAGGACACCGACGGCCTCCCCATTGAGCCTGTACCCATCTCACTTTTGATGGTGCCATCAAAATACAGGCCGCCAATGTCCAAGGGGAATGTTAGATTTAATGCTCTATACAGGAGGGTGAACAAAAATCGGGAACCTTCCTGAACAAAATTGTTTTAATTTTTTAACGTTCTCATCGTCAAAACACGACATTCGGTGGAAACATGCCGAATGTTTTTTCTTGGCATCGGCCATCATGGCCCATATTTGTTGACCGGCTGCACCTGATCTCACCACAGTGAGAACACCTTTTTGCATTGGGAAAGTTTTGAGGGTTCTCTACATCTAAATTTTCTGAAATTTAGAGAGATTTTTAGTTTTTAATTTTTTTCTCCATGTAACAATGCCTTTTCTTCTATTTCTTTAGAAAGACCCGTACACGTCTTCCCCTGTATTGTATATAGGTTTTGATTTTATTTTTTTCTCTGTGGCTTCAGATGAATCTGAGGATGGACTTCTCTGCCTTTTTTGTTGCTCTGGTTTTGTAGGTGAATTTTTGGGTGTCTGCATAGGGGAAGGATTGGTTGAAGATTTTTTGGCAGGTGATTTTGGGACTGGTCCCTTCTTTAAAGTGGTCATTGTTGATGAAACTTTTTTTTACAGGTTTAGTGATAGGGGAAGGGACCATGGCATGATGTTTAGTGACAGGGGAAGACGGTGCCGACAAAGAGGAGCCAGATTTCTTCTCGAAATCCTGTCATTTCTTTTTAAGATCCTCCTTCGGTTGTTGTAATTTCTCCTTTTCAAAGGAAGGTTCGTATTGGATCATTTTGCTTCTTAGCATATCCGAGTAGCGGGCCGGAGAATCGCCCTTTGCGCTGGTTGATGTCCGTGTCTTTTCCCGTTTTAGATGTGGAACGAGGTTCCAGGTTCCATTCCCCATCTCCCTTCTCCCTTACCGCATTTCCGGTGGGCAAGGGATTTTCGGGGAATGGGGCTTAAGATTTGACACAACTTTCCTCACCTTTCCACACCGGTCCCGGTCGCTGGCATGCCCACTACAGGCGAGACGGATTTTGTAGACTCGACCAAAAAAATTTGGTTAATATGGAGCCAGAACATCAGAGGCCTTCATCTCTGTGCAGGAAGAGGAAAGGTGACCAGTCTTTCCACACTTCCAGCATGCCGGTTTCCGACCCGTCACAATTATCGGCATCTTCTGGCTCTTTACATCCAGACAGTTGGGGATGGAGCGGAAGGCATCCTGACTGATCATAATCTCGAAGCTCCACCCCTCGGTCAGATCATCTTAGGAAGCACTGAGAATCTGTCCAAACTGGCACAGATAAGCGGCCAAGTGCTCCCCGACAATCTGAGGAGGAACCTCATACACTGATACATGTTCCTACGCATGCCTTCATACTCGGTCCTCAGAATAAGGTCTTTGGTGATGAGATCACGAGTCGCAGCAGCTTCACAGTCGGCAGGCGTGGGTAACAGTACGTCCGACATAAAATAGCCTTTTCCTTTCACAACCCTCTGAGGTTTAATGCCCAGAAAATTTAAAGCCTTAATTACAGTGTCTTTTGTGGATCGAAAAATCTTGCGCGAACGCTTGTCGATCAAAAAGACTGACACAATTCGTTTTTCAATTTTTTTCAATTCCTCGGGATTAGGCAAGACCCCATCTGCTGTCACCAGATGAGCGTAGCTCTTGGCCCTCTCGAGGAACTCCGTAATGTTGATTTTGCATTTCGGCGGGGACTTCCAACATGAGGGCGTCTCTCCGGCCGCTATATTTCCGTCGTTATTCTGGGATGTCAGATCGGTTGATTTTTGGCTGCTTTCAGCCACCATTTATCTTGTCACATGGGCTGGTTTTATTTTCAGCATCTTGGCAGCTAACATATTCCTGGTCTGGAACACTTGATCAATGCCAGTATTTTGGCCGTTTGAGGCCACCATACTTTTTTATCTGGACTCTTATTTTCTCCTCTAAATTATCATCATTAGGGGACACCATTTTTTTTCTCCACATTTGCACTTTTTGCAAATCTAACTCTTTATCAGGAGGGTCTTTTTCTTAGAACCAAACAGGTTCTTTTTTACAGTTCTCTTGGGACCCATTTTTTTAAAAACAGGACTTTTTTTTTCCAAAAAAAATATAATTTAAAAAAATCTAGATGAATAAGAATAAATCACAATAACAAAAAAGAAATTTAACGAGACAGAACAATAAACAGTTAAACAGGAAAAAATATGCTACAAAAAACACGTACGCTTAAAACGACAAAATACGTTAAAAATAAAACCAGTTAACAATTACAAATTACAAAAAAAACGAGTAAAAAAATGAAAATCACAATTTAAGACGGAAAATAAACAAAAGGTATCTTTTTTTTTACAATAATACAACAAGAAAATACGAAACAAAAAATGCCAAACGTGTTCACAAATACAATATAGCTGCCACTAGAAGATTCTAGTCAGCCCACGAACACGAACGAAAACACGTAAACTAAAAAAAGAAGAACTAACGAATAGAAAAATAAATGCGGAAAATAAATGCAAAAAATTACAATAAACACGGAAAAGACTTAAATAAAGGAACACAGAATAAATAACAGTTATTTACAATGAGAACAACAAAGAAACAATGAAAACACGTAGAAATGAAAATGTAAACAAAGAAAAATGAAGTCTTACGAGGGGCAAAATAAACAATGAAAAAATAAAGTTTGGCGTGGGGAAATTACTAAAAATAAAAGGAAAAAATTAAAACTCAAAAATACGTATTAAAGAAAATGCAAATTAATAATAAGAAACAACAAGGGATAAAGTAAAAAAAATACGAGGGGGAGGGAAAGAAAGAAAAATCAAATCAAACTTTTGGCAAAAAAGTCAATAAACGGAACGTAAATTTAAAAATAAAAAGAACTTAACGTGAACAAAAGTTGAAATCAAAAAACAGTTCGTAAATCACTCGCAAATGCGTCTGGCGCCAAGCACCGGTCGTACACCGTCGGAAAAAGAACTCTCCTCAAAGAGGTACCAGAGAGGAAAGCGATATTTATTCTGTACAATACAGAAATGTTGCACAAGGCCGAAAAGGGGATTGGGGAAAGGACGGTCTTCTTCTGGCTTAACTATAACTTACCTAGCCGCAAACACTGACCCAATCTTACGAAACAATATTACTTACACCAAAACAAAACATTCATTCGTACCTTTCTTACTACAACCACCATAATACCTCTTTGTCTCTATGAAAATATTAACTAGTCCCCATATTTACAATTCGTGGTCTGTGGGGGGGAAGGGAATAAAACAACAATTCTAAAAATTAACCCCAATGAGTATTTACAATATACATACAAAAACTATTTACAAGAAAGTAAAGAAAATAAGATTAGTAATAAAACCCCCGACAATTTCCTAAATGTGACAGAAACATCACTTCATTGTCCGAAATCAATGCGGGACTATAATGGTATAAACCATTCATTCATCCCAATCACTCACACTGACATGCACTCATTCAGACACAACAACAAATACGAAAAAAAAAAAAAAAAAAAACTCAACGAAAACGAAAGGCGCCCCGCATCCACCAGCGAACTGACATCACTGACCACCTAACGAGGGAGGGGATGGGGAATTAAACTTAAAGAAAAAACAAATGGGGACAGAAATAAAAGGGGGGCCAATGAGCATACATACCCTAGCTAAGTTAACTGAAAAAGGAAACTAAATCATCAAAAAGGAAAAAACCTAAGCTAGCCTAGTTTCAGGATGGGTTGCACAAGTTCAATCCAGGAAGAGCAATATCCTGATGCCTAACCGGCATCAATGTGCCACCCAAGTCAGCTCCTTTCACACGACACAAGCGCGCAAGATTCACCCACCTTTTGCTGAATTCGATGAAGTGAGCCGCCGCCTTTCCGTCCTAATCTTGACTTTAAGCTGATGCTTAAAGCACAAGATCAGTTGGGAAGAGGTGAACTTCTCGCCTCCATAGAATCCTTCTGACGTGTCGTCTAAACCACGACTCTCATAACACCTAGCAAGCAGTGGAACACATACTGTTCAGCCTTCGTCAGCGGCGGTGCCACATTGCTACAAACGGAAACGGACTGAAGGACTTTCCCTGCAGCATGCGGACCATGAGGCCTTCAACAAACTTGACCAACGGCACTACCTGGCTGCAATGTAAGAAGGCGTGACCCAAGGTCTCGACCTCCCCACTACAACGTCGGCAGTTTGGAGAATTCTCCAAGCCAGCTGAGCAGAGTCTCTTGGCGACACAGAGGGCCCTACGTATCACCAGCCATCGTTATTGAGGCATTTCAACCCGGGCGCCCAAGGCCATATTGAGCGAGCCTGCTGCCTCGTCAAACCGAGCTCGTCAATCAGATCATCATGCACGGCCCCCCTCACTAAAACTTGATATAATGCCCTACGAGACAACGCCTGGACGTTGGAGAGGCCATCCGACGCCCGTAAGAGGCGCTTCAGAGCAATACGACATTCACGACAGAAGGAGCATTCGGCTCGGGGTAAACGGTGGGCCTCCTCCTCACACGAATGCACACTTCTCAGGGATGGGAAGTTCTTACGGGCGTCTTCCTTCCAGAAGGTGCCCTCCTCATCCGAATCGCGACACATTCGATCCAGAAAACTAATGCGAAGCATATGTTGACGAATCTCAATGCTCGGCATGCCCAGACCGCCTTCAGATGGATGAAGGCAACAGATCGCCCGACTGACTCTGGCAGCCTTGCCTCCCCACAAGAAGGAGAACAAGAGCCTCACTAACGCCAGTAAAGTGTCACACGGAAGTGGAAGCACAGAGAGTCGGTAAAGGAGAATCGGGTAGATGTGAAACACAAACTTCCGCCCTCCCTTTAAGAAAAGATTCCTCCGAGACCACAAATTAATTGCGATCTCGGCCTTCCCTCGCACCTCCGACCAATTCATTTCCAACTGGAGATCAGGACCGAAAAAGACGCCGAGAATCTTGACCGGCCCATCCGTCCAGTGGAAAGGTCCGGGAAGAGAAACTCCTTCCACGCACCCAACCGCAAGCCAACAGACTTATCACGGTTGATCTTGGCCCCTGTCACCATCTCATAACAACTGATTTCTTTGCTGACTTCTTTAATCTCGGCTCTGCTCGACACAAGAGCCGAAACGTCGTCAGCATAGGCAGAATACCTGGCCGATGTGGTAGCACCGGGCAGGGCAATTCCACGTAGGGACCGATTCGCCTTTAACTTGCGAAGGAAAGGTTCCAACGCAAGAACGTAAAGCAAAGGCGATAGCGGACAACCCTGACGAATGGAGCGAGAGAATACGAAAGGCTCCGATCGTACCCCATTCACCTCCACCAGCGCACCGGGAGTCGCATACAGAAGTCGGATCTAGGTGCGAAAGTACGGCCCGAAACCGGCCGCCGAAAGAACAGCCTCCAGAAAACGATGGTCAACCCTATCAAAGGCCTTGGACTGATCTAAATTGATCAGCGCGGCTTCACTGTCGACTTGCTCGATGATCAGGCGCACCATATGAAGGTTATCCTGAATAGTCCTGCCCTTCACAGCACAAGTCTGTTCCGAGCCAATCAGACTAGACAGGACAGCCTGCAAACGGTTAGCCAGGATCTTAGCAAAAATCTTTAACTGTGTTTAACATAGTTAAAGGGCGAAAGTTACCTAACCCATCCCCACCGTTTTTATTCTTGCGTAACAACTTGATCACGCCCCTGGTGAAGCGTTGGGGTATAGACCCCTGCTTCATCCAGTTGCCGAAAATCAGTGCCAGCAGCGGAACAAAAAAGGGCGACTGCCTGGCAACACTTCGTACGGAAGACCATCAAGCCCCGGAGATTTGTCCAGGCCAACCTGTTTCAACGCATCCCAGAATGTCAACTGATATAGACCGGCTGCCTGAAAAGTATATATATATATATATATTATATATATGTGTATATAGCAACTCCATGAGATATCAATATATATATATAATTCAGAGATGAACCCTCGCCCCAGAGGACATGCTTTAATTGTTGTCCACTATGCGTATATTTAATATACCTGATAAAATATAGTTTTTTGATTTCACTATATTTAATTAAAAAATAACAATACCCTTTGGGATAAAATATCATGAAAATATATTTATAGCATCACTACTGACTATAAACACTTTCTGCTATTTGGTTTTTGTCATGCTTACAAATTTTCTAATTGATTTTGACTTCTTGTATTTTGTATGATTAATTCACGAATATAAAATTACTAGTAGGCCAACCATTGTAATGTGTCTGTTATCCTGTCACATATTTGTTTTAACCATTTATTCTTTTTTTTCAAAAAGATTACCCTAAATGGGTGTGTCTTTTGAACCATTTACTACCAAAGATCTGATACAAAGCCTTATTTACCATATGTTGACATTCATGACTGATCGGTTGAGGGTTTACATATTGTGCGGTAAATTTTTTCCCCTTCATCAAAAATTACCTGTATATATTTAGGCAATAAAAAATCAAGGAGGCTTTGGTAAATTCATCCAAAAAAATTACCTGCATATAATTTTGTGTCTATAACTGTTTTTGTTTTTTTTTCATTCAAATATTTTCCCAAATCTCACATATATCTTTTTTAGAATGTTAGTGTTTGCTCGACAGACTAGATATTGTCATATTTCTACAATTTTACTGGCATTGGTCAAGTTTTTGCTACCGGCATTTTTTTAGCGCAAATTCATAATGTATCCAAATTGCTTCATATTCCTAAAACGGACAAAACAATGTAAAAGGTTTGATATAAATTCCATTATTTTGGTGCATATATAAAAATATTTTGTAACATATTTTATTTGTTTAATCATATAAATATATATTTATTTATATATTTATATATTTTTATAAAAAGGAAAGAAAGTTTTTTACTTTGCAATAGAGACATAATGTATATTAAAACATTATTTTACAAACGTTTTAGTTAATGTAATGTATTTTGGTTTTTAAAAAATATTAGACTTTATTTTCCATAATTTTTTTTATTGAATTATAAATAAGAAAAATATTTTTTAAAATCTTCAAAGGACATAAATTCATGGCAAAATTCGCGTAAAAATTTTTTCCTGTATAAAAAATACAGTGAAAATTTTCAGTTTAATTAGGTGAGATGTTTAATTTTCATAGTTGAATGATAAATCTGACATATTTTTTTTTTAATCATTAAGCGATATATCATGGCGAATTAAATTTTTTAATTTTTTTTTTTTGTTTTAAATTTTTCCCCTTTTGTAGGTTTTGGTTTTTTTTTTTTGGGGGGAGGCTGAAATTCCCTTTTTTTCTTTTTGGGGGGGGTTTTTCTTTGGGGAAAAGGGAAGGCGGGCCCCGGGGAGAAATTTTCCCTTTTTTTAAAAGGGGGCAAATGGGTTTAAAAAAGGGGGAAAAACGAACCCCCCGGGAAAAGTTTTTTTTTTTCCCCCAATTTGAT